>CM040993.1:1302417-1313980 GCA_022985145.1 Pangasius djambal | reverse complement strand
AATTTGAGTATTTTTCTATGTTATGTTCATGTTTATGTTCATAAACTTTTTATTTAATAAAATATGTTTTCATAGTTTGTGTTGTCCCTTATTATCAATGCAAAATGGTCACTAACTAAAGAGGATTTATGCTGATATTGCCCAAAAACCCTATTTTGTTCAGGCGTTTCCAAACTTTTGGAGGGCAGTGTAAATATTTCAAAAAAAAAAAAAAAAAAAAAAAAAAAAAAAAACCCTTTTCCAAATCCAAAAACGTTTCTATTTGTTACAGGATCAGATCAAATTCCTTCTTTCTCCCCTCTGATATCTGATCCACCATATTGTGCTGATACTGGCCCGATACCAATCCTGGGGATCGGATCAGTTCCATCTAGTGACTAAAGAGGCATAAAGCAGCTACAATTGTACAACACTAAATTCCACTTGTGCCAGACAGATTATCAATCATGGACGCAACAATCATGCTGCAATCATGGAAGCCTTGTTTTCATCCACTCCACAGCTTACAGCCGATAAGCAGAATGGCCAGAATCAGACACCTTACATAGTTTAAGTGAAAATTAACAAATGTTTAAGCATGACCTTGTCACTACGCGGCACAGGAAGTCATCTGATGAAAAGAAAAGACATTTTTAAAAAGTAGGTTTGTTAGAGAGGGGAAGAATCGATGGATGCGACCACAAATTCATTTTTTTCCATTTCTGCATGTCCTTTCCACACTAGTTCTGCCGGGATATAACACACATGTATGCCAGAGGACATCTGATTGTGATTGATTCACATGGGATAAGCAATCTGTACAGAAATTGATGTATGCATGATCATCACATAAAACATACAAGTCGTATTAATACAAAATTACTGTTTTGACCTTTATTATAACCTCTTCTTTTTTTTTTTTTTGGACTTGTGGCTATGCAAATTGCGGTTCATCATGAGCAGGTCACATGACCATAGCATGTGTGGTATTGCTCTGTGGTCGGCAGGAGACAACAGGAAAAACGCCATCAGTTCAGACGAGATCTAGTAGGTTAAAGACGGCACAATCTTTCCAGACATTGTCCAGTTTGTAAAAATGACTGATATGACGGATTCGGACAGGACTGGAATCTCATAATTACCTCAGCTTCCCATGTAAAACTAATCCAGTCCAAACAGGGCAAGTGCATGCAAGGCAGTTGTCGTCTACATGCATTCGTACAAAACCTGAGGCTACATTACACAAAGACTCTTCAGGAAACCAGCTTCGTCACTTAGTGCAACAATACAAATGCTGCTGAATGGTGTGTTTGACGATCAAAAAGGTCTTTTAGTCCCCAAACGTAGTTTAGACTGAAGGTAACAAAAACCTGAATGTAAGCTTAAACAACACCGCTGATCACACAGTTTATATGTTTAAAGATGGATTATGTGGCACAGAACAGCTGATTCTTCTACTGCTGTTGACTTACGCGTCACGTGTCATCGCTGCATTCCTCTAAACCTCCACCTGTGAGAAGAATGTCGTCCTGACTCACTGTCTTCTGTGTCTCTAAGTGAGCTGTGTTCAGTTAGCAGTCTGACTGCTCTGCGAGGCTCCTAAACAGGTCTCCAAGCTCCCCAGTAGAACTCCACCCTGCAGAGCTAAATCTGGCCACTTGTCCAGCCCCCTAAAGAATGTCCACTCACCCCGGAATAAACCTGCTGACCAAAAGGCATCATGAGCTCACTTCATGTTTCAGGGGTCTCAGAAACCCTCTGCCTGTCATCGTATCTCATCGACTTCCCAAATGAGGACGAGTCAGGGAGTTCGAACGCTTGAAAACCACGAACAAAGACCAAAAAACACATCAGTTAAATACTTATCAATTCAATCCTTCCTTCCTAAAGCTCAAGACGAAGGTGTCTGAATATTTCTATAGTTAAGGAATGCTTTTAACATCTCAGAAGCTTCCGGTTGTTAGCAACATAGTGTTGCTACAATAAATCAGGAGAAAAGAGAAAAAGAAACTGGCAGATGTGCTTGTGCATGCAGCCAAACCAGTTGGGTCCTTGCATTAAAATAACGCCACACTCAATCACTGACCTCAAAGAAACGCACTCATTCCAAACAACTTACTCAGCTCACCACTCAGTCATCCTTTTTCTCAGTTAAAAACAACCTCGGATTTTGGGGTTTAAAGAACCCAAGCTTAAGACAGTGGAGAAAAGAAGGGACCATCCATTTTGACATGGTGAGTAAAAGGGGACAATCCTATGGACCTGCCAAACTTGGCTTGTCGTAAGCTCTATCTGGACTACAAAGCCTACAGCAATCATGAAAACATTCAATAAGGCAACATTCAGCTGTTCTTAATATTCACAATTGCACTATTTGTCCATGTAGTACACAGTTATAGAAGGGAATTATTTATACATCGCACTATCCGGTGTCACCCAGATGAGGATGGGTTCCTTTTTGAGTCTGGTTCCCCTCAAGGTTTCTTCCTCACCACCGTCGCCTCTGGCTCGCTCATTAGGGATAAATTCATACATTTACAATTTATATCCTGAATGTATTTATTTCTGTAAAGCTGCTTTGTGGCAATGTCCATTGTTAAAAGTGCCATACAAATAAAAATTGATTTGAACTGAATTCTAAGCTGGACAACAGGATTTAAGGAATAGTTATCAATGAGCTTAGAAAATTAAGTGGCATCTAGATATTTAGACAAATCTAAAAGTGTAGTGAAATCAGAAGAGGAAATTGATGTAGCTTGGCTTGGTTCTAGCGGGGGGTTAGTACACTGGCATCACAGGATATGCACGCATGGCTTGTTCCTTAAGCTGATGAGGCCTGAACCAGGCCCGGGGTAAAACACCAGTCTGTCTCCCTTTTGAGTCTCATCCACCCACAGCGCTGACACCATAATCCCTAAATCTGTTAATATCATGTTGATAATCTTCAACCAGCCTACCCGAAAAATAAATAAATAAACAGCAACACACACATACACACAAAAATGAGGCCTCACAGCGGGGAAGCTATGTTATTTCAAAGCAAAGTACAATACCTGTATAATCAAAGACGTGAAGCCAGTGTGGAACAGAGCCTTGATCTGTGCTATTGTACAACTGTAAATTGCGCTTTCTGTTCATATGCACGTATATTACATAGAAATTTGCTTTAATGACATCTTTATGGGTAGCGATCCAGCGCTCAGCAAGCTCCTGCCGTTGATAAGCATGAGATGGCAACATGCTTCAAAACAACTTGTACGTGTAAAGGCAGTTCCGTCAGTGAACACTACGTGTGTTTCAGATTAGATTAGAAAACGTCAAATCAGATCTGATACCAGTGCAGTATCATTTCGTATTTCATGGCAGTATCAGTCTCAACTATGCACTCGGGTATCATCGTTTTAAAAATGTTATTAACTTGATTCCAGCCACTGAACAAAGGCCAAAGCATTTGAAACATAAAACGTGTACTTTGTTATTCAAATTCTCCCTTTTGTGCAGATTTAAATGAAGCCAGCATGCTTTACAACACTGACCGAGCGACCTTGCCATTCCTCCCTTGCAGCATGCCCATTCGCATCTCGTGAGGACCCCTGATCACACACGTAACAAGGCGCAGATGGGAGGAAAAACGGCCGAACAGCTGTAAGTTCATAATGGGATAAATACCCCACTGCTGGAATGTTAATCGCTTCTTCAAGCACATGCAGTCAACAACCTATAGAACACAATGATTCATTAAGGCTTGTGCTGAAACGTTTAAACCTTTTAATTGCAACAAAACTCAAGTGATACTATTACACTGGAGCCTTTTAAAAAAAAAAAAAAAAAGGAAGAAAAAAAAAGAACAGAATGTAAGGAGTTACTCTGAACGATACTTTCACACATCCTCCATTTCATCCCTCAAACTCCAGCGATAGGTCCGATTCTCTTTCTGAGGTAATCAAGTCCACATGGAGGTGAAATGGAGCTTTAGTACCAAACATGGCAATAAGAGTGTGATGAGTCATGCTCCCAGTTAAGCTGCCTTAACCCCTCAGATTTTTCCCCCTCTCCCTTTCTGTCTCTCCCTCTCCACCTCTCTACCTCTCTCAGCCCTTCGCGTTCAGTGTTTTAAGTAACTTGGCACTAAAAATCTCTTACTCCATGCACAATGTGGATGTGCTCATGTCTCCACATTCCATTGCTGCCCCTCCTGAGGAGAGAGCTCGGTTCACCACAGTGATGAATCCAACGAGCCGCTTTCCATATTAGAGCTCTGGGAAGGCTGCATTCTTTCACCCCCCTTCAACCTCAGTGCAAAACATGGGGAGAATGAAGGGTTTTTTTTTTTTTTTTTTTTTTAAACTGTGTCTGACTGAGAGCAACTCATTTGTGGTAAAGGGCCTAATTCTTGGTTCCAGAACTAACGAAAGGAAATGAAAAAGTTTCACACCCCAAACATAAAAGGCATGTATGTATACATTCAAAAAAAAGAGTGTTTAATTTAAAAAAAAAAAAAAAAAAAAAGGTGTTCCATGAAAACAGCAAATAATCAGAAAGATCAGAAAGAATATCGATGTAGTCTCAAGTTGTCCAAAAATAAGGTTTACGTCCACAGTGTTTGATCAATCATAAGTTCTTACAATGACCCCAACATGTATAAGACTATATTAACAAAATATATAGAATGGCACAAGATCACCAACATGGTGGAGTTCTGGTGATCTAAAAGTGTCATTACAGATACCACAGCCACAATAGCTAGCTTTTAAGTTGCTTAACTAGGGACCTATGCACAATATACAACTGTGCAGGAATGTTTTAGACAATAAAACTACCCCTAATCCATGTACAATGAAATAGATACACACACACACACACACACACACACACACACACACACACTAGGCTACTTCACAAAAATTATTCATTCAGGAGGTTTAAATCAGCACCTGAATATGAAGAGAATTTTGAAACGCATGATTTCATGATTGATGGGTTTGAATTGCATGGACTGTGGAGCTGTAAATATTTGGGCTGTGTACAAGAAAATGGACCAGTACGTTAGATGCTTACCTTAACCTGGTCCACTAAGGTTAAAATGCACCTTTTGTAGAAGACCACAGGGAGGCAAAGTGCCATCAGCTCAGGGACACAACACCACTAATCCAGCTGACAGTGTTTGTATATTTAAAGCAGCCAGTCAGCCCTGGATCCTTTGTTACAAAACAGTAGCCAACAGAGGCCATGTGGCCTGAGCCCGGCTGTGTGCTGGAACACACTGCAGTATTCCCCGGGGAGGGGGTACAACCCTAACCGCCCCCATTCTGGTGATCTATCTCGAGTGATCTGATCACCGGAACGCACAGCCATTTACGCCTGGCATTTTGAACGCATCGCCACCGAGACCACTGATCGGATTTCATACGTCATTTCCGCTGGAGGAAAAGTATCGCGCACATGTATTGCGCCAGTCTTCCTCTAACAAAACTTATGAAATGAACAGGAGATGAGATCACAAAAGAACCCTTTATCCATTAATCCAGTGGTGGAGAACTAGGCTAGATCAGCGCCGTTTCCAAACTCGCAGTGACCACGCGTTTTCCAGCGAGGGCAATGACGCAATTGATCAGGCCGTCCTTCGCTGCGGTCTGGGATGCACGGAGATGCTTTTGCGTTCACACTACAAATGTTATGTGGTCATATGCGTCGCTGACCATCTCCGAATGTGGTTTGAGTGATCAGATCATACTGCGTCTCCACATTGGACCCATTTCCCCTGTACTTAATGCTGTCCACCTACGATTGGGTCACCCAGGACACACGTTAATGCCGGGTGTAAACCGCGCATCAATATCACTGCACTAGGGATAAATTCATACATTTGCACTATACAAATAAAAATGAACTGAATTGAGAACAGGTGGAAAGAACTATGGAAAAACATTCCAGAGTTTGCGGGCTATGGCACTAAAGGATCTTTGCCCCCCCCCCCACCCTTGACGTCAGTCTGGTCCTGGGCACTACCAGTAAACCAGAACTGGAGGACCTGAGAGTGCGAGGAGGGCTGTAGCAGCTTAGACACAAAAAGCAAGCCGAAGCCATTTAGTGCTTTGTAAGTGAGAATTTTGTGTTCGTAAGGACTCTTAGCAGCTGAGTTTTTAAATGTGCTGGAGATCTACTGTCAACGATTCTAGCTAGATTGCAGACATTTGGAGAAGGTTTAACAGCGATGCCTTCTATCTTTGAGATAAGAAGGAACGACACCTGTCACCAGGGACCTGTTAATAAGAGACGGGGTGAGAGCTAACAGAAGAGCAGGCCCTAAGAATGAAAGTTGGGGTGGGATGAAAAGTGACAGGTGGAGGTTGAGTCTAGAGACTGAGTCAGGATCTGTGAGGGGAAAGTGGGTTAAGGAAGAGTTGGGATGTGGTTCTGAGTTTACAACAGATGGACAGAGAGGAAGGAAATGTTGATAGCTTACATCATTTTTAGCCTTGAAACAACTTATGAAAGCTTCACTTTGGGCTGGAGAGCTCAGGGTATCTGCTATAGGTGGCTTAAGTTAGTTTATGGTGGCAAATTTTAGCTTATCGCTACCCCTACTGATGGCATATGAGAAATAGAAAGTGCAACCTTGCCTTTCAGGACCACTTAATGTATAAGTGGTCCTGATAGGCAAGGAGGCACAACCACAGTCGAGGTGGGGAACCAAAGCCCAAAAAAAAAAAAGAAATCCAAAAGGAGACATGATGGTGTAATGGGCTCATCAGAGATCACCACCTCTACATAACTCAGTGCACTCTAAAGGAGACCCACAGCATATTCCATGGAGCTCGGTGACGTTGTTCAGGGCCAGCAGAACCAACGGTAGCCTGTAAATACACGTGTGTGTAAGTATGTGTAAGAGCACACAGCATACGTTCACTGATCACAGACAGTAAAGGTTTACTCTCTGGCTCAGCCTGACATGGTGGAGTCACCGAGCAAGCAACTCTACAGTATTTATTGTTTTTCAGGATATTCATTCCTGTAGATAGATTAGATTTTTGTCAGCTTTAACAGATTCATTTCAGAAGGATTAAAATTAACTCGTCTGTTAATTTCCTATTCACACTTTAAATTTACTAGCAGGAAGGTCATTACCCTCTGTACTCTGATCCCGTGGCTTAGCAGTACAGTAAACTGCTCTACAGTGCTTAGTTACATTTAAAAATAAATAAATCAATAAAATGTAAAAAAAAAAAAAAAAAAAAAAGTTTCTGTAGCTTCACTCAATGTGCACTGCAAAGCTCCTTAAGACACTAAACTCACCCAATCGGCTAAACTTGTGGGTATTTAGCAACACTCCATACTGAGAAGTTCTGGGTCATTAAAATGAGTCCCTGGCGGAATGAGCTCTGTTTTCACAAAAGCGCTTTTACACTTGGGCTCTGCTCCAGCCATCAATGTAGGTCACTACAGTAAGTCCCTAATCGTAAGGCTGTAATCTCTGCCTGGGCATTTTAGATGAATTAAACTCTGCATCTCTTTTTTTTTTTTTTTTTTTTGGATTCCAGGACCGTGCAGTATTGCACATCCTGAACATCAACACACACGAGTTACACTGCTTATATTTACTTATATAACTACAGGCAACAACACTGCTGATAAATGATGTGAAGTAGTGACGAACGGCAAAGGAATCATTTTAGCAAACCTTTCCAGACACCTTGTTTCTACGGCGGTATCCGATACTAAATAAATAAATAAATAAATAAATAAATAAATAAATAAAATCCTAAGAATCCGTGCTGAGACGATGATCTGTAGGTATTATTACTGTTGGTAATAACAAAATTGGTCTTTTGTGAGGCTTTTGTACTCCCTTGAGTATAAAGAAAAACTATTTTAAAAAAAGAGACAGACTTGCTTATTATGAGAGAGAGAGAGAGAGAGAGAGAGAGAGAGAGAGAGAGAGAGAGAGGGAAGGGCCCAGGACGGGAGGAGCGGGGCTTTGTTAACATTCTGAAAGCACTGCAATCAGGCAGCATGCAGTGAACAGGAGTGTTTAGTATGCCATCAACCAACCAAAGAGGTGAAAAGGACTTTACTGCACTGCTGTTTCCCCGTCCGGCTTAAAAAGCACAAAAACAGAAGGAGCACGCTCACACAAACTGGCACGCAAGTTCCAATGAAAGAAACACTATCGCAATAATTACATTATTGTTTGGAATAACTGCAAAAAAACCAAACAATGATTGTGTTTACAATAATATTATAGTATTACTGTAAAAGTAGTGGTGTCAATATGCCATCTGAAATGGGAAGCAACTACTAGAATCTGCGTAGGACAGGCAGCAGTGTACACACTTCACAGAAGTTATATGCATGCTTTGTTTGGCTCGATGTGACCATATACACGTTATAACAGCTTCAAACTAGCACTAGTAGCGGTAGCTACTGCCGAGGGCTGGTTCACGAGCATTTGGGCGGTCGTTGCGATCCCGGAGCTATCAGGCTATGGGTCACTTCCCAAGTGCAGATGATTCGCATTTGGGTAAAGGTGCAGGCTCTACACGAAAGAACGTGATCACGTGACCAGCTTGTGCTCCCTATATGTATATTTTAATGGTGTGGCATTTCTGTACATGTGTTCCCTGTGTGTCTGGGTTTCCCCCAGGTTCTCCAGTTTCCTCTCACCTCCCAAAAACATGCTGGTAGGTGGATTGGGCTCACAAAATTGCCCCCAAGTGTGAATGAGGGTGCGAGTGTGTGTGCGCGCGTGTGTGTGTGTTGCCCTGTTTAGAACTGGCAACACATTCTGTGTTCCCAACACTGAATAAACCATCTAAAATACATACTGTGCTTTTTAGTTGATAAAATAATGAGGCGTGAATAATATACGGCAGACGCCGAAGAAAAAGGCATGTTATAAAAAGCCCATTAGTCCAGTCTGATCTGACACGCGCGTCCTCGTTCTTGCCTTTGCTGGGATGAACAGAGGGGAGATGCTGATAGTGTTTACTGACACTCACCTGTTTAACTCCCCCCCCCCCCACACACACACACCCCTAGAGTGAACAAGTGGGCGTTTAGGCTCGACAGGACAAGGACAGCTGAAATCTCAAATGACATTTTGCTGCTGGTTAGTACTGAAAAGAAAGCACAGAGGTCCAACAAATGTTCCCAAAACGTTCACAGACTACACTTCTCAACTCCTATCTGGACCTAAACATCAAGGACTAAAACCACTTTGACGGGGACGTAGTAATGTATGTAAAAGTAGTAAAGTATGCTTCTCTGCATTTTATTTGCTGGTTGTCGCATGTAAAAGGAAGCCAGGACATTACCGAGTGAAAGGATAACATCAGTATATATGGATTATTCACTGTGCCATTTATTCAATAAAAAACTTCTTATGAGTGTTTTATTACCAGCAGACTCCAAGAACGCAGCATAAGTAGAGAGAAGGTGCATGTGATAAGCTTCGGAAGCACAAATTCTATTTTATGTTGGATTTGTTACATCACTTCCTGTAAAACAGGGCTTTAATGACAAAAGTGAACGCATGCATCCCTCATCATTTCATAAAGTCAACCTCAAACATTAGACATAAAAGTAACCAATTTATCTAACAGAATGAGATCCGACCCGAACAGGATGGACTAGCGAGAGAATTAGCTTATCCAGACTGTTTTAGGTATTTTGAAGAACAAGTATAAATGTAGTATGTTTAGATATAGACGAGTGAGTAGTTACTAGATGACTGGTGCAGATCAAAAGCCCCACTGCTGGACATACAGAGCAGGACTAGTTTTTATAGTGCACTATCCAATACATGCTTCTAGAGAAGGGTCACAAAGTCCTGCTTAACCAAAAGGTAACATAAGCCAGAGTGTAGAATAAAGACGTTGGTGGTGTGTGTGTGTGTGTGTGTGTGTGTGTGTTGGGGGCAGTGAACGCAGGGCAGCTGTTCTTCACAGATGGGATCCCAGGGACCACCTGTTCCAGACTCGCACTGGAAAGAGATCCAGCAGGACAAGCCAAAGGAAGCAGAAATAAAGGGGGGAGGAGACTGTGGTGGTTGGCAGGCAGAAGAAAAGTATGAGGGGAAAGTGAGAGAAAGTCCAAGGCCAAGGCTCTTTTGGCCACTGCAGAGAGCAGATCAGTGTCTTAGCTCCGAATTCAATTCAATTTTATTTGTATAGAGCTTTTAACAATGGACATTGTCACAAAGCAGCTTTACAGAAATAAATATTCAAATTAAATTAAACTAAAATAAATTGTAAATATGTGAATTTATCCCTAATGAGAAGAAAGAGGTGACGGTGGTGAGGAAAATCTCCCTGAGATGATATGAGGAAGAAACCTTGAGAGGAACCAGACTCAAAAGGGAACCCATCCTCATCTGGGTGACATCCGATAGTGTGATTATAAATAAATCCCTTCTATAACTACATGGACAAATAATGCGATTGTGTAACCAGCAAACTCATTACAGTTTTCACATGAAGTCCGGTTGGTTAAAATCTATCCACTGTCCACTGATGGAGACCTGAGTACGAAGGTGCTCGTGGCAACCGCAGCCCCAAAGCCACCACAGCAATCACAGTCCCGCTCCCGATATGAGATCCCCAAGCCATCTCCACAGCCCCCAAGTGACACCAATTTTTTAAAAAAATCCACAGTCAGCTAAAAAATACTCCTCCTCCCCTTACCTTTTGTTTGAGTCCTTTTAAACTGTTAATGTAACATGACATCGAGTGTCAGAGATGGCATACATGGTGACACTATTATTATTAGTAGTAGTAGTAGTAGTAGCGTCTGTTGGAAATTTTCTAAACTTACTATAATGGGCAGCCTACAGTTATTTAAAAAAAAAAAAAAAGGGGGGTATTTGCCACAACACTACTAAAACTTAATTGGTGAAGAGTTGGTTTATGGCTTCTAACTTCGAGCAAAATAAGAGCAACGTGCGGTTCTGATGGATGCCCAGTAGGCATGAGCAGACACTCCAGCCAAGAAGCGGCACACGATCTGGCCTTGCTGTCGAAAGGTGGCCAGTGATATTTCCAGAAAGCCCATTCCAAACATTCCAACAGGGAGATAGTCTGAACTGCCACAAAGGTCACTGAACATTTAAGGTATAAAACAAATGTAGTGAGGCAGACTGGCCATGCGAAATTATTCTTTCTAAGGCTATAAGCTACCAGTACGAGATACATGAATGTTGACCTCATGTGAAAGGTCAGCTGCTTGCTTTACACGGATGAGCCGCCTGTTCGGATAGCACACGCTAGAAAAGAAAAAAAAAAAAAACAACAAACAAAACACAAAACTAATGAAAAGCACCAGCAGAGACAAAAGGCATGTTTCCACTGAAGGAACCTTTTCAGGCTTGTTTTATATCAGAGGCAGTGTGGCATGACTGGCAAAAGGGGAAAGTTTCCATATCTCTTTTGTGTCTACTCACGGAGAAACACAGGAGTGGAAACAGGCTTTTAGTGGCACACGGCATTCAGGTTAACACCATGCAAATGCAACAAAAACAATCAAGGACACAACTTCCTTTTCAGCTCGCTCCATGTTCACTGTGCTGTCGCAGTGTCTTCTTCAAAAG
>CM040993.1:1285339-1297047 GCA_022985145.1 Pangasius djambal | reverse complement strand
AGAGAGAGAGAGAGAGAGAGAGAGAGAGAGAGCTGTTATCAGAAGACTCCAACGGCTCCAAAATTTGGACTCAGTCAGCACAGACCCGATTGTCAGTAAAGGCAATTATTGCGGTAAAAATGTAACCACGGTGTAGGGTAATCACCATTTTTCTCACAGACATTCCACTCCTCCGTACATGAAGGCATCTCCCTCACCATGACTTTTCTAAATGAGCTTCAGAAACCCCAACTGAGCAGAGGAAAAACATGGGCCGAACAACTAACCACAGAGCTAAAGAAATGTTCCATGCAGTATCCATCCAGCCTTTCTTTTAGACACGCAGCAGTTACAAATCCAAAGAATGCAGAATTGAATCTGCTGAAAATCTATATGCTGCTCGCACCAGAAAGCAATACCTGTCCAATACCTGTTAGATCCTAGAAAAGGTTGTAGCACAGCAGCTATGCTCATACCTACATAGGAATAACATTCATGAAATGTATCAGTCAGAATTTAGGCTTCATTATAGCACAGAGACAGCACTGGTTAAAGTGGTAAATGACTTACTACTGGCCTCTGATCAGGGTTGTGTCTCCTTGCTTGTGCTGCTTGACCTTAGTGCAGCTTTTGATACCACTGATCATACTATTCTCCTCGATAGACTGGAAAATCTTATTGGAGTTAAGGGAATGATCCTCTCCTGGCTCAGGTCTTGTTTGACTGATCGTTATCAGTTTGTAGATGTTAATGGTGACTTCTTTAAGCATACTAAGGTAAAGTTTGGTGTTTTGCAAGGTTCTGTTTTAGGCCCACTGCTCTTTTCTTTATATATGTATGTTCCCTCTGGGCAAAATTATTCATAAACATGGTATTAGCATCCAATGATGACACATAGTTGTATGTTTCAGCAAAGCCAGATGACAGACACATATGACCACATCACCCCTATCTTATCCACACTGCATTGGCTCCCAATCAAATTTCGCATTGATTATAAAATACTACTATTGACCTATAAAGCACTGAATGGTCTCGCTCTACAGTACCTGAGCGAACTTTTGGTCTTTTAAGATCCGCCACGCCTACTTAGATCAAAAGGTGCAGGCTATTTGTTGGTACCTCGAATAGTGAAGGCTGCAGCAGGGGTAGAGCTTTCTCTTGCCCCACAGTTATGGAACAGACTTCCAGTTAGTGTTTGGAATCTCAGTTTTTAAGTTTAGGCTGAAAACAAATGTTTAGTCAAGCCTTTTGTGAATAGTTTTTTCTTAGGTAAAGGAGCAGGTCTGGAGGGTTCACAGGCATAGAGTGTTGTGCTGAACTGGGATGTTTGGATGCTGTCGCCCCCCCACTCTCATGCGTTCACTCAGGTTTGTCGACAGTGGAGTGGCTGGCTGCCTTATGTCCCAGGGTGCCCTCATGTCTGTGTTAGCTTCTGGCTCTCCCTCTTAGTTATGCTGTCACAGCTAGTCTTGCCAGAGTCCCTGCTTGCACTCTGCACACAAAGTACATTGTCCTATTACAGGACAAAAGCTTACCTAACAATCTCTCCCTTGAGCTACCCATGCTACTCCTGAGATGCCAGTGATCTTGACCCCTTCTGTTCTCCGGACCTGCCAGATCCATCCTGATGCCCTACTTCTGGTTGGAGTTCTCATCAGTTGAGATCGCTCACTACTAAAGATCATTGGGATTGCTGGAGATGGTGCCACTTGGGGGGCGTGGAGCTGTATTGTGATGGCTTGGGGCTGCGGTTGCCATGAGCACGCTTTATACTCAGGTCTCCATCAGTGGACAGTGGATAGATTTAACAACCCAGACTTCTTGTGAAAACTGTGATGAATTTACTGCATGCACAATTGCGCTATTTGTCCATGTAGTACACAGTTTATTTATTACACAGGGATTTATTTATAATCACACTATCTGGTGTCACCCAGATGAGGGTGGGTTCCCTTTTGAGTCTGGTTCCTCTCAAGATTTCTTCCTCATATCACATTAGGGATAAATTCACATATTCACAATTTATTTTGTCTTAATTTAATTTGAATCTATGTATTTCTGTAAAGCTGCTTTGTGACAATGTCCATTGAATTGAACTTGTGAGCGAATCACCAGCAGACTCCAAGTGTGCAGCCACTGATCCTTCTGATGCAAAAACCTGAAAAATGGTTCACATTTTTTAATGCTTTTGGTTCTTTTATTTCAGTCCATCGACACCGTTTTCCCCTGGACGAATCACATCACACATATCGATCCTCAAGCGTGTGCAGCAGTGCAAATCATACACATAGCACAATGTGATGAAAGCATGGCTGAGGAGAATCCTCCTGGTAAAATGCTGCATCATGGTATTTCTGAGAGAGTGCATGTTGCTTTCGGTGAACTTCATCTTAACTATAATATTTTAGAATGACTCGTTACTCTTGTTCATCACATTTTAACAGGTTACAGACATTTCTACTAAAACATCACTTCATGCAACCTTATGTGGAGGAAATGCAGAGAACAAAAATGTGTCAGTAGCTACAAGGATGTAGAAACTCATCCACTAGAAAGCCCATTATTTGGCACTTTGGCAACAGTGGAAACCATTGTTTTTGGTGATGAGGTTAGAGCTTTCATGACTCTCTGATGTTTTCTTATGATTCAGGACTACAGCGTATGGGTTTCCTCACGTTCATGCTTCACAAATCATTCAGTGTTCAGCTGCCTCTTGTGCATAGTGGATTGTGTGTGTAGGTGGAAGGGTGGGGTTATCATGGAATATACTATTACCAAGAGAAGAGACAAAAATGAATAAATATGGTATACAGCGTCACAGGAAGAATAGAGTATGGTAAACTTATCACCTTCGTATCTCAGTCAAGAAATTATATGAAACACAGACAAAAAAATAAATAAATAAATCAGCTGCTGCAATAGCCTCGTACACCAATCTTGTTTCTAGGCAAAACCTAACTGTGGTCAGAACAGAGAGGCAAGGCTGCAATCACCACTAGAGTGTTGCTGAGAAAGCACAATACTAAATTTTGCATATCTAGAAAGCAGGAACAACCTCAGACAGATGGGGATTCAAAGCGCAATAAGCAAACCTCTCACTCTGAAGCAGAACAGCACAAGGAATGGCTGGCTGTCAATACCAGAAAAGATCTACAGTGAAAAGAGCCTCGGGTTAAAATAAAAATATATTAAGGTGCTAAAAAAGACAGATAAGATGAGCTGCTGCTATTAAAAAAAAAAAAAAAAGATCAGTAGAGAGTAGAGAGTGGAAAGAATGTCTTTTTATTATTCCATCTGGCCTGCTTTTGTATCCTTAGAGTTTAAACCAAATGCCTCCAAAGCCTGCCACAAAGTCGTACAAATGAGAAAGCCACAGTCCGTTTAACAAAACTGAGTCGTATTCAACATCACTACAAAAAGTCTTGCTGCTGGCCAAATAGTTTTCTTATTAAAGAATTCTTTTCATCATTAACACACACTGCTCTGAGGCTGTAACTCAACAAACACTGTGAGAACGAACACATCCTTAGACTACGACGTTTCCCAAAGAACTGTTTTTGGCCAATAGTCAACATGACAGTGTGATCATGGAAAAAGTCATCCTTGACTTTTTTTCTTGTTTTTTTTCCCCCCAAAGCGAATACTAGACACACATTTCCACATATTACAGCTGATCAGAGTAATCGCTAGAGTATCTTGCTGAGAACTCAGAGTTAATAAGAACCGCGCACACATGTTCACGCTAAACCAGTCAGACTGCATTTTACATAACCCTTTCTGTTTATCATCGGTTTGGCCAAGGGTGTCTTATCTACTGTAATCTGGCCCATCTAGGGAAAAAAAAAAAAAAAAAAAAAAAAAAAAAAAAAAAAAAAAAAAAAAAAAAAAAAAAAAAAAAAAAAAAACAAACAAAAACAAAATCCTCAACATTCGTTCCGCTGTCAAGGTGTAAAAACACTGATTCTCTAAATAACAAGCAGGCCGAAGTAAATTTCTGTATAATCACAGCCTGAGTGCCTGCGACAAGCAAGTTTCATGTACAGGCGATTTCTTTCTAGTTGCTTGGTGGAAAAAAAACCCCTGTGTTTTACTGTCTTTCCCAAAACAGAGGTTTTCCTTGGTTATATGTTGTTTAAACAGTTTAAACTCGTGGCTCTTCGTGGTTGTGTGATGCCGTAACTAGAGCTCATGCTCCCGAATCCCGCCGCCTGCTGCACTACACACACTGACCCAAGCACGTGACTGACGATGAGAGATTTTTCTTTTTATAAAGCAAGGTGTAGTTTAAAGCTGTCATTTAACTCTCCTGCAACTACACGCAGTCACCTCACGGATAAGCATGCCAACAGACAATGAAAAAGCTGGCGTCGAAAAATAGCTTTTATCTGTGTTACGAGGACTGAGCACTGCATCTCCGTATCCACAATCATCGCAAATGAAGAGCTGACTTTCCGCTGAGAGTGAGTTGTTTCTCTTAGTCTGTATTAATGCACGTAGTCTAGCTCACCATGCGTTATGATATTATCTAGCACCACCATCTGCCACTTTTTTTTTTTTTTTTTTTTTAAGCCAGTTAGGGTTTCGGGCAGACAGGACACAGCACTGGAGAGATCTGTCCACCCCTCGAGTGCTACACTCTCCCCTGAAGACCGATGTTCTCTGGGAAACTTAACGGAACAACAAGTAGTTCTCCCTCCTCAGGTCTGAATCATCCCACAGAGCATTTGGGACATTTCCCTCTTTCCCCAAAATGGCAAATAATATAAATAATCGGTCTGGTCTTACAAGAACGCCACCTCACCTGCTGCACGCCTGCTCCCAGCACACACACACATCCATCTGCTCAACTCTGCACACACTGGTAGAGGAGCATTATTAACAGATTATTAGAAGACATAAAAATGGCACAAACTTGCCTCATCCTCACTCTTGGTTCGGGTCCGATTGGTCTTCTTGAGTAATGCTAACAGCTGTCCTAGTTCCGTGGTGGTTTTTTATTTATTTATTTGTCGAACCCCTCCTCTTGTGTGTATCTTTCCCACCCCATCCACTGTGTCAGGGCCAGCGATGACAAAACGCTCTTCTCAGCAGTCCACCTTCACAGCCTTTGTCCTGAAACTCTACTTTAACGTGAAGTTTTTTGCACTACACTGCACTTCACACACACTTTGCTCTTTATGCGAGCCTTCTGCTCCACTGTATGGGACCTGAAACATGTTTTCTAATGTAAAATGCCATGCAGACTATTACAAACTACAGACAGAACCAAACATCAGATAGTTTTTTGGAGCAGCAGCAGCAGCAGCCCTGTACCTGCAGACTCACACTGCAGCTTGTGCTGCAACACAACAACCAACCGCTGGGAACTGAACACACACTCGGGTCACAAAGTGGCCACATGTTTCTACCTGGTGTAAAGGTGTAGCTGTTCATTCAGCGCAGGATGAAGTGAACAGGTTGTTTACGCGTGAAAGATCGGCGTGGTTACTATAGCAACAAGCCAAACACGACTGCAGCAGCAGATAAACGATAAACGCGCAGATTGTGGTGATGAACATATGTGTGTGTGTGTGTGTGTGTGTGTGTGTGTGCGTGTGTGTGCGTGTGTGTGCGTGTGTGTGTGCGTGCGTGCGTGCGTGCGTGAAGGCGAAACGTTCAGCGCTGAATCGCAGAGTGTTTCTCAGAGCTCCATGACTGATTAAAGCCCACAGATTCACACTTCGGTCTCAGCTGCACACTGACTTCTCCTTACCTCATAATGATGCTGATCTTCTGCGGATCTTCTGCTGATCTTCTGCGGATCCTCGCGCTGCCGGAGGTTTATGCCCGGTCAGAGCGCACGCGCTTGCTGTGGAACTCTCCGACCACAAAGCGGGAGTTAATCAGCGGGACGCTGCGGGGAAAAGAGCCACGAAACAGCTGCTAATAAAAATAAAACCGGAAAATTACCAAAAAAAAAAACACACCGGTCTACATGATATCTCAAAACACCCTGCGTATACGGAGTGAGAGAGCATGCAAGTGCGATTTTTCCGCGTTACTCTCAATGATCAAAGCGCCCGAAAAGCGGCAGCGTGCCGCTGGAGTCCCCTCGCGCGGCTCCGCCACTGACGCAAGGCTTTTTTTCTGCGCTACGTAAAATACGTAGAGACGCACAGCGCGCTGGCCACGCCCACACGCAAACCCGGGAATAAGAGCGAGTCCCTGCGCCTCGAACACCAGAGCAGCAGCGGAGAGAGGACGCCTCAGTGTGGGCAGCTTCCTCATAACACAGGTCATCATTTCAAAGGAAACTAGTATCCTCTCTCTCTCCATTTCTCCCTCCCCCCTCTCATCGTCGAAAAATAGACACCAAACATATCATGACCTTACTATCATAAACTTCCTATTCATCCATAACAAAATCTTATGATACTAAAATCACGATGTACACTCACCATCCACTTTATTAGGAACACCTGTACACCTGCAGTTATCCAATCAGACAATCATGTGGCAGCAGCACAATGCATAAATCATGCAGATGCAGGTCAAGAGCTTCAGTTAATGTTCACATCAAACATCAGAATGAGGGAAAAGTGTGATCTCTGTGACTTTAACAGTGGCATGGATGTTGGTGCCAGATGGGCTGGTTTGAATATTTCAGAAACTGCTGATCTCCTGGGATTTCACACACAACCGTCTCTGGAGTTGACACAGAATGGTGTGAAAAACAAAACAAAACAAAAACATTGAGAGAGCGACAGTTCTGTGGGTGGAAACGCCTTGTTGATGAGAGAGATCAGAGGAGAATGAGCAGACTGATCTGAGCTGACTGGTGTCAGGTGTTGTCCATAGTAACTCAAATAAGCACTCTTTACAACTGTGGTGAGCAGAAAAGCATCTCAGAATGCACAGTACATCAAGCCATGAGGTGGATGAGCTACAACAGCAGAAGACCACATCAGGTTCCACTCCTGTCAGCCAAGAACAAGAATCCGAGGCTTTCATGAGCACAGACTCACCCAGACTGAACTGATTGTCTGATTAGATACCTGCATGAATGTGCAGGTGTACTGGTGTTCCTAATAAAGTGTAGAGTGAGTATATATTAATCAGTTAACAAATCATCAGCAATGTTCTGTCTGAACTTGATCTTAAAATGACACTGATACAGAAAGCTTTCCAGGGACTTGCCTTGCTCTTCAATATCTAGCTTATTCTGACCATTCAACCAAAAGCCCAAACTTCTCATCACTGCTATTAAACTGTACCTTTCCTGGTGTACACAATATGCACGTTTCTGTGTGTAAAGGGACAAGAGGTGTACGGTTACGGGTACCACCTCAGTGATGATGAATGGTACAGTTTAGGACACTTTTTTTTCTGAGAGTGTATAAACAAAATCTTTAAGCCTCCCACAGCTGGTGTCATTCCCATTCTTAAGAAATCTGGCCTTGACTTCTCTAATCTCTAATCTCTAATTTCTAGATTCAGATAGAAACCTTTTGGTAGTTAACAAAATTTTCTTCCCAATTAGTTTTCCATACAGGAGGGCACGGTGGCCAGGGTCCCTGCTGCGATCCTGAGCTCGGGTTACTGTCTGTCCAGAGTCTCACATTCTCCCTGTTTCCTCCAGGTTCTCTTGTTTCATCCCACTGTCCAAAAACAAAAGTGCACATAGGTAATTTGAGTGTGTGTGTGTGTGTGTGTACTAGACTGCACTTTTATGATTCCACCATCTACCCAATCTCATGTCAATGGACTTCCCTAAATCCCTAAATTCTCTCTGTACATTTTATAGAAAAAGATCAAACTCTTAGACCTCTTTATGTCTAACTGTTACAGATTGGTTCCATATCGCCCATAAAGGGGGCATGATTTTTATGATATACTTGTAGTCATACATTAAATTAATGCAAAAATCATTTTTAAAAATACTGTTATTATTTTTACTACTATAATTAGTATTAGTAGTAACTATTACTACTAATACTAATACTAATTATAGTAGTAAAAAGAATAATAGTAATGGTAATAGAGTATGGTTTTTAAGAATTCATATAGTGTACTGTGCTCTTCTTCCACCTTTTTATTTCTCGTGCCCCAGGAAGAGTATGTGCATGCCAGTGACATGGCTGTAAAACAGGACTTACATCATATACAATCATATGCAATATTCAATCATATATTGGCACACAGTGTCATGTAGCATCAAAAATGGATCACCAGATAATATAGTGCTAATATAACCAAAATTAAATTATTCGTGGGATGAACATGCAAATTTGGCAAGCAAATTTTTATTCTGCTATCCTTTGAACATGTTAGGCACAGTACAGGCAAAAGCCCGAAATGTTTATGGCTTAAGTTTAAGTCACTTGTGACCTAATGCAAGTCACTCAGGTCAGAAGAATAACCATGAACAACCAAACTAACTGAAGGAGAAAACATGAAAATAGCTGAGTAAAATACAAAAACGTCTACAGGGTCATTTTCAATGTGAAGGCTTTGAAGTAAAAGACAATCTTAAGACACTGGAGAGTGTGCTACAGCTGACAAAAGTGAAATGTTTTCTTTTGAAATCTTACACCATGACAGTCAATCAAGGGTCAAACAATCCACATGTGACTATCCTGCAGTCTTGTTTGGGCCTTTCGTTATAAGTGGGCACCTCTTCTAGTCTCCTAAGAACCTCCATGCCTTCAACAACTTGCCTGAGGGAGAGAGAAAAATGCAGTATTGAGAAAAATACTGTTTTTAAAAAAAAAGGCTGTGTTTCTTTTCTTTTTCTTTTTAAATTGGTGTTAAATATAAAGTCTTTCTATTCCATAGTTCCCTCATTATAGTATTTTCCGCTCCAACCGTTTGAATTCTTTCACTGGATTCTTAAAAGGTCATTTATGTTATGTCTCAAACAGGGTCTACACTTATGTTTAATGGCGACAAATAGTGTGGCAAAGCATACATTTTATCTACTGATATATCACTAAGATTAAAATCGAGAGAGTTATGGTAATTCAGTAAGGGTAAATGTGAGTACTTTATTGTTAAGAGATTGTTATCTCTTTCATATATAATGAATTATTATTGATTATGTCAACGTTTACACCAGTAGATACACTGTATGTTTGTGGACACCTGACCGTAACACTCGTATGTGCGTGTTGAACGTCCCATTCCAGAGGTAGTCCTCCATTTGCTATAATAACTACACTCATCCTCTACGATTGTGTGCCTGTGACACCAGCTGGGGAAGAACCACATATGAGTGTGATGGTCAGGTGTCCACATACTTTTGGCCATATAGTGTATGCTTAATTTTTAGTCTGGAGCTTCAACTCAAGCAAGCTCAAAGCCACTAGTGCAGTAATGGGGTTTAGAAACGTAATATACACTATTGAGGGAAATTCAGAGAGTAACCGTCCCCCCTTTCTACATGAGGTGCGCTCCCCACACAATGTGTATTTACAGTCATGGGAAAAAGAAAGTACACCCTCCTTCAATGACTATGCAGTCATTTTTTTTCCTAAAAGTAAACCGACACCTATAATTCAGTAACATGTAGAACCATCTTTAGCAACAATAACTTGAAGTAAATATTTTCTCTAGGTGTTTATCAGTCTCTCACATCATTTTGGAGAAATTCTGACCTGTAGACCGTCACATGATGTAGCTCTTGGGTTTTTCTTTATATCTCTGAGCATTAAACAGTCTGACTTTGGACTGAATTTGCTTAGATGCCCACTCCTGGGACGATTTGCAACTGACTTGAAGGCTCTCTACTTGTAAACAATCCTTCTTACTGTAGAATGGTGAACTTCAAATTGCTTGGAGATGGCCTTATAACCCTTCCCAGATTGATGAGCAGAAACACTTGCTTCTCTGAGGTCATGGCTGATGTCCTTTCTTCTTGGCATGATGTAGACACACACTTGAGTGCTCCAGAACACTAAACTGCTTTTATAGAGGTAGTCATACTTCTTAATGATTAACTAAATTTGTGCATTTCATTAGTAACATCTGGCTGTTAATTACTCTTTTAATAATGGTGGAAATATGAAGGCTGTGCTTATTTTTCCCCAACTGTCTTCTGAATGTTGGTTTACTTTTTGGGAACAAAATAGCTATATATTGTATTCTGGTGTGTTTTTTTCTTGTCACCACACAATCATTATTTAGGCCCTGATAAATAAAAGCATATAATTGAAGGAGGGTGTACTTTCTTTTTCTCATGACTGTATCTCTATTCTTGTCTCCACCTCTGTCCTGTCATTGGTGTTTCCCTGTGTGTCCAGGTGTTCAGAGTTCATTCCCTTGATTTGCTTGTCTGGTTATATCCTCCTCTGTCTTTGTCTCATTGCAAAGTCTTGTCTGTGGTATCATGCGTTACTAAGCCTCGTTTTCCCCTGCACATTACACAGCTACAGAGTAGAGATGCAAACGGTGGAAAACAGGCACAGTGGTACACAAAGTTTCTTGAGAAATCTTTTTTTTTTCTGACAGCTGTGAAGTGCTTCTGAAATTGTAGAAATGACATGAGTTCTCCACCATTATGTGGTATATGAGCTGACACAAGTCCACGATAGCATGCTGAACCACTTACCCAAAGGCCACATATTTTTTGTCCATCCACAGGGCTGGCTGTAGTGTGACGTAGAACTGAGAGCTGTTAGTGTGGGGACCTCGGTTGGCCATGCCCAGGATGCCTCGCTTGTTGTGAGACACAGAGAAATTCTCATCTGGGAACAGGGCATCAGTTGCTGTTTATATGATCAGCACGTGTCCATACAAATCTTTTACAAATTGTACATACATTTCTGGAAAATGTGTTTTTTTTTTCCAGTTAATCCTATTTGAATATTTTAAAGAGGAAGCATCAAGATGCCACAGACAAAAGAGACTGGGACTCATACTGTTGTTGTTTATTAAAGAAAATTCTGTCCATCACTTTGCCACCTATGCCAAAGCTATAAGCTTGTCGTCTGATATTTAGTGACATTTTTATTTATTTTTGGTGTCGCTATTAATGCTTTCTTATATGTAAAATCAAGCAGAAACCCAATCATAGCAAATGGTTACATAGCAAATGATTTACTTACCACTTGTATGTATGTTATCATAGTGTCTAGTTATGTTTTAAAAGGTTTGCGGCCAAATGCTGCATGGACAATAATCCTGTACCTTCAAATGTTGGTCCATAGATGGACTCCCCACCATTGCCTCTGCTTTGTACTGTAATGTCTGTAATACAGGCAAAAAAAAATAATTCAAATCTAATTGATCAGCTAAGACATTTTTGCTTATTTTGTTTTGCATTGGAGGTACAAGGCTAATGTGGCTAATGAGTAATGGAAGTCTGCTTCACCCACCTAGACGTGTGTGTGTGTGTGTGTGTGTGTGTGTGTGTGTGTGTGTGTGTGTGTGTGTGTGTGTGTGCGTGTGTGTGTGTTATAGTATAGTACCTCCTCCCTGCACCCAGCCATTAGGCACTACTCTGTTGAATAAGGAGTCCTTATAGCAAAGTGTGAGCTCGCTTTGAGAGGTGCCTGCCGCTCCAGTGCACAGGGCTTTAAAGTTTTCACATGTCTTTGGACACAGATCTGAGAAGAGCTGATGCAAACATAAATGTCTTAATCAGAAGGCACAAATATGACAAGGATTGTTCAGATGTTTCACAAAATGGATAAAATTAACTGTGGAGTCCATTCAGTTAACCCTTAAGTAGACCTTACCTCAAACAGCAT
>CM040993.1:1270041-1283887 GCA_022985145.1 Pangasius djambal | reverse complement strand
GATAAAGTCACCCTAACCCTGCGATAAGGTCACCCTAACCCTGCGATCTGAAATAAATTAACACTAAATGCATAAAGATGAGAGAGCATCACCTTTCTTTTATCCGTTATGTAGACATTCCAGTCACTTTCAAGCATTGGGCGAATGGTGGGAGCAGCAAATGTAGCTGGGAAGTTTTGTTTTAGTGCCTGCATTAAAAGATGACATTTTTACATTTTACATTTTAAATGATTTAAATGAATAACGAAACACTTTTTGTCAGTTACAGACGTGACCACAGATTCATTCCGCTGAATAATTACCTCGGCAATACTTTTAGCCGCATGAAAATTATGCGTTTTTAACAAACCAACAATGTCCAGCTGTATTTCCAACGCCATGTTTAACTACTGTGCGTCCACATGAACCGCCTGGTAAACAAGCCGGGCGGTTTCTATGGTAACCGGGACGTCTAGCGCACAAAGATGACATCAGTTTCTATTTTACTCAAAACACACACGCAAGCGAATTAAAACTAGGAGTTAAACAAAACAAAAATGAAGGTTTGCATGCAACTCTTCCTCGTACTTTGAAATATCTACTTTAAACACACACACACACACACACACACACACACACACATATATATATATATATATATATATATATATATATATATATATATATATATATATATATATATATATATATATATATATATATATATATAGTGGAATCGATTAAATTTGTGACCAGATACTGACTGTCAAAATCTGTCTGTGATCACATCATCAAAATTCAATTCAATTCAATATTGTTTATTTAAACACCATCAAGAATGAATATTGTCACAAAGCAGCTTCACAGAAATTATATCTGGATTTAGATTTATATCCCTAATGAGCAAGCCAGAGGAGAGAGTGGCGAGGAAAACCTCCCTGAGATAACATGAGGAAGAAACCTTGAGACGAACCAGACTGAAAAGGGAAATTGGGTACTACAACGGCTGAGAATGTCGAAAAGATCTTTAGTATGAGCGTATGAGAGACTTTTTTTTTTTTTTTTTTTTTTTTAATTTCATTAATGTTTGTAGCTTTAGGTCTATAGTATCCAAGTGAAGTTATGCACTGAACAATGAATGAGACTTAGGCATAAACTGTCTTAAGTAAGTACGATCTTAGGCTGTCCAAATGAGACCAGTCAGGGGTATCTGTGGCATCATCCACAGCCATCTTTAGGGTATCTGTGGCATCATCCACAGCCATCTTTAGGGTATCTGTGGCATCATCCACAGCCATCTTTAGGGTATCTGTGGCATCATCCACAGCAATCCCACAGCAATCTTTACCCTAGGGGGTATGTGGGGCCATCCTCAGCAGCAGTGAGTGAATCAAGGAGCTTCAAGCAGAAGTAGAGCACCAGGATGGATCAGGCAGGTCTGGAGGGCAGAACAAGTAACATGTGTAGCTTGACAGAGAAAGAGAGAGAGAGAGAGAGGAAAAGAGTGAGAACAGATTATTAGGTACGCTCCTGTCCTATAGTAGTTTAAGAGGAAGTATATTGTCTCTCCATGGACCCCCAGATCTGCGCCTTTACCTAAGAGAAAGCTATTAACAAAAGACTTGTCTAAATAAACAGGTGTTCACTCTAAACATTGAAACCTTGTCTGAGTCCTTTTATCATCTTTTAGTACAGTCCTTTAGTAAATGTAATCTTTTAGTAAAGTTGTGTGTAAATGTTTGCATAAGCCAAACTAAACAAAAGATTTTTCAGAAACGATGCGTTTCTTCATACACACATGCATGTGTTGATGAGGTGTGTGCATGACACAGCTGACTTGCATTTGATGATGCCCACAAAACTCCATAAAAGGCAATGCTCACACAGCTGAACCCCTGAACCCCTAAATCTGGAACCAGATTACAGAAAACGTTAATTAGTTGTGAATTGAGTGAGGTGAAAAGAAAATGATTTCACATGAAAACTGAGGCGAAAAATAGATCTGTTGTACCGAGGTGATTGTGGACTCCAAGCACAGAGTGAAGTATCTGTGACTCTCTGCCAGAAATCTCTCGTACCCTCGCACTAGAGAATATACAGCAGCATTCTTAATTGAATGACTGGTCCAATTTTTTCTTAATTTATAGATTTCTTTATTTTTTTCATATTTAATATTTCTTTAGTTAATGCCATTAATATAAATGACTGGGTTTCACAAAAGTTTCATTAAATTTGTGAGTTTAACTAAAAATATACAAGCTGTTTAAACTTGACAGCATAATCCGTATATAAAAGTGTCGTAACTCTTAATCGGGATTTATATGATTTGAAGGCAATCAGCTGAGGTTTACAGTAGTTAGTCTTCTAATGTGTAAACACACAGTCAGGAGCACGAGTAAGATATGAATGTTTTTTTCCCGAAATTATGAATGCAAAAGGCCATCCAGAGTTACTACATCAGAAAGCTTACCTCTAGCTGCCTGCGGTCGTAGTAGAAGTACTTTTACCAGGAATTCAGTAAGAAGAAGTTACTAAACATCATGTGTCTAATGTTCTTTACACATTCCTCAACTTTATTAAGCTGGCGTCTGTTATCGGGCTTTGCTAAAACATACACGTGTGTCATCAGCCTAACGGTGCAAGCGAATACCATGTTTACGAATCATTGTACCCAGAGCCAAGAACAGAGTTTTGTGGAACACTAAACTTTACTTTAGTATGCATAGAGAAGTCACCTTTGACATCTGTAAGCGGATAACGATCGGTCAAATAAGACCTGAGCTACAGTAAGGACAAGCAGCACAAACAAGGACACACAGCCCTGATAAGAAGCCAGTAGGCCTCTAACTAACCTTGTGCATTTTATTAGTAACACCTGGCTGATAATTTCTCTCTTAATGATTGTGGAAGTTGGAAGGGTGTACTTATTTTTTCTTGCCTGTTTTCTGAATGTTGGTTTACTTTTTTTGGGGGGGAAAAAACGACTGCATATTGAAATCTGTTGTGCTTATTAATTAAATTATTAATTAATCAGTGATAAATAAAAACCTAGAATTGAAGGAGGGCGTACTTTCCTTTTCCCATGACTTACTTACCAGAAAGTTTACATCATTTTTTTCCCTACTGTATACAGTTCAAATTCTACAGGCCACAGAGTTAATATTTTGACTCATTTTGTCAGTGTGATGTTTGTGCCTGAACTCTCTCAGACAGTGCCTTGTAATTTGGAGCATAGGGTGAGACTGCCAGCCTAATGCAGTTGTTCAGGTGGCAGGTGTTTGCGGTACTTGGATTTGATGATTTTTATTTGTAAAAAAGAATTTCATCAGAAATGTTCTCGGATAGCAACTCCGCACTTCCCATTACAGTTGCTGGACCAGGCAGCACACTGTTAATTTTTGCGTCTTTTTCGTTTCTAAAGTCCGTGAATAACGTGTCAGTGATGACAGTCATCGCTTCTTTTAAAAACTCACCACTGGCTTCTGGTGCTTGTCAAGGGGATTATTGCTGCTTGTCCAGCAGCAGCTTTAGCTCTCTTGGTGGGTTTTGTTAAAAGTGATTGCTGGGCTTTTAAAGCAAATTTTGAATTCTTTTCTCTCATATTTCGCTCTTGGGTGAGAATGAGTCCTTGAATGTCAGACGGTAAGTGGTGAGATGGCGCCCCAAATTAACCCTTTTCTACAACGCTAAAGCCTGGTGACATATCAAGCAGACAGTCTTCCCTTTAACCACTGTAAAAGCAAATTCGTTTCCCCATTTGGCATGGAAATGTTATATTAGAGATGATATGGTAGAACCTGAGTGAACCTGACAGCTAGCAGACGGTCGGTTTAGCCTGTTTGTCTGCTCCCTGACCTCAGCTCTGGATTGTCACCGATTAACTACGCCTGAGACTATGTGCTATGCTGCAAGAAATGACAGCAGCACCTTCCCGAGTGGGATGGACACCGTCCCGCCCTAACAGGCCAGACTTGCCCTGAAACTACTCCAATTATCTATAAAGCCCACATTGTGAAAAAAAAGAGTCTCCTATAACTAGAGCTCTTTCAACAGGCTTCTCAACGCTGCTTCACTGAGGAGAGCAAACCAGTTTGGCTGGTGAATGAGAATGAGTGGTGCGCCCTAACCTTAGTGTTAGCTTTGTCTTTGCGACTATGCCACTGAATTGTCACTACCTACCCCTCGTGCAGCCCTCACTTTTTGCTCCCATGACAAAAATTACACAATATGGTCTCTATCTCCCTTACAAACAATATTGATGACAAATTTGTTTGATATTTGGAATTTACCTCTGCTATGTGTGATATAAGTAATGAATCAATGTAATCAACATACTGGTAGCATAAATCATGTTTTTCATGTAAAATGTAAGTGAAACAAGGTTGTCATGACAACTGATAACTATTGTGTTTAATAACAGAACAGTGTGTGTGCCTTCATGTCTACAGCAGACGAACTAGAACTTGAGTACTGGAAAAACACAGCACATGATGAACAAAATCTTACAGTGTGCATTACAAATGTACTTCCTGCAATGTAGAAGGTGTTTTAGTGTCCTTTGTTGGCAGACACACTCTTAGCAACACTTCCACTTTTTGCCACCAGCTGCAGTATACAGTGGTGAAAACACACACACACATCCCGATAAAAAAAAGTCACTCACTGGAAGTGGTGGCTGTCTCGGACGGGTATTCGTCCAAACCCTTCTCACCATGGCTGCAGATGCTCAGAACCTTCGGACTTATTCTCTTTTCTGAATATGAGGAGTCACAAGTGCCGTACCTTGTGTCTTTGACATGTTTTAGTTCCATATTTACCATGGCCTGTCTGTTTTCAATTATTCTTTTCACCATCAAATCATTCATTACTCTCGGCTCAAGTTGACACGAGGGTTTTTTTTCTTGTACACGTTCCTCACAGAAAATAAGCCAAAGCCACCGAGTTTCAGTTGGAAAAACCTATTTGTTCTATATTTTTTTCTTTTATTAAAAATGATAAACGGATCAATTTGAGGACTTTTACACTTCTCACAAATAAAACTGAGAAGAGTGCTTACACACTGTACAAATGACAGTGGACGACGTTTTTAAAAGTCGAAATGACCTAATAAAATACACTGATAAGACATTTAACAAACCTGACTGAATTAAGTTGTGATTTCCCCCCTGATGTTAGCATGAACAAGAGATCAGTTGAGTAAAGAGATAATGACAAGGCTCTAGTTATTTTAATTTGGTCACCTGACCTGAGCAAAATGTAGCAGTAATGTGGTTCTTTAAGTAGATAAGGTTATAAATGTTGAGGTATGCACAATGTTTTTCAGTGGAGTTGGAACTGGGAATGCAAGCTTCACTTTTTTGCAGTCAGTAGACGTTAAAATTCTACTGCATGCAAAAGAGATGAACTCAGTAGAAAAGGTCAAAATTTGGCCACCACACATACAATATGCTACCAACAAGAGTACATATGGTGTGAATATATTCACTAATTTTATTTTTTATATTTTACTGTCACTTGTCTATTTCAAGGTTTTGATGTGAAGAAGTTTTCCACTCTATGTTAATTTCAGATGTCATATTAATTCCCTCCAAGCTGCATCAGTCCTGATGCAGTTTTACTGGTGTCCTTCAAGGCAAGAAACCTGTGAAGCTTATGTTTAAAATCTATGGGAAGTTCATGAGGGGGCTTGTACTTCTGGGTCAAAGTAGGACTCAGGTAGGAGATGAGTTCACAGTCATCCTCATACTGAACCAGCTTCTTCTTGTACTTCTTCTGAGTGTAGGTCGATGTGCTGTTATGTGCTGTGTAGACAGGAAACGTTTGATTTAGCAAGAGTTTAGAATGGTGAGAACTATGTACTTGTTGAGGGTACTTAAAAAGAACAGAGAAAGACTTCATATTTGGCATAACAATAGTTACTGCCTCATTTCCACTGAAAATCAAAAAATCTAAATATCTAAAATGAATCATTACCTTTAAGATGTAAGACCAGGTAGTATATAGCAGATCTCTTCATGCTGAGGTACGGGAACTTTGGCTTGATGTTGCCCAAATCTGTCATGCCTTTAATGATGGCTTTGGCTACTCCCTTGGATGGAGAATGCACACAAATGGGAGTTGATATTGATTTAAATCAAAGCATGGCTGAGACCCACATAGCCCCAAAACTGTCACTTTTTTTTTTTAACTCCAAAAAAGGTTTATACAATTAGTGAAAAAATGCCAGTTCCTCATGTATTTCTCTCGTACCTGTTCCAAATAACCCAGTATTGGCAAAGAGGTCAGTTGTACTGGGTCTCCCATTGGTGGAAGTTTATGAGGGAGTTTCTGGTGCCAGTAAGTCTCAGGTGATCTGGGCACAGGTGAAAAAATAATCTTATTAGTCCGGTACACTGGGTCAGAGATACTGGGGCTTTTCTAACAGCTGTTATTACTCACCGTAGAAACTTGTGTTGTTTCTCTTCTGTCTCAAAAATGTAGATCTTCTCCTGGTATTCCACTGCAAAGTTCACGCTGCCACGAACCAGAGCCTCATACCTTCACATAAAGGAAAACAGTTATAAAAAAAATAAATAAATAAAAAAGTATACTTTCTGATTGCCTTCAGTAACACTTCATAAACTTCTCTCAGATTTCAGGAGTTCACAAGCTTACACTGACTTGGTTACTTGTGTTTATGTGTGTTCATTATCGGCGCTGGTGTGTTAAGTGCCTATATAGTACAAGCAGCAATAGTAAATAAAGTGAAGACTATATGTGCACTTGGACACAAAGCTCAGAATGTTAAACTTATGTCTAAAATGTTGTGTACATGCTGTACCTCTGCTGGCCTTCTAGGTATGTGACTGGACAGTAGCCTTTTAGCTCCACCTGCTGAGGGAAGCGACTCTTCACTTGGCCTGCACTCAGCTTACGGGGAAGAAGCCGCGCAGGGGGCAACTTATGAGGGCAATTTGGAGCCACAAACTGCTCTGGCGCCTCAAGAAACCTCTGGAGTAGTGGAGAGTTGGAAAAAAATGACAGCCTTATCGAATATTACTGTACATGTATAAAATCTGATGTTTTGTTAGTGTGTACTGTAAAAAAAAAAAACAACAACAACAACAACCACCTTACTGTTATCATGTTTTTCTGTACGTCACAGTATCTACCAACTCAGCTTCACAAAGATGATAACATTAAATGTTGTGTAATACTACAGCAGCAGTGCTTTGGTTAGGTAGAGTATATTTTATCAAATAATCAAATACTTTCCCTGATTTGTGCTAAATGCCAGCTCCTACTTTTAAAGAGTGTTCATATTTCAAAGCTTCCTGACATAGCATTATCAGTATAAATATTTCAGATTTAAAATTTTTCAGATTAGATTAGACCCCCACCTCAAGGTACTCCCTGGATGCCATTTTGTAGTAGCGTCTCCTGAACTCTGCAGCCAACTCCAGGGAAGTGTCAAGGGAGCAGTCAACCAAGTGTTTCTGGAGAGCCAGGCTCACAGGACAATAATGGCCAAACTCACTCAGCCGTGACTGAAGCTCACATGGAGTAATACACAGACGCTGTATGCTGGCAGCCTGGCCTGAGAGAAAACGCATATTTTCAGTGTGCTGACTGAAACATAGGGAGGGAACTCAGCTTACAGCTTCAAGGTAAAAGAGGTTCTGAATATGTGTCTGTACGCACGTAGATAAGTTTATCCACACATTTTTCCTGGGCTCTCACCTTTACGAATTCTCCTCAGGTAGTTGTGGATGTGCCGCATGCTAATCTGGGCTTCATCCAGAACCCGATGCCATACCCACCAACTGCTTTTGTGTGCATCAACCGGAACCCAGTTTTGGTACTGCTGATGGAAGTGTTTCCTGAGTGCCTCCACTTCACGCTTAAAGCACGAAATCCGGATGTCCAGGAACTGAGTGCTGTCGTGCATCGGGTATGGCCTGTGAAAGGGAGGAGGATGAGAGCATTACTACATTTAACAGAGATACATTCATTTCTTTACTCGCTGACTGAAAAGCATCACATCTGAACCAATTATGGTCAAGTTAATTCAACTAAATATTTATTGCACATGCTTTCAGGCCCATGGTGCAACATATACTACACACGACCACATAAAGGAGTAGACACGATAATTCTGATAATGACTCAGACCTGTTTGGTTTCATCTTATCTTTCATGCCTCTCCTCAGCATTTCATCCGTGTCTAGCTGCAGCTCGATCACTAGAATAGGAATAATGCGGCGAGCCGCCATCAGGTCAGCCTGTCTTTTGGTCATGGGAAATCCATCCAGCACATACCTGGGTTGAAGATCAAACAAGCGCCTTTTCAGTTCAAGACAGCATAAGTGTTATATCCACCCTCCTTAAACTTCACACTGAAAAGAAATTAAAACCCTTAAAGACCAGTCATGACATTTAGAATATGTGATTGTTGCCTGCACGTGTCCAGTTGCACATTATGTGGTTGCATGGCATCACTCAGCGTTTACTTGGGTTTGGTTACAGTGAATCAAAACTCTTTCCCTTCATAATGACCTCATCTGATGGCTAAAAGCATTGCGCCACTCACCTGCATAAAGACATAGTAATAAAAACACCTTTACAGAAATCTGGACTTAGACCCTGCAGTAACGGAGAGTTAAGTGCCTTGCTCAAGTGCCCAAAAATGGCAGTCTGCAGGTTTTAAATGACAACCTTCTGGTCACTAGAAATAGTAATGTAACAGTAATAAAAAATATGACAAAACACAATCAGTATGGATCATGATTCAAAAGGGATTGTCCTCTCTAGAGCTGGTTTCTCCAGTAACACCCTACTGTACGCAGACTTGTGACTGAAATGGTTCATTACCCTCGTGTGCTGCAGACTAAGTTCAACAGGACCACTTCTAGGCACTGAATGGCCAGTTCGTCAGGCACAGTCAAGCCCTGGCTCAAGTATTTCAGCATCTCCGTGGCAAGCTCTGTCTTGTCTTGGACACTGAGCACTGTCCGCATTACGCCACCGATGGATAGGTGTGCCAGTCCATACTCACGGGCGAACATGCGAGCAACTACCCCACACAACATACACGAACATACAGAAATTAGAAAAACAGCTTTTGTTAGTTTGTGTTGTAGGCATATTTGTAAAGCCTTATAATGTTGCATAAAATTATTAGCCTTATAATTTTTCATAAAGTCGTATCAAAGCAATTGTCACTGACCTGTGGTTTTTCCAGATTTCGGACTGCCAATGATGGCAAGTTTGATGGGCAGGGAAGGGTTGGGCTTGGGCTGACGAAGGTATTTAATAGGGTTGATCATGAAGGTGTTGCGTGTCTCCTTGGAGGCGAAGAAGTAAATGAAGTTGTGGAAAAGGACAGGGAAACTAGTATTAAGGGGGTCCTGCATATGCTGGATCAGATCTCCCTCTGCATACTATACATCCATCAAAAAAAAAAAGAAAAAAGAAAAAAGGAGATGAGAGTCATTTTCATGCATTATGCACTATGCTTTGTACATATACTGTATTTGTGAAGAACATGTGTAAATGTATTTTCTTAATTCTAATATATTTGGTTACATCCTTATGTAATAACATTTTGGAGAATTTGTATCTAGAAACTTCACTTATTTCAGTGTAATATTTATATGTAACCATATATACGTTTTAATATAGCGTCTGAATACTTTTTTCCCTTATAATTTTTTTTTTTTTAAACATATCTTTGTTTATGCTACTGAATACATATTTTCTTTGCTCATATTTATAAGTACAAAGTCAAAAAACATCATCGTGTGTCAGTCTGAAGTGTATATATGCACTGGAAGCCTATTAAATAACAAACAAAACAAGACTGTCTGAATTCTTAATTTCCCTCACTGTAAAATAAGTGTTTCTGGGTATTTCCGTCACTTGCTGTAGCTTCCAACAGTAATTATAGCATTTTCACCCATGACTGCATGTTTTCTGTCACTGAAATTCTCTCACATTGTGAAAAAAATATCGGATGTGCCGGATCACGTGTTATTTTATAAGCTGCAACATAATTAAGGTGAGAGCTATATTGCTACGTTAAACCACATTTGCAGTGATTAACATGATCATTAAAACTAGGACTATTCATGCAGTAATATGTTAAATTGTAGCTATCCCCTGATTTTTGGGGGCTTAAAGTGCCCCTAAAATCAAAATGGGTGTTTCAGAGCTTTCATGTACCTGCCCCTTTGTGCTATGATCACTAAAAGAAATACTGTATCTGGAAAAAATTGATTAAAAAATTGATAAAAAGATAAAATAGTCTTGGTGTTTGCTCAATTAAATACAAGTTTGGGTAAATATAATGGTGAGGAATCCTCCACACTTGAAAGAAGGCTCTTCAATGAAAATCTTCATTGTTCTCCTTATTTAGATGGTTCGCCGAGAGTCGATGGGTGTGTGATGTACTTTGAACACTATTGCTGTGTAAATCAGTTCAATCATTCCAACACACGTCACTCGGACTTTGGGAAAGGAAGTAGGTGAACATACGGATCCAAATCACAGCTCTCAAGCCATTTCATGAGTATCGAAATGGCTTAAGACACAAGGCAAGTGCTTGTTTTCGAAGGCGGTGGTCTAGATGCTATTGAATCCCATCTGGATGCTTCTACTCAAGAACCTTGGAGGTGTGAACTACACGCAGGTAATTTTAATAATCTGAAAGGGGTGCACGCAAAAATGAGCTTAAGAACCTGCGTAAACAGAGTAAATGTAAATGTTGACATGGTCACCAACTCGGAACGCGGGCTGATTGGCCGTATGAATCTTTTTTTAAGGTTAACTTATTTGACGTTTTACTACAAAACCTGTTCATTTTTAACATTTCTAATGAAGTACCCCAACCACATAATAGGTTATTGTTCATGAGCCTGTGAAGTCAAGTGCTCAAGCGAGAAGTCTGTAACCAAAACAGAATCACAATTGGATATATGATGTATGAGGCCATATTAGGTAACTCAAAATTTTGTACCTATCATCATCATCATCATCATCATCATTTTGTAGTGATGATGCCAAAGCAAATTCAAGAGTCGAAATAGATGAGCATAAATTATACCACTCCAGTCCATCACTGACCCGGATAGGATCCCAACATCCAAAGGCACTGTAGTACTTGTAAGAGCAGTGCAGGAGTTTCTGAGCAATGGCATAGCTGATGGGATGACACCTTTGAAATAGAGCTTCCCTGTTCTCCACCAGGGGCTTGAACTGGTTTAGTAGCTGGGAGCGCACAATGTGAGGCTTCCGGCCAGCACTGACTGTCAGGTGAGGAATCCGGTGTTCAGCCAGAAGCTCCTGAATGACAGTGGGGGAAAAACATCAATACTAGCGAACTAGTTCATTTTACATGTGTCTTGTTCTGTATCTTGTTAAAACAGAGATTATTTTTTATTGATTGATTTCTACTGAATCAATTTGCTCAAGCTATGTTTACCACTATCGTGGTGAGGTTGCCGTCATCCGTGTCAAACCTCTCACTGATCTCTGTTCCTATCCGATCCTTTGCACTGGCCTCGGACTCTTCTTCCTCTCCGTCCTCTTGCTCCTCCTGCGGAAACTCCTCCAGCAGCCTGTCTTCCAGCTCTTGCTCCCAGTTCAGCTGCTCTTCGTCTCCTTCATCTTCCTGCACCTCCTCTTCTTCGTCATCCTTTTCCTAAGTGAAAAAGGACAGCAATGTCATATTGAGGCTCTATCCCTGTGCACTACAGTGTTAGCTATGAGAACTACAGCTATGTCTTACTCTGGGTGTTTTGGGTGCGTATTCGGACAAAAGTTCAGCTCTTCTTTGGGCAATGGCCTCCTCCTGGTTAACAGAATGGTTAATAGAATGCTAATGACTATCCTTAACCATGTGTTCAAAAACGTATTTGTGATACTTGAGTCATTATTTTCCAAGAACACTTTTTTGCTATGAAAACACGATTTTCTTGTACAGAAATGTGATGAATCTTTTTTTTTTATCTTTTCTTCCTCACCCTAGTTTTGCTGCGTAGCTCTTTAAGTAACTGTATCTGCCCTCTCCTTCGTGTGCATCTCTCCCTCCATCTGTCAAGCCGCGGGGGCAGCAGACGCTTCACCACTTCTGACACCTCTACAGACATAACTAAGGCGGTATCTGGGTATAAGTGGTGCTCCAAAAGAAAGGACACCTCCTCTGAATGCTGAGGAAAACCTTCGAGAATAAAGCCTGTTGATCTATGAAAACCACAGAGAGGCGGTGAAAGAAATGGAATATTTTGAAAATATAGATTCTGAATTTGAATGTTGCATGGATAACCCTTTACTTGTACGGCTCTTGATGCCAGAACTGCAGCAGAACCTTCTCTATGATGTTGTGTGGCAATGGCTGTCCATCAGATAGATATGACTTTATGAGTTCCTCTTCATCTGTCAGCGCTGGAGTCTCCTACAGAACAACACAAAAACAATGCACTTCTGGTCTTCATACCCGTGCGAGGGAATCGTGCCACGCTGAAATGCAATCACTAGGAACGTCTGACGGTGTCCTGGAGCTTGGCCCTTACTTTCCAGAAGATGCTACCATCAGTATAATAAGATGTCCTTCATATTTTCTCATTGGCTCACTGACATGCCTTAAGTTCTACATCACCATGGCCTGAAAGGCGGTCATGCAAAGAAGAAGCCCCTACGCCAAGACCGGCAATAAAAAGCCAGATGTTTGCAGGTGATCCCCAGCCTTTTGGAGGCGTGTTCTCTGCTCAGATGAAAAAAAAATTGAATTGTTTGGCCATAATGATCAATGAGTCCTTATGGAAATAAAGTAGATACCCTAACTTATGTAAAAAAATTAAAAATAAAAAAAAAAACATATTAAGGGAGAAATAAAGTTCAAAACTAAATTAGCCATCACTGAAGAATGGTCAGGTTTACAATACAATTATAAAAATGTTAAAATGTTAAAACACTTTCTTCGCACAAGTATTCAGAGTAAAATACTTTTAAAATATTAGCTGTTTGGAAAATCCTTTTCATATCTGTGTTGAGAGGGAAAGAGAGGGAGTGTTTTTCTCATGTGAAGGGCCAGCCGGATTTTTACTGTCACAGTCAGCCGTGGAATCTTCTCCATGCCTACCTCTGTGTGGTCTTTATCACTGGTAAAGGTTTCCTTTCGGCTCAACTCATCCTCTGGCTCGACAGGAGAAGCTGTGGATTGGGTATGTGCCTGCAGCAGACTCTGCAGCTCATCGGGTGGCTCTTCAGGCGGCTCTACGTCATCGGCGCGGGGCACGCGGGTCCGAGTCTTGGCCAGAATCAGCTCTTGCAGCCGTTCACGGAACTGTAAATGAAAGAGACCCAGCTGCTGCGCCAGCCAGTGGCCGTGGGTGGTTTTTCCTGAGCCACGCACTCCCAGCAGGAAAATACGCAGGGCAGGAGGCTAGGGAGATGAAAACGCATGAGGTGAAGGATGTTCCTGTCTTCAATTGATTATAGATCATCAGTGGTATTAAAGAGGATTGGAATGTCATATGCAATGAGGATTACAGTAGAGGACTGAATTTAATATAAAAAATTAATTTTTAAAAAAAGGGGTTACCACAAACTCTTTGAAAAGTCCTTGTAATAAATTGAAATACAACTCAATTTGAAATTTACTTTGCTTATTTTTTTAAATTGTGCTAATGGTATATATACACTGCCCTCCAAAAGTTTGGAAACGCCTGAACAAAATAGGGTTTTTGGGCAATATCAGCATAAATCCTCTTTAGTTAGTGACCATTTTGCATTGATAATAAGGGACAACACTAGGCATCCGAGCAGTCAGTTTATTCAAACATTGACTTGATATATTACTCCAAGCCTCCTGGAGGATTGCCCGAAGATG
>CM040993.1:1250565-1266685 GCA_022985145.1 Pangasius djambal | reverse complement strand
GCTCTATTGACATCTTTTCTGCTTCTTTCATGGCTTCTTCCACTAGAGCTTGAACGTCCGGGTGATCCTCTGTCACTTCTACCAGCAACAAGCAAGGCAACAATACGTCTTACATATCATTCGTGTTTCAGGTGACAAACAAAAAGTCATGACAGTGAATAAAGTTTCTCAGTCAGCTCTCACCAGACTCATATACATTATCCTTGTGCATCCAGGCCTTGACCTTTTCGAGGGCTGAAGTCGTTGCATCCTGACGTGCTTTCTCCAGCTTTTCTTGCCTGATTTTGTCCATGACCACCTCCACCAGCTTCTTCATGTCTATCACAACTGCACCATAATGCTCAGCCAAGAGCGCACTCAGAGTGCTCTTTCCTGACCGTGGCGGCCCAATCACTGACACTCTGCAGGGTGGGCGTGGCATGGGTGGCAGCAGGTACCATCTTGGCTTCACCATGAACTTCTGCAGAGCCTCTTGAGAGGACAGGACATAGATTTTATTCAGGAAGCTGATGGAATAGTAGGGAAACAAAAGAACATAAATTGGTAATTGGAAACACTTATTTGTAATAAACATCTAACATCTAATAATGACTCATATAGGTTTGATAGCTACACTGACTGTCCCCTTAACTACACGTTTTCAGTGATGTTAAGTTTTCGGTTATGAGAACTCACTGATGTCAATAACCACAAAAAAAGCAGATAAGCAACTGTGCTGTTGAAGAGAAGGTGAAAAGAGTTAGAGTCACCCACTGTGCTGCAATTGTCAAGCACCAGGACAAGCAACATTTTGCATCACTGATGCTGTTCTGCATGCTCAGGTCAGCTTTATGGAGGCAGTTCACAGCTTTCATTTGTTGTCCACATTCGCACACTGACCTGACAGAAAATTCAGGTTTGCCTTTGACAATTTTGCCTTCTTTGAGGGCAACAGGGCAAGTGCAGCCCCAGCGACTCTTTAGCCAGTGGAAGCCTGGTGCTATGGTCTTGCTGGAGGAATGCATGTTCAACAACTCCTCCTGCGCGGGATAAGACAGGGAATATGCAGGTAAAACACGAGCAGCTGTCCCTGGCATTGTTTGAAATCAGAAAGAAAGGGGTTTACGTCTTACGGTGTCCATCTCCTTAGGCAGCTCCTCCTCATCTGTGTTTAGCAAGCGCACAGGTACGGCTGCTCTCCTCACAGCTATGGAGTCTAGGCGGGTTATAAGACACTATACACGTACATACAAGAGAAAATTAATCATATTCGTCATTTTCATAAATCCATAATTTTACCAGTTACTGAATCAGGCAGTGCAGTTCATTATGATGGTGGTCACCCACCCCAAAAATCTCTTCTGGATCCTTGTTTCCATCAAGCTCAAATAAGTACTGGGGGTCATGAGACGCCATGAAGTCCTACACACACAGAACACACACAGTCAAGTGCTGACTTTTCCTCTAGCAAAACTAATTCTCATAGGAATTTTGAAATAGTATGTACTGGTTCAAAAGATTCAATCACGATTTGAAGCCCTACCGAAAACCTGTGTGTGGATAAATATTCATATGTACAGCGTGTGTAAATAAGTATATAAAGGGGTTTTTGATCCCTCTCCAAGGCTGAATCTTTCAAATATTAATTGTAAAAAAAAAAAGAAAAAAAAGCACAACTTCAAAGAGATTTTGATTGTTAAAAATCCTGTGTGGTGTAAATGTTATGTAAAACTATACAGTGTACCCACCGGTTTAAACTCAAAATATTACAAATTACACGTTTTTCATTATTATATATTAGTTTTTGCACATTTACATAAAGGGTGTTGATCATTGTGGTTTTCCCACCTCCAAAGGCATGAGCATGGTGTCTTTATAAAGGCGAATCCTGCGATGGGCCTCTTCCGGGTAATTCTCTTTTACTCTCACCAAGTGACTGATCGTGTTCTTCTGCACACACACACACACACACACACACACACACACACAAACTAATAAACACACCCTTTTCCTGCCCTGTATTATAATCATTATGACTGCTGAGCACAGCTGGTAGTATCTGCAACCACTTAGTATTCACGTCCATTTGCTCCTTCATTCGTACTGCTTTACCTCTTCCTTCGCCTTCTCCACCGCCTGCTCGTCCTCCTCGTCCTCCTCTTCCTCACCCTTTTCCTCTGCGTCGCTCGTAGGTGACACCTTTTTCACAGGGTCCCACTGCTCCCCGACAGGGTGCTGCTTCTGGCCTGCAAGGCGGTTGATCAGGTCCTTATCTGCACACTGCATACAAACACAACAAGCAGCACTCATCCAAACTATTCAGACAGACACAGAAGGCACGTTTACGTTGCTGTTCAGGGCTCAATGCAGTGAACTGTGGTGTTCGTAACTTCTGGTCCATATTCAGTTTTGGTTCCACATTCTTTTGGTGCTTATTGAAATCACGCGGTCATTCATACACAACTGTGGAACAACAAGATGACAAAAGGAAGACGTTTACCTTTATGTTGATGATGATGTCCGGTGGGTGTTTTTGGTTTTTTATCAACTCTATTTGCTCATGAATCTTCAGATATTCCTCAGACATTGATGGTAAACATGACAGAACGTAGCCTGCACAAGCACAACATGGACAAGTTATTACCATCTGCCTACCTGTATGACTAAGTGGTTTTATGGGCTATAGAAGTTGGAGCGTTCTCAGCCTCTATATTCGACTGTCTGGGAAATTGGCCATCTCTTGAAATCTTCAACCACAATAAATCGCTTTAGTTGCGTTAGGTCATCTTACCATAGTTTTCCACCTCTGGTGCTTTGAGCTTTTCCAGAACTAACGTCATCATCCTCTCCTCTGGAATGCTCTTCCCTTCAGCCAGGATTGGCGAAAGCTAAAATCCAGACATCATATGCGGTACATCAGGGCACAAAAGTGCTTCTGGGTACATGACTTTAACTATATAAAGAAAATAAACAAAGCACACAAATACACACCTCTTCTCCTTGCTCTGTACCATCACGAATGTGACTGCTGAGCAACTCTGTGTCTGAAGAAAGAGAAAATAATAGAAAATACACAACAGTACAGAAATGGAAGTGACTGACTGATTAAAATTACAGACCAAACAGTACCATCAATGAGGACACACCCCCAAGTTTGGGCAAGATTTCTGGCAAGGGTGGACTTCCCAATACCCTACAAAAGAAAATATCAGACAATAAATCCAAAATGTCAGAGTGCCTCTGGTTTCAAGTGTCTACCAAGTAAGCATTCATTTTTTTCACTTTTTTGACATTTAATACAGTATCAGTGGCAAATAATTTTAATACACTATATGGCCAAAGGTATGTGGACACCTGACCAACACACCCACATGTGCTTGTTACTGTAAGTTCCCACAGATCCCACATTTATTCCCCTCTGCTCTTACAGTAAGCTCCACTCTTCTGCGAAGTCTTTCCACTAGATGTTGGAGCGAGGCTGTGGGGATGTGTGTTCATTCAGCTACAAGAGCATCAGTGAGATCAGGTGCTGATGTCGGGCTGATGCCAAGCTCACTTTGTGCACAGGGACATCGTCAAGCCGGAACAGGTTTGGGCCTCTTAGTTCCAGTGAAGGGAAATTGCAGTGTTACAGCATACAGAGACGTTTTATACAATTGTGTGCTTCCATCTTTGTGTTAACAGTTTGGGGAACAGTTTGTGGGTGTGATGATCAGGTGTCCACTTTTGGCCATGTAGTGTATATGGCAAATAATGTACTGTTACAACTACAACAAAATAACATTTTCTAATAGTAAAATTGGTGTTAAACACTCGAATAATTCAGTCTGCGACAGTCTAATAAAAGGACTGTTTGTAGAAATGTCCTGACGCACGTTTTTATGCTAATAAGAATGTTATTGAGAATGAAACTCACTGGTTTTCCAAGGATAATGAAGCAAGCAGGCTTGAAACGCAGAAATTCACTGTCAGCTTCATCCTCTACCAAGCAGTCAGACCAGGGGCATGTCATGGTGAAAGGGACGCTTTGAGAAATCTGCTAAGGAAATAGAGCTGGTTTGAGGCCTCTAGTGTAATGAAATTAGAATATTACATACATTTACACTACTATATATACTTTAAAAACATACAGTATGTAAAGTCCACAAACAGAGCCTTGTGGCATGAAAGGGATATTTTTAACATTTCACATGTGGTGTGATGTCTTAATGACAAATGGTTCAGTTGTTTAATTGATTTATAGGGCTAATAAAACTGATATGTAAAACCTCTGCATGTTTTAAATGAGAAAACCTGCTCTGCATTTCCTGGAGGATGTTACAGACACGGAGAATGTAATGGCAAACGAATGTCAGATATAACACGAACTTTACCTGCTGCTCGTGTATTTCAGCTGGTTTGTTTGTTTGTTAGTTTGTTTGTTCAGTTGTTAGCTTGTCGAAGTTGCAGCCATTTCCTCACCTGTCAGCTCGCGAAGCTTTCCCGCATTCGCTATGTTTCAGTGTCACCATGGCAACGCTCCTTGGCCAAGGCGCGTGCGCACATATGAGAGGCGAGAGTAAACAAACAAACAAACAAACAAACGAAGACACTCTGCTGAAACTGATTTGTTAAATAAGCATATAAAGCTGAAAGACGTGTTGTGGTAAAAGGCAGTTTGTTACACACTGGTAGCAGTTTTCATGTCTTTCTGGTCTCGTGCCGTAGCTGAAGCTGCAGGTTGCGACGCGCGCGCGAGCCTGCAGTGCTGACGGCGAGCAGCAGGGGGCAGCAGCGTCCTTACAGCCACAGCAGCACCACGCACTGTCCCTGCACTCTGAGCATGTGCAGCCAGTGCAGTCACACCAGCACAGGGAAGGAGAGAGGGCAAAGGGGGCATGTCTGCATTACAGTATATGGTGACAAAACACCTAGGAACCTTTCCTCCCTGACAAAAGGTGTTTCCAGTGGCCACTTCAGCCAAGACTGACACATCTACTGCTCCTTAAGGCAAATAAGGCTGACTCAGTTTTACTCTACTTTGACACATCATGGCTTTGACACATCATGGGCATTTTTTTAATGTCAGCTATGACGTCCAGCCTGAGTCAGATTAGTGTATGTGAGGTGAACTTATTCACTCTGATCTTTACTAATTTCGTCAATAATAAAGTCATTAAGGCGAGGGTGAGTGATTCTGTGTAATAGGCCAGTGATAAATGCACTCCAGTGATAAATCCATTCCAGTGATAAATCCTTATAAATGACGCAAAGAAAGTTTCACTGGGCCATTAGCGCCCACACACATGCACACACACACACACACACACACACACACACACACACACACACACACACACACACACACACACACAACATCTCACACACACACAGAGACTCAGACATAATGCATATACAATGACACACATACCATCCAAATGAAAACAGGAAGTGCTAAGGCTTAGGTCTCCAGATGTTCCATGTTCAACTGCTTTCTCCATTAGCATGATTACTTTACTCAGGCCACAGACAGAATAACAACTCTCTAGGATGAGTTAATAGCACCTCATAACTCAGACACATCAAACACAGGAAGGAGTACGTACAAATATACGCAACGCCGTCATACTGTACCCCCGCCTAAAAACACAGTGAATCAGCAAAGGGAACAGAATATGCAAGCATACGCTTGGGCTATGAATGCCATGGCAAATTCCACAACATTTGTTTTGATCTGTGGGATTAGACGTTGGCAAAGTCAAAATTTCTGTCTCTTTGCTTATGTGATAAAGTAAAAAAAAAAAAAAAAACTATAAGGAGGTCCCAGGAGATACCAGTGCATGAAGCTTATATCATATCACCTAGGGCAAAATCTACTCTTAGTCTGTATTTAAAAAGGGAAAAGGAAGGGCAAAGGTCCTACCCTCTGATGTGGGGTTCTGTATATTCTACACCCATCTGTTATAGGGACAATCCAAAGACCTGACCACAAGGTAATAAACCATTAAAGCTAATATTCTGCATAAACACTTGTTAAATACTAAAGCACTAGAAGTAGGCTAGAATTAGATATTGCATTTGATCCCTGCAAAGTTTAACACAAAATTAACACACATAATCACTGCAATGATACGTCTCAAAATACTTCATATGCGTGCCATGTTAGCCAGATAAACTTCAGTTTCCATAATCACACACACACACACACACACACACACACACACACACACACACACACACACACACTCACAAAGTTTAGAACCCTCTCTAACAGGGAAACACTCTGTTGTAAAGTTCTACATATAACCTTTAGCTGTTGAGCTGTTTGCAGTTGCTACATTAGCTCTCGTTGTTTTCCTAGTTCCCTGTATGTAGCCTACTTGCTGGCCCTGACTGTTCATTCTTCCGCAAGGTGTGAGAATTCACCCCGGATGAAACACCAGTCCATCACAGGCCACTCTGCACAAACAATCACACCTAGGGGCAATTTAGCAAAGCAATCCATCTACCTGCATGTTTTTGGACGGTGAGAGGAAACCAGAGAACCCTGAGAAAACCCACGCAGTGCCCCGAGCTCAGGATCGAACCCAGGAGCTACCCAGAAAAAACACAGTGAAACGGTAAAGATCTGAATAAAGCTTTATCACATAATGATTAAGGGCCTTTAAAGTTCATCTGACAATTTAGAAAAAACAAAAGACCGTCACTCTACAAGCTATGAATGTGTCTTAATTCTGAATTTCTAGCATCAATCAACAAAAAGACCTTATTTTTCCACATAAATCTAATTCTAGGATCTTATTTGCATAAATGAACCCATCAGACAGAGCGTTTTAGTAATACCAGCTGGAATGAAAAGAATGACTCACAATGACTGAGCTGATTAAAATATAGCCCCGTGAAAAGGTTTCGGGTTTCACTTGGTCTGAGTGGGAGCGAGATGAACTTTAGCTGAAAACCTATGTGTTTGCATTTCAGGGCATGGCCACCGACAACGTTGTTTTTCCACACGAGTGCCTCTGGCTATCAGTTTACAATTCAAACTGCTGATCTGCGGATGCTAAGCCATAATCTGATCTCGCAAATGCTTTAATACAGAATGTTTTCGATGTAAATCTTAAAGGGGTCCCTGCCATTAATTAACACAGCGAAACCTCTGACTTATTTAATCTTTTGCGCTTTTACAGCTCCTTTTAAGCTGAGCGAAAAGTAAGACGCACATAATATTCCTAAAAAGCATTTGCTTATGTTGAATATCACACATCACTTTAATTACTTTATTTGGTAGAGGCCCCAGTACACCAGGTAAATTTCCATAATCTTTGTATTAAATTCAAAGATCTAATTAAAAGATGTAAGTATATGTAAGTATTTCTGGCAAAAGAATTTCTTTTTGTATGGAATGACCAAATCTTTAAGTACAAAAAGGTATCAATATCTAAAAAATAGAGGCTAATAATAATAATAATAATAATAATAATAATAATAATGAACCCAACATGGCTAAACGATCTGGCTCAAGCGCTCGGCAGTAAACATTCTGCCCTAATCACAGCAAATCAGAATCGTCCAGTCAAGCAGATCACGAGACAAAGAAACACACAGACAAGCATGTAATATGGTCTTTTTAATAAATACAGAAATTATTTGCAGAATCTAGCTTTCATAAAAAGAAAACAAACTTATTATCCCTTCAGACATTATATATCGCAACAATGAATTTGACAAAACAAGTATTACATTTTTCCTTGGGGGTTGGGGGGGGGGGGGGGTGATTTTTTTTACTGAATTACTCAGAATTTTATCAGAATGCAACCAATCAGCAAACTGTATCTTAATTTATGAATTGTAAGGAAGAAAAATCGGTGAATCATGATGAACATGGACAGAGTACCTGAAGGGGATAACCCTACAATATTCATCAGGAATGTGACGCGATTTGATGAAATGAAGAAAATGTCCCCTCTGTGCTGCAGCTCTGCTCCACTCAAAATGTAGTGTGTGAAAGTCCACCACATGCTGCTGACGTCCAGTGTGAGTCTGTAATCCTGCTGTCTGTCACCCTGCTTCCACTCGGGTGGGGTCGAGGACGGATTTTTTTAAAAATGTTGAAAACATGCCCCAGCGCTGCTCTTCCTGTGTCTCTCCCCGTCTCTGTCTCTCTCACAGAACACAATTATATATTGAAAAAAAAAAATTTCTCATTACAGGTTTAAACAATCATAACTATCTGAATGTGACACAGCAGTTGTTTCCCCCCCACACACACGCATTTTACAAAATGTACAAGTCAGATTTGAGTCACATGAACATGTGTTCATGACCATAATGTGATATTAAGTCAGATAGGACTGTAAATGTTGTTACAGTACGCTCGCACTTATCGCTCCAGTTCTTATTCAGTGTGAGCAGCGTGTCAGCAGTGAAAAAGAAACATTAGACTGCCAGTAATATTTGCAAAAAAAACAGCAAAAGCTATGCTTTTGTACTTTTCTTGCCCTTGTTGAACTGATGTCTTCTCCAAGGCAAACAGTTTTTTCATGGGAAGCTTTGTTCTGCTGCACTGATGGAGTGACTGTGTCACAAAAAAAGGATACACTTTTTAAAAAAATTTTATCATGTATGCAACATTGCTAAATTTTAAAATGTACATGTGTGGGTTGTTTCATGGCAAAGGTCTGTTAACATTAATATTTGACGATTTACAAGCACGAGTGCGAGCTATGAAGACAGAAAGAAGAGATTTGAGAAAAAAAAAAAAAAAAACAACTCGGAATTTAGGCATTTAGAATCGGCCTAGCTGGGGTTGACCAAAGAGCAAATGAGATTAGAAAGAGAAAACTCTAGATCACAACAGTAAAATTCACCTAATTGAATTAAAACGTTACATTTCTCTACAAGTTGTCAGACAGTGATAACGCGGGTACGGATTACTATCTTTCCAGGACCAACCTTTTTGAGAGGATCATACTTTACATGTCTTCTATCATTATATCAAATAATGAAATGAAATAGGAATGTTCACATCTGCGACCAGCTTAGCTCCACGCAGAACTTGAATCAGTTTATAAGTCACCGGGTCATTTGCGCACGAGCCCTCGGGCATCCCTCTTCAAAAACTTTTTGTTCTGTATCTCACTGAGAGAAAGGGACACAGAGCAGCGAGATGGATTCTCCTTCCTGTACACAATGCTCTCCTTGATCGCCTCTTTGATCACCTGTAAGGTTAAAAAAAAAAAAAAAAAGGTTTAACTTGGCCACATGGTTAAAGAATGATTCAATTCAGAACCTACGCAAGTCATTTGCGTTAGTCAGTTACCCTGTGGCTATCTATCTTTCAGCTGCATTTAGTATATTAGCATTTATTTGGCATAGCTATTTGCCAATTAATGTTTTATATTAAATACTGGTGTTCTAAATGGTGGTTATTTCCATTCCTTTATTAAGCATACTGTTCAGTATAGTTACCAATCACGTTTCTGATAGCTACTGTGTCGCCATTTATCGAGCATACTTAGCCACACTAGTAGTTTTGATGATTGCATCTCACCGTGGCAGAGGGGATGGAGTTGGGCACCAGCGGCTGAATGCAGAAGGATTCTTAGAGAACGATCAGGTTATGAGAATGGTTTAGCTCCAGTGATCAGAGAGAAACCAAGACCCCACAAAGCTGAGCACACCAAGTGTTACTCACTTCCAAACTGTAATTTTATAAATGTGTTGCCCCATACAGGAACCACCAGTTTGAGTAAGAAAAAAAAAAAAAAAAAACGTTCTGTGTTTTGTTCCCTTCTGAGTCAACCGGGTGGTGTCCCGAAACCTGAGAATGAAGACACTGATACGCCACTATGAAGTCCTTCCTTTTCACTGAGGTGCACACATACAGCATCAGGCTCTTCCCAGCCTGTGTAGCACTCGCTGGAGAGATACTCCAGGTCTCGGGTCTGCTGTCTGCAGAATTGGAGGATCCGATTTTCCTCTCCCCCTGAAGCGTTTGTGAGATGAGACCCATTTACTGGTGCCAAACAGCCACAGGGAAATGTTTTTCCATGTGCATTTAGGACAGGATAAGGCATCACAAAAGATGACTTGAAAAGTGCACGAGAACTGCACTGCTAAACATTATCTCATGGTTACTGAAAAGATCTAGGATGTAGTCGAACTGATCTAATATTTCTCCTTGTGACGTTGCAATACAACACATCTCTGATGATTAATAGAACAAGAATAACGAGAATAAGAAATAGAAATAATCTCATAATGAGAAGTATTAGATAATTTATACTATTCAAGATATAATAAAAAGCAGTGCCTCTACACAGTATCTCAGCACACAGTCTTGCGAAGGCACTCTTCCACATTTTTGGAAGTCCCAGAATCCCAGAACTGGTTGAATGGTTTAATTAGTCCCTCAAAAAATATAGTTTGCAAGTTTTCATTGGGTTTTCCCATTTCAATATCTACACGCGCAGAAGCCCTCTGAGAGCCATCTGCATACAGGGAAGCAAAAACAAAATTCAATATTCAAAAGTGAAACACCACACCTTGGGTCACATGCAGGAGAATTTGTTACAAGGCCACATGAGGTCATGTGGCAAGTCAAGAAGATGACCATGAGGTAAGACGAACATATGTACGAATAAATATCACACATGTTTACAACTACACATACATTTACATTTATCCACATAATAAATATCTCATAAAACCTTGGCGAGAGGCTGTCCCTCTTGCTCTGGTGACAGTGGTTCCAGGTTTTGCTACGAATATGTGGATCACCTGCTGGCATTACAACCATTTAAATTTAAAGCGATCCACAGGCCGAGCAACCTACTTCTGTGCCTGTTTTTTTCGCAGTATGCTGTTGATTACTAGAGAGAGGAAAAAGTCCCCATGTTGCTGGGTAAAGCCAAGTGCCACTGACGTCCAAACTGTCCAAACCAGCAGGTTTAAAAAAAAAAAAAAATACAGAAAAGACACCTCTGCCGCTTAACACTCCTGTCTCATGTGTCCTCATTTCCTTCTGAGATAACCAGAGTGCTAAGAGATCATCTTTTCTTTTTAAGTCCAAAGCATACGTGCCTTGCATAGCCTGTAAATTATGCCTGAGGCATGCCCATATGATAGAGTAAAGCTGATGTAGAAAGAGTTTAGCAAAATGTCTTTTGTCATAGTTTTGCATCACCACTTCTTTGTCAGTTGCCGTGGCGTGTCTTTTAGCAGAAGTTACAATTGGACTGACCCAGAAAGTAGCTGGTGCATTCTAGGGTTGTCAGAGATCCTGAATTGACGCAAAGCGAATCAAACATGCTGTGTGTTTTGACTAGCTGGTGAGAAATCTCTGTAGATGCGAGCTGCTGAAGTGAGCCACGAGGCGCAAAATGAGGCCAGATCGCTGACGTGCTGCGGAGATGTGTACTGGAGATTTGTCCCAATGAATAAAAAGCGAAAATAAACTGTGGATGTGACATGCAGAATGTGTTCAAATAGTCATTCCTATAATTGTCTAGTAATATATAGAGCGTAGCTCAGTGTTCTCCATGCTCGGGTGATTTTTATGATTTCTACGCGCACTTGGCAAACATTCGTTTACTTATTTCCCGTCGCCGTATTTCTGACCATAGCCTAACCAGATGTCTCTTAAGCAGGAGTTTACATGGAAAATGAAAGACATTTATCGAACAGCTAATACTGATCTAATATTCATCTAATAATATTTGTGTCTGTAGCCCATTAAACAAGTGATGGAAAAAAGAGTAGTGAGTCATGCTGCAATATTACAATGAGGAAGAAGTGAACCAATAGCAACGTGCACTCTCTCAAAAATACCATGATGCGGCTTTTTTACGAGCAGTGTTAGAAAACCTAGGCTCACGTTGAACACTTTCATCCTAACGATACCGTACACAGGACAGTTAGCTATCCGAGGTGTTCATTGGATCATTCTGGTCATCTGTAAGGTCGCCGTATTAAAATAAAGAAGTGCTGAAAGGTCTGGAACGAACCGTTTTTTTATATTTTAGAATTGAGTTTGGATGCATCGTGCAGCCCTAGTGCATGAATAACACTAATACAAGTGCTTAATCACATTTTTATCATTACTGATGACTGTGTCATCGTGTGGTCAGGACGTTACAGGATGTTTGCCGAACATTATGACATGGCATGGCATGGCCCTAAATGCCTCACCTCTATGTTGTTGAGTGTGTTGAACTCCATGAGGTCATGTAGCTGAGTGAAGGCCTTGTTGGAATACTGGAAGTTAAAGGTGGAGTATGGTGTTTCTGGGTCATCAAAGATGTCAAAGTCAGCAAACTCTTTTTCCTGTTCAGTCTCTCGAGGGACTCCTTCAGAGCACGAAGTACAAAAAGTTTTGAACACATATTAATAGACGGTAACAAAAAAGAGATCACAGTGAATTCGTTTCAAAACTATTATAGTTTGATGTCTAATAATGTGCTGATGGTATTCAAAATTATTACATTTAACCATGTTTAATTTGTTGTACACTAAATTAGTTTAAAATATTTATGTCTTAAGAGTATGTGACAAGATCACAGGTAAGTAAGTAATAACACACGGCAGGCCGTGCTGTTATACAAAAATAATAAAAATAAAAAAATAATAAAAATAATGCACACTGGGGTTTTGTGATGCGGCACGAGGTGCAGCAAAGTGCATCGTTTTCATATAACCACGAGGTCTGGAGTGTGTTATTCCTCTTATACCACAGCAATTTGCCAACAACTGCAATATTTAATTTATTAATAAAAGACACATTGTGCATTTTAATGGTTTATAGTTAGATTTAATGTTGTGGAACGTCTGAGAGGCAAGTTAGTTCCTGTTCTCACTTACATTATAGCTACGATAAACAGTCATTCTCTCACCAGCCTCTCTCTCTCTCTTTCTCTCTCTCTCTCTCTCTCTCTCTCTCTCTTTCTCTCAAAAGACACAGCCTGTCATGTTACCACGGAACCCGAAAGTGTAAACTCCTCTGTCCTGAAGACTTTCCTGAGCCGAGAAGCCTTGACTGTTACAAAGCGCTTACACTCGACACTACTTCTCTAAATGTCTCCTAATAAAAACATCACCACATTAACGACATTTTAGTTGTTAAAAAACACGTTTTTTTTTAAACATCTGTCTTTTAGTTGTCGTCGATTATGTGGCGCGTCTGCCGTTCAAGTCCCTCTGTATGAGCTGTTACTACAGAAACGATAATGCATTAGAACAAGTGCATTAATATTAAATTGTTGCTCATGTTACAGTTGGAACTGCTGTCCAAGCCGTGCTGTTACACACAAATAATCTTTTCAGTCAGATTGAAGAATCCAACCATGCTGTGGTATTAAACCAAATAATGGCCCAGAGATGGCCTACAGCTGTACATGCATGAGTGGTCTCTGATTGAACACGATTTTCTTTCTGCCCTTTTGTTTCTCTCTCTCTCCATTTCTGATTTATGTTTGCCTCTAGCAACACACATACAGATTCTATGAGCACACACACACACACACACACACACTTACCTGGGGCTTTGAACTTTCTGAAGTCTAGGTTAACCAAGACAAAATGAATGATGGTGGGACAGTTCTTGTCACCCTTACTGGGCTTAAAGACATAGCACTCTTTCATCCCTTCCCGGTCAAACACCTTGGGATCAATTCTGGGAAATGGAAGCTTGTTCATGCGTGCCCATTTCTCAGCCAACAAGAGCTCCTAAAGAAAACACAATGCACCATTTCAAAGTATAAGAATTATTATCAGTGGCACCATATGACATGTTTTCATGTTTTGTTGCCAAGGTAGCAGGTCTCTCCCACATTATAAACAATACCACACCATCCTGGGAGGGCAAAAGAGAGTTTTCAGACTAAGGGCGTTTGCACTTTTTTTCCAGACCTGAGGCCATATACAATGGCAGCTCAAGACATGTACTAAATAACAGGATTTACTCAATTTGTCACGTAACTCCTCTTAAAAGATTCGCAGTGGCATGAAAAACAAGTTGCGGTGTGCAACTCTGACTGAATGGCTTTATAATGAATCGAGTGACGGAAGAAAAAACTAATCAAAGCAACAGTACACAAAACATCCATTAAGAAGCAGGATAAAGAGATGTAACAATGATCTTTTGTTTGGAAATGCTTTCATTCACATTAGAATTAATATAGAAATGCGACAGCGCCACGTGATAACGTGTCTATGCAAACAAATCTGAGGTGACAACGTCCAAAACCAGCCCCGAACCAAACTGGTGATCTACTTGGTTCTCTTTCTGTACATGCTTGGAGACCATGTGACTCCACAATGCCATAATTAATCTCAACCTGCGATCTTAAAGGGTATGACCATCGATAGAAAGCCTATGTGATGTACCACTAAAAGCCTATCAGTGTCTTTTGCTGAGGATTGTATGTGGTGTGCTTCTCTGCGTAGGAGTATATGAAGCATTTACTACTACATGTGCTTGCACGTTTATAATCACCTTGAATGGAGGACTAGAGTCACCAGGTCGGGCCGAGAAGTCAAAGGAGATAATGAGGTCAACGCCCCTCTGGGGTCTCAGGATCAGAGGATAAGGCAAGTTAAAGGTCAGGCCGCTGTCCACAACATGGATCTTCTTGCTCTTTACGTCTAGAGGCTCGTAGATGCGGTCAAACTCATTGGGGTCTAATACCGTTCCACAATGAAGAGAGAGGGAGAGAGGGAGAGGGAGAAGAAATAAATGCTGACAAATGTAACTTTCAGAACTGAATCACAATTAGAAATAAATTAATTTAATGCTGCTGCAGTTCTAACAACACGAGTGCCACTGGATAATTTACTGTTAGTCGAACAAATACAAAATTAGTATTTTCAGACCAAACTAGTTTAAACCTGTTACGGCATCCACCTCCTCCTCGGGACCGTTTTGGGTCAGGACATCACTGAAGGGCGAGAAAGGGATGCTAGTGTTCAGGTTGAGACCCAGCATGAAGTTGTGCACTTTCCCCGCTCTGCCCTCACGTGTGTTAAACAGAGCGGAGTCGCTGAACAGCGAGGTGACCATGCGCTGCATCCAGCTGGCCTGTGCGTGCTGATGGTCATTCTGCATGCTGACTAAGGAGCAATCGCAAGGCCACAAAGAGAAAGTGTTTAGACGCTGCGCTGAAACAAGTTCACTGGATTTATCCGATAAATCAAATGTGTGAATCGGTTCCACGCGAATGAACTGAGTTGCATTAACACAGTTCGTTTTTTGTACAATCAACCTGGTTTGATCATGTATTTTCAAAGCCCTTCATTAAAATCGGATACACTGCGCACTCAGCCGAGCTCAGGATCAGGATCATATTACCCACTGCCGCACACGCATCAATCAGGTTAACTTAATCTTAAAGTCGTTTCTTCCTGTCTGTGCCCACATCCTCACAAGATTTTATAACATAATCACATTGATACTGCGTGACTTGCTCACACTCACTCTACATAACTGAATGAAATCCCATTTTTCTGTAAACTATGTGTAATATTTTCTCTTAAATCTGACGGGCCACGTATAGTCCCTTTTTTTCCCCCAGAGTGGTGAAAGAACCTACCACAGCAAAAAAAAGCAGTTTGCACATTTGTGCAATGTGCATAATGCAGTTTCTCACCTTTGCGTGGCTCTTCATCATTGTCTAGGCTGTCTTCTCCCACAATATGCTCAGGTTTTATATGTTCTGTGAGACAAATACATATGGACGGCCACTGATTAGTCACATCTCCTCGTCTTATTACACAGAGCCTAACGAGAGCTCCTTGCTCCAACTGCGAAACGACACACATCATTTCACTGCCATTTACGCAATGCAGTCTAAGGACTGCAGGATTCTCAGCCTACAAAAATGATTAGTCCCTACTTCGCTGTCTCACTATAAAAATGTACGATAAATGCGTTAAATACATTATATAGTGTACTGCTCCAGATCCACTGCAACCCTGACCAGGATAAAGCTCTTACAGAAGATGATACACATATACTGTTAAGTAAACTTATTAACACTTAACAGTTTTAACGCATACTTTTAAAGGAATGAACTTTCATTCAAAGTAAACTAAGTACTGACTGGAAAGTACACTTCAAGCACACTTTGAGGGGAGAGGAAAAAAAAAAAAAAAAAAAAAAAAAAAAAAA
>CM040993.1:1171875-1245442 GCA_022985145.1 Pangasius djambal | reverse complement strand
GTGTGTGTGATACCATCCACAGTCATCTTTAGGGTATGAGTGTGTGTGATACCATCCACAGTCATCTTTAGGGTATGTGTGTGACACCAGCCACAATCATCTCACAGCATCTTTAGGCCCCATGTGGGGCCATCCTCAGGAGCAGCGAGTGATTCACAGGCGAAGAATCCTTTTTCCTCTCACACAAAATTGCACACAAAAATTAAAAGAAGAAGGAGAAGAAGAAGAAGCCTTCATTTGTCACACCTACATTACATTGCAGCAAAATTATCTTTTTCACACATCCTTGTGAAAAGCTTGTTATAAAGTTGGGGACAGAGTTCAGGCTCAGCCTTGATACTGCAGCCCTGGAGCATAAAGGGTTAAGGCCTTTCTCATGGGCACAATAGTGGCATCTGTGCAGTAATGGGGCTTGAATCCTGACCTTCTGTTCCCTAGGTCAATAACTAGAAAACTAAGCATTGCTGCTTTAGCCTGGCTTGGTGCAAAAGTTAGCCTCACAGCGTAGGTATAGATGCCACACAATATAAAAGTGACTACAACATGTAAATCCATAAATTATAGACTAATGTGTGACATCTCAGCACTCTGACAGTCAGTTTATTATTTTTACAGACACATAGACACAGTGTAAGCAAAAAAGTTTGTAAACCAGAGAGACATTCTAATGACTCAGAGTTAGGTAGGAGTGTGCTCAGAAGTATGTAGGGAGAGGGGGTCTGACTATCTCCTAATGCAAGGCCTAGTTTAATTTGCATGGCCAAGTGTCCAAGTTACATAATCTCTTACACAATCTGGTCATCTCTCACTTCCGGAAATCAGAACCGCTACACTACGCCAGCATAAGCACTAAAACCGATTCAAGAATTGCCAAACGATTGTGAAATCTCACTCTGTTGGAAGCTTTTTATGACGCCGCAACACCATCATGTTCTTTGCTGTTGTTTTTTTTTCAAACTGATCTGTTTAGAGGATATTCTGAACTAATTGTCTGTTTACCAGCGGAATCAAGAGAATCAGGGTGTAGTTTCTGAAATATTGCACAATAGCGTTAAACTGAGGTCTTTAAGCACCATTCTAGGCACTGCAGTATCAACTCTCACACAGCGAGCTCAGGAACCATTGCATCAATGCTTTAAGCAAACTAGGCTTCCAGGAAGGGTTCTGGGGTTTCAGCTTGAGCTATGTTTAAGATCTGTGAGGAGTTTCACATGTTTCCCCTCACGTGTGTGTGGGTTTCACCCTACTGTCAAAAATGACCACCGCACACATGTTAGTTTCTGCTTGACCTCAGAACTACAGACAAACTTCCAGTAAATTCATAACGTGACTTAGCGGCCGACTTAGTGACTTTAATCACTGGAGATAAATTCCTACCAGCTTTTATAAATTATGTTAATTTCCACGCAGTACCGTGAACTTTTAGAGGAAAACGTATATGTACAGGTCCGTAAGCTAAAGCTCAGAACAGTAGTGTCTGCCTTTTTAGGCTTTTATGCATGTTTAATAAACCATGACAATCAGTTTTTAATGCCAAAAGTGGGTTAGTAAAGCAAAGAAGATGAGCAAAAATGAATACACAACATAAAGAAGACATGCAATAAATGATATTTTGGGCTTGAATATAAGGGGACACTGTATAATTTAATTTTAACACAGAAGCTTTTAAGGCTGTTTAAGAAAGCGAAGCTTCCCACGGAGGAAATAGCAGCTCTGAGTCTTTTCCTGTGACATCTATCGAGGGTGGAGTATGCTCATGCAGCCTCTCTCTGGCAAATATTTGTCTGTTATAAACGTGAAAAATTACAGCTACTTATGCGACTTCTATGAACATCGTATAAGCGTTCTAGTATGATCTAGCCGTATGCTGGTTCTGGCAGCAGTTTATTTTATGTTGTGTTTATTTCTTGCTGTTTGGTTTATTAGCCTACTATAAACAGTGCTTAGTGTCTGTTTCTCAGCCTGTTAATCTGAGTATGACATTAAAAAAATTGGCAAACACTTTGTGAATAATTTTATAGTACTAATCGTTTTTGATTTGGAATATACATGCTTTCTAAGAGTCATAGCTTCAGCAGACCTTTTGGTCCCAGACTGACAACAATAACAGAAAAATGCTGTTGCTTAAATGGCTAAGGCAGGAGTGATATTTACAGCTTGTTTTTAAAAACAAAATTTTACAAATGAATCATTTATTCGTTGCACTTGCATTGCGCTGCTATGGGTTATTTTATGTGATCCACCTTGCAAGTATGAAGTCCTAAGTAAGCATTATGATGTACCGTGTTGTACACAAAACTCTGATATTATAATACCGTCTATTGTAAACAATAACATATTTGCATATGGGCCTGACAAGGCAGGCTGTAATGAAGTCTGTTTTCAAATTATGCAGCCATTTAGGAGGCAACACGGAGGTTGTGGTGCTCATGCCAACGCACAGCGCAGAGTGTTTGTGTAATGGTGTAATGTACCTCCTGGGAGTTAGAAGGCAGGAATCGAGGCTTCTCCATGTCCAGCAGTTTCTTGATAGCTAGCATGACCTGCTCTCTTCTCCGCTGCCTGTACAACTTCTCTTTGTCACACAGGGCAAGACTAAACCGCAGGTCAATAGCAGAACTGGAAACAAGCACAGAGACACCACGCTAATGTGAGACTAAGCTTCGTCAACGTATATCATACAGAAAGAAACAATGTCTGAGTTTTAAAATGCCAGACTGTGTACAAAAGAAAGGAAAAGCAGAAGCAAACCCAAACTCCTTTTATTGGTTTCCTGGGCTTGGCTACCTAAATATAGCTGCTTATTCATATGGGACAGGTTAAGACCAGAGAGCTGTTCAAGATGAATGAACACGCACAAGCCGGTTAGTTCTGACACAAGAGCTGTGTCATAGCTGCCATCTCATATGTTACGTCATTTGTATTACTCCGGATGTTATGTCATGTATGCCACTGCTACAAGTAGGCACATAAAATGATAAAATGAGCGATGGAAGTGGATTAAAGTCATTAAAATCTAAGGGCAAATTAGAGGTGCCAATCCGGAGAAAAGGAGAAACCCTGCACAGATAGTAACCTGAGATGAGCCGACGCTACCCACTGTAAATCCCGCAGAGTGCTACAATTATTTCAAAAATCAAAGTGTAATGAAAGAGGGAGTGTGCTCCCAACAAATCATCATCACGTGGCCAGTGCCGGACACTAATGACACTCGCTGACCTATGACATTCCTGACATAATGACACCAGTGAACCAAAACAAACAAGATTTTATATTTAGATTACATCAAATAAGTAAATAAAGAAACCTGGCCGAGTGAGCAAACGGCTGTCGCATTCAGTGGAATACGTACCAAACTTCCAGACTGAGCTCTAAGAACACTTTGGTGGTCTGTTGGAACAACACAAAGACAGTCTATTAGTCTTAGGCATGGATCACTGTTCATTAACTGCTAATGTGCTAGCAAAGCAGAAGGAGGGAGGGGGAGATAGGAAAGAAAGAAAGAAAGAAAGAAAGATACATTGCTTGTTAAGGTTCTTACTTTTCCTATAAGAAATGGCACCAGTTCCTTTTGTCCCACTTTGAGTTTGGAAATGGAATATGACGTCACACCCAGTGTCTCATCCATCACATAATTAGCATCCATTAACGTCACCTGAGAACATTGCATTATATATTAGTAGAACTTGTATTGTTAAAGCTCAGGAGCTGTCAGGAGTTGTTCAAAAGGCCTTCAGCAAAGCTGTTAATGGCTACCTCCAGAACATTGTCCTGGTTCGGGTCCAGTATGAACTCGAAGCTTTCATTCCACTCAGGGTTGATGTCATTATCGATGTGCCGTGTCCTCTTCCTGCTCTCAGGAGCCGTGGGAATGAAAAGCTCCACGTAGGGGTCCGGGGTGTCCACTACACACAGACGTGTGGAAGTACAGTGAGGCCACAAATAACCAAGACTCTACATATTCTATTCATCTATATGCTGCTGCATGAGTTGCTCTGAGTGTTGCAGCGCTTTGAGTTACAAGTATTTAACTCTACATGCACATTTAACCACTTAAATGATGTTCCACAACTCACACAAGTCACCCAGAGCTCCTTTGGTGACATTTTCCGCACGCAGCACTTTCACTTTGAACTTGTGGGAGTACTGCTGCTCTACCTTAAAGGCAGAAACAGACACAGTTATGTCAGATGATATTTCTAATAGAAGATTACATCATTCTTTATTGCAGCAAGTTCTTATTCTTACAGCACTGTACAATAAAACAAACGATATTAGCTGTTAATATTTCGTTAACCTGCTAAGAGTTGTTAGCTATTCTTAATTACACTAATGCATTAAACCACTACTAACTAACAAGAACCGCACATCCTTAGCGCCCTCTGATCTTTACTTGGCACACTGCTTGTGATAAATACTGAATACATTCACTCACTGAGTTGGTTTTACATTTTTATTTAATATTTTCAAAATAAGCTATCTGTGATTCGTTTATTTCAGGGTTTTTTTTTTTGCACGTAGACAATCTTGGCATTTTGTGTGTCTGAACCCAGTTACTATCACCTGACATTTAGGTACTATAATTTTGACAGTACTGGTGGAAAGAACGAAGACAAATAACAAAGGCAGACCATCAGTTTATTTTCCAGCAAAATCATTTCAACAAATGTGTTATCGGTTATAACGTACGCATCGTGCAGTGCGCTTACGCAGCACCGGTTAAAAAGTCTGCGCAGCATGATTCACCGCTCAAAGTTTAGACCTCGCTAGAGAGATCTGTGGGCAATTCAACCACCAATCTTCTCTGTTTCACATCAGAAACCTCACATCTTTCGGTACTGTGCAAAAAATGGCAATCTCTGATGCAAAGACGATTTCAGAAGAACGAAATGAAAAGTTTTCGTGCAACAAATAAACGAGCATAAATAGCAGCAAGTGAGATCAAATCAATATTGGGTCTGACAACCGTCTGTCTTATAACACTACAATCAATCATCTAACATAAGTGGGAGCTCAGTGGTTAAGCTGTTAGACTTCTCATCGGAAGGGTGAGAGTTCAAATCCCAGCACCGCCAGGCTGCCACTGCTGGGCCCTTCAGCAAGGTCCTTAACCCTCAACTGCTCAGTTGTATAAATGAGATAATCGTAAGTCGCTCTGGATAAGGGCGTCTGCCAAATGCCGTAAATGTAAACATACTGTATGTTACCATTCAGTTTTAGAAGAAAATCAACTAATTGTTTTTTTTTCCTTCGGTGCCACTGCCATCTCACTTGCCTCAGTAATGTTTTTAATCTGAGACACGGTCTATCACTTAATATCTTCTTCTTTAACAACAGACAACAAAATCTCTGTAGCTTTTTTTTTTTCTTTTTGAAATGAGATAAATCTAAAATGTTCCACTCACAATAATTAATTGGTTCATGATCATTTAATGGGTTCCTAAAACGTTTGCACGGCATGGTGTGTCATGAGCATTAGGCTGAGCTGAAGCGTTCCAGAGGCTGCATTGTCACCGTGTGTAAATTAACTGGGGCACGCAGCTGCTGATGCGTGTGATCACAGCTGTAAAAGCGCGTAAAAGAACAGACTCATCACGCAGTAATCAAGAACAAAGCATAATGGAAATAGTTTTATTTGATTAACATTATTTGAATTGATACAGGTTAATTTTGAACTATTATTTGGGTTAGATGTTGAATTTAGGTAATTATTATTATTATTATTATTATTATTGGCTTTTATACGTTGCGTGTTTCAAAGTTGCGGCTGTTTGAGTTCGTAAGAAATTCATCAAAGCCCTGTAAAAACTATTGTTTATTTTAGACCATAAAAAATTTACTTTATACTTCAAGACATCAGATATCCCATCCTTGCATTAGTTTATGAAGGAAGCTCAGAGGAGCGCAAAAGATTCATATAAGCATTCGTGGACATTACTGGACTGTCTACAGTAGTGCCAACAGTCTGGCATTCAAATGGTTTCACCACACATAAGAGTTACATAAGCCTTCTACGATGCAGAAGAGCTCAGCGTGGTAATAATGTATCAGCAAAAAAATAGCTAAATATAAATCATTTAAATGATATATGGTACGTATCACCATATCATTTATCACTAACATTTTTATCACTAAATAAAGTGCAATTCTCGACAAAATGTAAATGATTATTTCTCAAATGAAAATGTTTAGAAAATGTTAAATAAAAAAAGTACATCATCTCTGCTAATGTTTTTTTTTTTTTTATATATATATAGAAGTGCAATAAATGGAAATGTGGTTGACATGAGATATGTTTAAATACTGAATCCATTAACTGAGTTGGTTTTACATTTTAAAATAAGCTACTCGTGTTTTTATTGCACTTCACTGGGCAAGTCGTAACGAGGACCAACTATTTATTTTTAGAAGTCACTTAAAAACCTTCATTTCTGATGGGTGTTATATCCTCAAGCAGGTAAAATGGCATGGCATCAGTTACGTCTTTCCAGCGCTTACTTACTTTCTCAACAGGAGTGCCCTTTTCGAACGCGTTTGTTTACTTTCACTGCTGTTCTGGCTGTGATGAGTTCACGTACACTCCCCATGCTATCTGAATGTCAGAACACTCTTTGGCCTACTTTCCTGGTGGTTAAATCTTGCCTTTGTACACTCACCGTCCACTTTAATAGGAACAGTTATCTAATCAGCCAATCATGCGGCAGCAGCACAAGGCATAGAATCATGCAGATGCAGGTCAAGAGCTTCAGTTAATGTTCACATCAAACATCAGAATGAGGAAAAGTGTGATCTCTGTGACTTTAACCGTGGTATCAGATGGGCTGCTTTGAATATTTCAGAAACTGCTGATCTGGGAATTTCACACACAGCAGTCTCTGGAGTTTACACAGAATGGTGCGAAAAACAAAAGCGAGGGCAGAGGAAAACGGCCAGACAATAAAGTGACAGGTGAGTGTATATTTCGCAAAACAATCACTGTGCCAGCTGTGTAAACCCAGCTCCATATAACCGATAATGAATTTATTTAGGCACCGACTCCTCCGTGTCATCAGCCATGCTATTGTGTCGCTAAACAAATCGAGGAGGAAATGTAAGCTAAAGGAACCGCCTACTCTTATTATTGGTTTGCTCCTGTGTCAGTCAGAGAGCGTGCGAGCTGTAATAGCATGTAAAGCGCGGTTTATCAAACAACTTCTGAGTTTTTTTAGAGTGCAACTGACAATTATTTTTTTTTTTTTATCATCATGATATAAGTGATCTCTCTGTAAACACAGATTGTGGAGACATTTTAATCGCTCATGATTTAAGATCATCATACCGCCCAGCCCCAGTGCAACAGGCTATAAAAGTCAAACAAGAAAATAGGAGAAACATCTGCACATGTTTGGGCTGCAGATGAAACAAACCTGGTCTACAAACCATTTCATGCGACATGCAGTGTGCTGGTCTGCTATGTCCAACTATTCTTTGGTAGCTATTGGCAAAGTTTGTCTGACGTACTGATGGAGGTCTGATATATCTGCACCATATTCACACATTAAACTTAAAACTGCTTTTGACCAGCAACCGTGATGAAAGATACACTGCGGTTTCAACACCTTCTGATTTGCATGGAAGAGGTTAGTGCAAATGGCCTTTTATTATGAAAGTGCACTTTTTTTTCCAACGAAGAGGATTATTATAAGAAAAGTATAATTTTGTGGCACTTACAATGATGTACTGATAAGGATCAACGGCAGACATAGTGGTGTTTTACATGGGGTTGATCAGGACTGGCTGACGATCCCCTCTGACCTGGCCCTCTGATGAAGAAATCTTGTGGGAGTAGGAATTCTCATCTAGTGTACACACAAGAGTCGTTAATCCAACTGTGATGGTGAGACCAGGGTGATTTATGAGACAGGAATTGCACGTCTAAACCGAAATTGTACTCTGATTACAGTAAATACAAACATGTTAGGAAGGAAAGTCAGTCTATTTTAAAATGGCAATCATGACGTCGTACATAATATATAAGCATTATGTAGCCACTGACCAACAAGGTCAATATCCTAGGCTATTCTGTGTGTGTGTGTGTGTGTGTGTGAGAGAGAGAGACAGAGAGAGACAGAGAGAGTGAGAGAAAACAACAAAAGAGGAAGTGTGCAACTAAGAAAACTAAGATAATGCTCTTGGTGATATTGGTCAGAAGAAAATGTACTCATTAGGTTCACGCTGAACTCCATGACGAAGCGGAATGCATGAAGCTTCAACAAGTGTTAAACAAGTGTTAAATGTGTAATTCCGCAAGTCCTGGTTTACTCGGTACAGTTACATTTTTCTCAGCTCTAACACACCGGCCTTAATGAAATTACGTAGCTGCTGAGTTTGATCAGGTATGATAGACCAGGGAAAACAACAGAATACGCAGACACAGGGCAGAGCACTTCTGTGTCTAGGCTTTTGGAACCTCTCAATCAATTTAAAAGTGAGTTTAAAGGCAACAACTTTAAAAGTTAGACTTTCAGGAGATGCCATCTGAATCACGATGATGGCATTACTCTCTCCTGTCAATCAGACTGACACTAACCAATCATGGGCACGTGTGAGCTCATTAATGCAGGAGGAAGCAGTTAGCACTTTCCTCCAAGTGTGTATAGCTACACTGTGACGCAGCATGAGCAGCAGTTTTTTTTAAAAAAAATGGAATGTCGGGCTTCATGTTTATCTGAGGAAGCACATGCTAGCCTTTACCTTCCTCAGTTAACAGCTGGCGGCCGATAAGGGAAAAGCTAGCTAGAAAAAGGGAGCCAGCAAATGACCAAACTGAAAGAAAATGGGTTAAACCATAAAAAAAAAGTTGAATGTACTGTACTGATGACTATCGTAAGTCACAGAGATTATGAAGAGAATAAACAGTCACTGACTGTCATGCTGAGTGATTTCTCATATCGTTTTAAACAAAAAAGTATTAATTCAGTGCAATGCTGATTATTCATTCAGTTAAAAAAAGGCAATCTTCTTCTTTCAACAATCTCTTTGGATCCTGCTTCGTCATGTCCCCAAGCTATGACCCCTGGGGCTTCCCATTTTTGTTATTTAACCATTTCCCTTCTCGATCTTATTGCTGTGTTACTTTCTTAAAAGCAAATGTAACTTTTCAGGAAGGTAATAAAACAATTCAGAAAGTACCAGCTGGCAAAGATTTATCAGTCTGACCATCTCAGCCTGTGTTTTGACTAAGCTGGATTTACCAAAAGGAAAAAAAAAAAATTATTAATCACTGAAATATTTCCCAGGCTCTCACACTGTTTACTCAGGGCCCTCAGGATCATCCGCAACTTCCTCAACTTTACTGGAACCCGTGAGCTGACAGTTTACTGTGATATAACAATCATTTGCGCATGTGAGTGAGAGACCATGTCTGAGACCATAGGGTCCTAATCCTAGTCCTAGTCCTGGAGTTCTAATCCCTGTCCTCTACAATTTTAGCTTTTTCCCCACCTGATTCACAGCTAAAGTGTGTGTGTGTGTGTGTGTGTGTGTGTGTGTTAGAGCAGGAAAAGCACTAAAATATGCAGATACTCCAGGACCAGGGTTGGGAACCTGGGTTCTAGAGGTGTACAGGTTCCATGCCAAGCTGTACACAGCAGTGAAAATGCTCAGGCTATACATTAGAAGGAAATGATGGTGATGCCGCCTGTTCATTGAAAGCATCCCAGCAGCTGAAGTATAACTGGAGTTATTTCCGAGTTGAACACAGAGCATCCCACAAAACTCCATCCAAAACTCAAACGCACTATCCTGACTCATAATGCATTAGGCACACTTAATGACTTGATGCAGCGTTTCTGTTTGCAAACAGTAAAAGGCACCGACTGCCAGCTGTTATCTGAACCTCGGGCCTACAAATGTGCAGATGTATGGTGCACAAAGCGTTCCGGGTTTCATAATCCTCACACAGGCCTGTAACTCTCTAGTTGCTCTCTAGAAACTTGCAGCACTGACAGAGCGACCTTCCCCTTCCTCCCTGCTGTGCCGGTCAAACTACTGCGAGCTCCTACTCTCCACTCCTCACAGCTGGAGCAGTATGCAAGCACAAACAGTGTACTCACCCGAAGATGTTATCAGCAGTGCGCTGTCCTGGAAAAACGCCTCGCATTTGTCCTGCACCCGAGCGCGCGCTTCGGTGCGATCATGATTTGAGGAACAGGAGGAGGTGCTGGAGAGCGCTGGCTTTTCCTTCTGCTAATAAACACGCCCCTGATCACAGAATACCACCAGTGCACACAGTTGTCGAGGAAATCCTTTCCTTTCTGCTTCCCGTGCAGGGCTTGGACTGCGTTCCCAGTGTAAACTCCACGTTTGAATGAGAATACCCACTTTTACACCTGAACAGCAAGGTCTAAGTCGTCTTCATGGCAATGAGACTGGCATGTAAGGAGAACTGTAATGTATCATTTTTTCCACTAGGGGGAAACCTAATACCACTGCTTTATTATAATGCTTCTATAATGGCTTTATTAGTACCATGAGCTCATTTGTTAACGTGGAGAAAACCTCGTTCTCAGTCAGACACAGCTGTGCTTCCTAGTGCAGTATGTTCATTCTGCCATCAGGGCTGTAGCTGCATGTGTGGCACAGGCTGGCACCTGCTCCTGCCTGCCACCGAAATTCCCACCTCAACTCGCCTTACATCACATTTCTAAAAGATGTTTCTCTTCTGCACTTTATGCAGGCCTAATGAATCATATCATAACATACTGTGTTCATTTAAAACACCGGTGTAGTGATGTGTGGGTATGTGGAACCAAAGAACAACTATTATGCCAGTTAAAGGTGCATTAAGTAAGACACTGGAATGAGTCCCGCCCATTTTCACGAAGCCCCGCCCCCAGGATCTTAGGTGGCCCAGGTGACTGACAGGAGGCGCATCCAAACACAATCAAGGATTCCAGACCGGAAGTCAGTTTTCTAAACGGGTTTTCTCAGCGACTCAATAAACTTTTGCTGAGGACATGGCTTAACCCAAATGTTTTTTTTTTTTTTTTCTTTTCATTTTTTCATGTTCTACATATCTTCCAGGTTATTTCTACAAGTAAGGAATTAAAAAAAAAAAATCGTCTACTGCAGCTTTAAGTAACACTATTACCCCAAGGAACTAATATTCTGCATACGCATCCCTGTAATATACACCCTGAGGGTGTTCTTGCCCCACCTTGTTGCCACCCCATGTCTAAAACCCTGTTAGCTGTTATTATAGTTAAATCAGTGCAACTTCTACCCCAGTAGTACACACGTGAGGTTTGTATTTACCTTTACGAATGCTTAAATCAGTGCTGAGTTCCTCGTAGGTGAGGATGCTAAACTGGCTAAACTACATCATCAACTACATCAAAAAAAAAAAAAAAAAAAAAAAGAAAAGCTGGCATTTCTCTCATTACTGTTTTGTGCTCGTTTTCCATGCAAAATGACCTGCAAGCTATTTAACGCTACCTGAAGTATAATCGTGTGAACATCTGAAAACAAAATGTGCGCTTTGTTTGTTTTTCCTGTAAGGAATTTTACTTTCGTGCTGATGTTTAGCTTATGAACACTCCATACCTTTTCGTGCTTCAATCACGATTTTTCTAATCGTTTTTATTTTTACTGTAAACATATTTTTGGACATGCCTCCAATACTTTTCATTACTCCAAACCAGTTCCAGTGACGCAGAATGCATCGCACGGAGTTGCCAAATTTTCCGTCTTGGCTCCGTGTGTTTGATTTCCTTCTTCCCCTTTGACACCAGGTGTATTTACTCACTCAAGCAGTCTCTAATCTCTAGGACTTCCGAGTTGGAGGTGCGCGCTCGAGCCCTGAGTCATCACGGAGTTTCCGCCGTCGCGCGAACCTTTCATTTGACCGACGCACTGTCTAAGTATCGCCAGAGACCTTGGCTCGATCACAAACGCTCGTCTACTGTCCGTAGTGGCCACTACAGAGGGCGCGCGAGGCGTCCTTTCGCACTCTGCGTAGTGCGCTCACGGAGGGAGCAGGCAGCCAGTTGGTTACTGGGCGTCTCGGTTGCGTCACTTTAAGTATAAAAGCTACTTGCTCAACCAAGTTCATTCACTCACAGTTTTCAGCTGGCGTGGAAACAATTGAAAGTGCAACACACCAGAGCACTGGAATGTACACCACCGGATTGTTCCTTCTTTTATCCCTGGGCGTCCTGGCTTGCGAAGGAGGTGGGTTGACACTAAACAGACTAAAATCTCAATTTCATTCTAGCCTCTGATATGATCCATGTAGAGAATAATGCTGTGTTAAACCTAGACAGCCATGTGTAACTGAATAACTGGAATGTATTGGTTGTGTGTTGTGTGAAGTGATGCTCTCTTTCATCCAATATTGTACCAAAAAAAACAAAACCCAAAGGGAATAACCAGTAATTTGGTATTGATTACAGCCGACCCTTGCTGCTCGCAGCCATGCCAGAACCGTGGTGTGTGTACAGCTGTTGGTCAAGACTCTTATGAATGTGACTGCACACGGACTGGGTATTACGGGCAAAACTGCACAACTCGTAAGTAGAAATGGTTTGTGGTATTGAAAAAGCAAGATAAACAAGATACTCGTTAAAATTAAGCAGGCTGCTCTCTGAACTGTCTTCAAATGTTTTTCTCAATAGCTGAATTCCTCACCTGGCTGAAAGTGTCTCTGAAACCAACGCCGAACACGGTGCACTACATCCTCACACATTTTAGAGCTTTCTGGAACATCATCAACAACATTCCACTTTTGCAAGACTCCGTCATGCGATATGTTTTAACATGTAAGTAGAAACCCAGAGGTCTAACAGTTCTTAGACCCTGAAGTATCTGAAGGCTACTAATTACTATCGTTTGACGCTCTATTCAACATTGTCTTATCTCTTCATGCAGCACGTTCCCATTTAATTGAAAGTCCCCCAATCTTCAACGCTGACTATGGTTACAAGAGCTGGGAAGCCTATTCCAATCTATCCTATTTCACACGTACTTTACCTCCGGTTCCCAAGGACTGCCCAACACCTATGGGAGTTGCAGGTGAGCGTCACTATCCAAACCTGTTCTTTGGCATTTTTTGAGAGCTTATCAGCAATCTCGTAGGAGCATTACATCACTGGCCTACAGCCCGGGCACAGAACTACGCTGCCTGCATACCACAATGTGTTGAAGGGGTTTAGAAAAGCTTAGAGCTTAGCTTTTTACATACTAGAGCAAAGATATGCCTAGATATGACATCAGACTTAAAGGCTTCTAAACACTTTCTGTAGCATGTATGTGTGCAGCCTTTGCCTTACTAATGTAATTTGATTCAACTCTCATGCCTGGTCTGTTGCAGGTAAAAAAGAGCTGCCTGATGTGAAGGTAGTGGCGGAGAAGTTCCTCCTCAGGAGGAAGTTTATCCCTGACCCACAGCGCACCAGTCTCATGTTTGCCTTCTTTGCTCAGCACTTCACACACCAGTTCTTCAAAACTGACATGAAGAGAGGCCCAGCGTTCACTAAGGCCAAGAACCATGGGGTGAGTCTGAACCCTTCAGTAGCTTCGTCTCTAACTGGATGCTAATTTGATGAGAGAGAGATTTTTTTCCCCACTTTATTAGCTGTCATGTGACAATTGAAACATATCATCTATCCACATCTTCCATAACTGCTATAATGTTCATTATTCAGGTTGATCTGAGTCACATTTATGGGGAGGACCTAGAACGTCAGCATAAGCTCCGGCTGCTTAAGGATGGCAAGCTAAAATATCAGGTAGGGTTTTGCTTTCAGGTAAACAATTAATAAGCAATGAAAACCACTAAAAACTTACACCACCATCTCTCTGACACTCGTATTACGCTGGGTTATGTTAAATATTGATGACGTGTTTCTTTGTAGATGTATTAGTTACTTTTTATTTGATCGATTTGTATTTCAGTATTTGCAAATTTTATTCCCTTTGACTAGTCCACCGTCTTTATTTTGAATGAGAATTCATTCTTTTTAATCTGAAGTGGTGAAATGAACATTTTCTGGTCCTTTTTTTTTTTTTTTAGATTCTGCATGGTGAGGTTTATCCTCCCTCAGTCAGTGAGGTTCAGGTGGATATGCACTATCCACCTCATGTGCCTGAGTCTCATCGCTTCGCTGTAGGCCACGAAGCCTTCGGTCTGGTCCCAGGCCTCATGATGTATGCTACTATCTGGCTTAGAGAACACAACCGTGTGTGTGACGTTCTTAGGCAGGAGCATCCAGATTGGGATGATGAGAGGCTCTTTCAGACCACAAGACTCATCTTGATTGGTGAGGGAACTTCTGTTCAAAGAGATGACAGGAATGTGTTTTAGGTCCTTGAAAGAAAATTACTACCTTATTATGTGAAAAATATATGTGGTTTTCGGCTATTTCTAGCCTTTACTTCCCGCTCTGCAGACAAAGCCCTATTATCAAATCCTCATATTTCATTCATATATTTCCTCCACAAAAAAAATTGATATCCTCATACTCCTCTTTCAACCTTTGTCAGGCTTTACCAAGAAGATCGTGTGTGTGTGTGTGTGTGTGTGTGTGTGTGTGTGTGTGTGTGTGTGTGTGTGTGTCAGGTTAAATTTTTTTTGAAGAACTCGTGTGATTTCCTTTCTGTAGGTGAGACCATCAAGATCGTAATTGAGGAATATGTGCAGCACCTGAGCGGCTACCACTTCAAGCTTAAATTTGATCCAGAGCTCCTCTTTAACCAGCGTTTCCAGTACCAGAACCGGATCTCCTCTGAGTTTAATACCCTTTACCACTGGCACCCACTCATGCCTGACGACTTCCACATCCAGGGTGAAGTCTACAGCTACAAGCAGTTCCTCTTCAACACCTCAATTGTGACAGACCATGGCATTAGCAACCTGGTGGATTCATTCTCCAAGCAGATAGCAGGCAGGGTAAGCAGTGGTTCCAACTGTAGTCCTGTTGTTTTATGTAGACTACATAAAATTACCTTATGGGTTTTATAAGTTTTGCTAAGTTTTCAAGCTAATAGTGAGCCTGGGCCAGGTTTAAGTCTAGGTTTCAAAATTTTCAAGATATTGGAAGTTTATTGGAATACACAACACATACATACATACATACAAACAAAACCCCTGAGTAATTTATAGATTAGTCTAACTAAACAAGGCCCTATTTGGTTAGTCTAATCCATAAATTACTTTGAAGTAGTTTTATGTCTCTGCATTGTGTATTACAGGTGTCTTGGGTTACATGTGTTAGTTTTGTGATTAGTAGTAAAGTGTCCGTGGGTTTAAAATGGCCATATCATTGAACTTCTTCTTCTTCTTCTTCTTCTTCTTCTTCATTCGTTTTTATTATTCCGTAGGTCGCTGGTGGTCACAATGTCCCACCTGCACTGATGATGGTGGCAATGAAATCGATTGAGAATAGCCGACTGATGCGCTACCAGTCTTTCAATGCTTACAGGCAACGCTTCAACATGAAGCCCTATGCCTCGTTCCAAGAGATGACAGGTGAGAAGTAAATGCATTAAGTCTTATGTTAACATACGAGTCAGAAGATGCCTTTATTCAAAACTCTCCTCAAATTATTTAAAGGCATTTAAAACAGTTTACCTTTGCCACAAAGAGATTTACTCTACACTGGAGTAGACTGAGCCTGATGATCGATGTGGCCTGACTGCCTTGTATAATGAAACTCTGTAGGCAGCTTTTCCAAACAGCACTCTGGCAAACACAGCATAAACTGTCAGTTTTGCTTCGCCTGTGTAGTCTTGCCTGCAGTCCAAAGGAAGCAAAAACTCTTCTGTCATCATGGAGCTTTTACATGTTGACATACACATTATATATCAGATTAAAAGGCTTAAGTCTTCTAATGAGAGGATTTGAAGGAGATGATTCAGTATTCAAATTAGCACTGTTAACTCTCAGTCTTTTCGCCACTCCTGATGACAGATGTATATTGATAATTGATGTTCGTATGGAGACAAGTTTGGTCTTGAAGGCAGTTTTTACATTTTTTTTTTTTTTTTGTGCAGCATCACTAAATTCTATAAATACCTCACATGACCATGTCAGTGCAAACTTGCTTTTAATGAGAAAGCTGGTAGTAGTGGTGCTCCTAGCCACATTAGCATTTTTAGGGGAAGTATACCTTTAACATAGGATCCCCTCGGGATATTTAATTTTTAAAAAATCAGTCGGTATCGGCGGACTGGATGGACTAACGGAGCTTATTATACACTTCAGGTGATAAGGAAATGGCAGCGGAGCTGGAGGAGCTGTATGGAGACGTTGATGCTATGGAGCTGTACACCGGCCTGCTTGTTGAAAAGCCACGGCTCAATGCCATCTTCGGAGAGACCATGGTGGAGATGGGCGCCCCATACTCTCTGAAAGGCCTCATGGGCAACCCCATCTGCTCCCCCGAATACTGGAAGCCCAGCACATTCGGTGGCAAAGTTGGCTTTGACATCGTCAACACGGCGTCGCTGCAGAAGCTGGTATGCAGTAATGTCAAGGGGCCTTGTCCTACTGCGTCTTTTCACGTGCATGACGTAAAGGACTCGGTACTGACGACAATCAACGCAAGCACAGCGAACTCAGGTACAAAAGATGTCAACCCAACAATTCTACTTAAAGAGCGGACCGCCGAGCTCTGAAAAACCACTACTGTGATTGATTCTTGATAGGAATCAGCATTTAAAAACCGAACTCTTTAATATAGCCTTTATTTATTTATTTATTTATTACATATTTATTTTATTTATTTCATGTAAGAAGATCTGTCTTATTGTATAAAAATGCAAATGCTGTATTTTAAATGAATAAACCTTTTTGTAAATCTATAAATATTTCGATATCAGAATCCGATTCATGCTTTATTAGCCAAGTACATTATAGTGTGTATACAAGGATACAAAGTCAAGGACACAGACACCTGTACTACAACACATACTTGCTGTGTACAGCAGTGGACACTATATACAACTATTTTACTGTAAGGAAAATGAAGAATATTGCACAACAATATCTGACAGGAAAAAACTCTGCTAACTGCCCCTTCTCAGGTTTATGAAGGAAATACGTGTTCAGACTAGTCTCACTGCATGTGAAAAGGAGGTATTCTGATATCTGGTGGTGTAAAATGCACAATGATTTGGATGCCTGCCGGGGCAAAGGGTTGGAAAGATTTTTTTTTTTTCCTGCTCACTTCCTGGCTCTGGAGGTGAACAGGTCTTTGAGGGGAGGGCAGGTTTCCTCCTAGGAGCCTTTTAGTCGACCTGACAAAACACCGCATTCTGTTCAGGGTCGAGTTTCCCAAAGCATCGCAGCGCAAAGATCAGTTCAATGAAATTTTATTTGTATAGCGCTTTTAACAATGGACCTTTTCCCAAAGCAGCTTTAGAGAAATATATAAATGTATCCCTACTGAGCAAGCCAGAAGTGGCGGTGGCGAGGAAAAACTCCCTGAGACGAGATGAGGAAGAAACCTTGAGAGGAACCAGACTCAATAGGAAACCCATCCTCATCTGGGTGACACCAGATAGTGTTCTATAATTGTGTACTATAGGACAACAGGAACTTATGAGCGTATGAGCAACTTATGAGTATGAGAGTATCTGAGTTCACTTTAGAGTCTATTGTATCGAACTGAAGTTGTCAAATGTTCAATAATGGAGACTTGAGTGCAAATTGTTCCTAGCAATTGCAGTCCTAAGGATATCCAAGGAAGAACATCCACGGCCATCTTTATTGTTTCTGTGCGGTACCATCCACAGTAAGAGTGAGAGAGAGAAAGGGGAGAACAGAGAAAGAGAGAAGATCATCATTAAGGGTAGCACAAGCATCACAACGACCAGTCTCTCTCCTAGTTTAGATGTTTCTTAACCTTTCAGTGCTTTGGGGAAACTCAGCCCAGGTCATTACTGGTTACAGAGCCACAGCACACTGTTTCTGTGTTGGTGAGGACAGACTCAGCAGTCGCTGTGTAGAACTGGGCCAACAGCAGTTGTTCAGTTTGATGGTCTATATGTTGGTCTATTTACATTGTAAAATATAGAATATTTTTGTAATTGTGATCCCAGATGTTAACATTGTTGACGCTATTTACGCTGTTTTGTTTGTTTTTATGGAAATAATACTTGAACAACTTTAGTTTACAATTTGCTATGTCTAAATTTTTTTTATTATTATTATTTTATTTTGATTTTTTTTTTTTTTTTTTTTTTTTAAATTAAATACTTGAACTCAGTGCAAGAAGAAATAAACAACCATGCAAAAGGTAATAAACAGCGTCTTGTATAAAATATCACCTCTCTCAGTGTGTTTGTTGCAGTGTGTGGTGTTCCCTGGCTCATTCACAGAATAAGCTGACAAAATATTTGTCGCATATGTATTATATTTACAATTATGTCACTTTGTCCAAATACCTTTGAGCCCCTGAAAATGGAGGTACTTTGCTGAAAATGGCTGTAATTCCTAAATGGTAAAGGCCATATTTTTGTGGAACCTCTTAAAATAAAGCTGAAAGTCTACACTTCCATCACATCTTGACTGTTTTATTTCAAATCCATTGTGGTGGTGTATAAAGGCAAAATCACAAAAACTCTGTCACTGTCCGAATACTTCCGGACCTGACTGTGTATATGCATATATATATATATACATATACGTATTAATGAACATTGGCTGAATACGTCTTAGGTTTCAATTTTCACTTAATTAAAACATTCAACATAATTGTAGGTGAAATATGATGATGAATTCGAGTGATCCATTTAGACTGTCTAAAGCATGGGGCTTTTCCCATTCGGCTGTTCGAGGGACCCTGGAGCTGTGAGGCCCTGTTCACACCTGGTAATAACATCGAGTGATCCGATCACAAGTCGACACATCAGGACGCATAGCCGTTCACACACCTGGCATTGTGAACGCGTCTCCTATGACTACTTGCGTTTTGGATTTCCTACGTCATTTCTGCTAGTGGAAGGGTGTCATGCACATTTATTACCACACCCGTCCTCTGCATTTGTTTTCGGGCGGAAATGTCCCATGAGTCCTACTTTATGTACATGCATGGGCCACTTCAAATGCTTCTGCTAACGAACATCAGATGAGATGACAAAAGGAGCTACGAAAAGCAGCTGCTTTCGTTTCTGCTGTTTTAGCCGCAAGACCCCACCGAATGCTATGGGTGCACACTAGGAGTGCAGCAGAGAGTTCTTATCAGTTCAGCATGATAGTTTATTGCTAGGGCAAAGAACACAATCAGTCTGGCGGTCCTTAATTGCTACCTGGGGCACGTTGAGACGCGTGTAGTTCACACTACAAATGTTATGTGGCCATATGGGTCCCAGACCACCTCCGAATGTGGTTTGGGTGATCGGATCACAATGCGTCTTCGAGACACATTTGACCCCTTTCTCACCTGTACTAATCTCTGTCCACTTATGATCGCTTCACCCAGAATACATATTAAAGCCAGGTGTGAATGGGTACCTTCTGTGCCACCCAAATTGGAATAGCAATGTAAATACCAATTATCAGTCTTTTAAATGATCTTAAATGAATTTTGTCCTAGTCAGGGTTGCTGTGGAGCCTATTCTGGGACCAATGGGCAAGGCATGTTTTTGGGAGGTGAAAGGAACGTGGAGAACCTAGAGGAAACCCATGCAGACATGGGGAACCATGCTAAACAGTTCCCAGGCTCACCTGAGCTCAGGATTGGACTGGGGACCCTGGAGCTGTGAGACAGTCCGGCTGCATGCTGCACCACCATGCCACCCAGGTTCAAATTTTATAAATGAAAGTGTTTTTCTTATTTATCTTATACACTAAAAAAAACACTGATCAGCAAACAGGGTTTTGATAGTCTAAGCCATTCTTTTTTTCTAGTGACCCTTTGTGATGCAGCCAGGCTTAGCCCAGCAATTAAGCACAGAAGACAGCCATCCATTCTAAGTGTTTAATTAGTGTGAAATGTCAGCGTGGGTGGAAGAAAGACATGTTTAAGTAATACATGTTTCTGTTGGACCAGTGTTTCTTGTGCTTGCTCATTGCTCAATAGTGCTTGCTGGCAAAGGAAAAGACTATTCACATGTCAGTAATACAGAAAGAACATGTCCTACCTACGACAATTACAGAGCAATCCTCTACTGCACCCATGATACAGTTACCGAACACAGCTTGCATACACTCAGGCTGAGATTCAGGTCAGGGCTTTTTGAGGACAGTCCAATACTTTCCCTTTGTCTTTTAGCCATTTTGTAACAACTTTGGCAGTACGCTTAGGATCATTGTCTGAGTTTCAAAGTTTGTTCTTCCCTGGGAGTTAATTTGTACCTCTTTGCTGAATGACGCAATGCAGTCTGAATTTTTTTATATTTGTATACAAATGTTTGTGAAGATGCTTGGAGCACTAAGGAGAAACCAGACATGTGGAGGTCCACAATTTTATTTTTCTGAGATCTTTGCTAATTTGCTTGGATTTCCCCATAGCATCAAGGGCAAAAATGCATGATATATAAAGGTGGGCCCTATTAGAGCCACAGATACACTCCCAGTTAACTCCCAGTTAAGACAATGGGCCAATCAGAAGCTTCCATAAGTCATTGCATCAATTTGTGGAATGTTCCAGACAGGTTAAAGACAAAGACAACTTGGTGTATGTAAACGTTTCACCCACTGGAATTCTGATATAGTGAATTAAAGCTGAAATAAGTCTGTCTCTAACTGATTGTTTTAAAATGACCTCTGATGTGAATAAAGTAGACACTCTAATTGACTTTCCAAAAGAAATGCATGGTAACATGAAATGTGTGGAGTTGTGAAACTGAGTATCTTTAGCGTATGTGTATGTAAACCTTTAGCTTCAACTGTATATGTCACAATGCTTTTTCACAGTTCAAATTTCTTGTTTACAAGTTATAATTTTTTTTGTTCACTTTTTTTTTTTCCACTGATTTGGTCAATGACTATTCCCAGAGGACTTTTCAGGCCATGTAAGGTTCCACCTCAGCAATAGTAGAATGAAGACCTTCATATGTCTGTGAGAGACCAAGACACAGGATGTTTACTTCCCAGTGTTTATTCTCATCTAGGTGGAACCTAGTTGTGAACTTGTCATTACTTGCCTTCAGACAACTCTGCTCCTTTTCTCTCTCACGCACATGAAGTCACACTTTCACACTGCTTCTGGGTTTCGGTAATATGACGGTATGAGGTTAAGTCACTTCATATTACATGCTCCATGCCATATTTGGTCTTCGTTCATGTGTCTTGTAACCCTCGACTGCCCCGATATGCTTAGACAGAAGAAAATGTGTTGAAAAATAGTGCCTGCTAAATGAAATATTCAAATTATTTAAAACGAAATGAACTAATATTTGAACTAAAAAGGCATTTGTAATTGACCCTATTTTGCATGCGTTATGTTTTGCATCTTTTCATAGCATATTTTCAAGTTTCCCACACCCTTATCTGTTTCTGTGGGTCTGACTTTAGCCTTTCAATTGCTTTAAACCCAATTTTACGTGAGATTTGGTATGTAGTGAATGGCCCGGGACCCTGCTGCCAGTAAATTACTGTAAAATTTACACTCACTTTTTTTTTTTTCATTCGTGATTTGTGATTTTCATCATATGACATTTAAGCAATGTCACATAAGCAAGAGTTCTGTTGTAGTGAATATCAGTATTCGGCTGTAGGCACAATCACATACACACATAATCACAGCCGTGCTGATATTCAGTACAACAGCACAATTGCGAGTGTGATATTGTTTTTATGCAACAGTTCCATAAACAATATTTTAATATGGAGTAAGTGATGTTTCAGATACAAAATGGCCAACTATTTTCTTTATTTTTGCTCCATCGATGAAAATAATTCCCAAAAGAAGCCACAGCTACATAGATTGTTGCTTGTTGCCATGCCAACACACAGACTGACTAACCTAGTAAGTATAGAAATGGTTTCAGTGTAACAAACTATTGCTAGAATTGGAAATTTATGACAAGTAGAGTGATACACGCAGTGAAATGTACTAGTTATACTAAATACCGCACTGGTATACTGCTTGTCCAATCAAATCTTCGGACCATAACTAACTACTGTCATGGCAGTTGTCATAAAGTATGTGTAATAGCATGTCTTAAGTTATATGCTAAGCTATATGAGCACAATTAATGCCACATACCTGGCTAAATAATAGAAAATAACTCACGATAAGGAGATTTTAGTACATTAACTTGTGATTTTTATAATGTGACACAAGATGTTGTGTGTAATAATATCTGTCTCAACCCTTAAAACATTTTAACAATCTAACAATATGATGTTATGACTATTTATGACAGCATATAACATCAGGCATGAAAGGTGAATATCATGCTTACGGTTATGTGTCATGGCCAAGAGTTCAAGTAAAGTGTCCAGAGCCAGCCAGCACACCCACACAAATTTGATGCAACTGGAAAAATAGTACCACTGATCTGGACTTCTGAAAGAGGTCTGAACAACAAAACACTCATTTGTGTAAATAAAAAAAAAACCACAAAGACGTGATGAGGATGTGAGTCAAAACGTCTTTCAGAGTGACTGGTGAGCAGGTTTGTTTTCCTCTGATCCGCAGTGAAATTGCACTTGATCTAGTCACCCTCATGTGATCTAAGACAGTCGGAATCTATCCTATTAATATTTCATTGAGAATGTTTGTGTTTTTTTTAGGGAACCACTACCTTCCTAGTCCCACAAGGGGTGGTGTAATGATGTTACTGTCCAGGTTCTCAACTCAGGATGTGGGAATATGAGCAATGACCGGGGGAAGCACATATGCTCAGTGAGAAAATGTAATGCCACGTGAGAAATTTTACTTTAGGACAATGGAGCTGTTATCCATGTGCCTATCATTATCAATGGCTATTATTTCTATGTCCATTCTTATTTTGCAAGGAGAAATTCCAGATGGAAGACTTTTGTTTACAGTACGGTTTGAATCCTCAGATACTGCACTGCCAGCGCTGCCAACATGTCCACCTTCTGCCATACTCCCAAGCCATATAAGGCCACTGATAGACTTATCTAGTATGCTGGCCTTACATCTAGCAGTGATGAAACCTGAATATCTTCTCATACCCATATACAAACATGACACCTTAGTCACATCCTTTCCCAGTTCACGAAAGATTGCAAAGTATCACATGCCAGTCACATTAGTAAAGTCTAAATTTAGCACCCTGCCACCATGACAGAATAACTAGAAGGACTCTAAAATGGAAGTGAAAAAAGTATGTGAATCAAGATAAGTTCACATAATCAAGCTACTGTTCACTCCTTTCAGACACGGAAAGGTTCAGAATTCAGTCACAGTTTCTTCAAGGTAGCTTAGTACTTTACAATAATTACAAAAGCATATATATATATATATATATATATATATATATATATATATATATATATATATATATATATAAACTAATACAGTCTGTACTTTCGCATGTCCTCTACATGTCTGTGTTTTCTTCAGGTACTGGTTTCCAAACACCTCCCAAAAACCATGCCAGTAGCCGGAGGATTGGCTATGCTAGATTGAAACTAAATTAAAGTGAATAAATGAATGAACGAAGGAAAAATACTAATAGTTTTGGTTGGTAAAATGCTGTGAATTATATTCGTATAGAAAAAAAAGGATCAAAAACAAGATGAGGCTTCAAACTGACTTGTGATGTTAATGGTTATATTAATTATTATACTATCACTATTATCATGGCCACAGTGATAAAATAAATGTGCTGAGTTGACCTCATGACAACATGAAAGCCACAGACCCTGCTCTTCTTAATGTACATGTAATACCGCACGTCCTCTGAAGGTGTGTCATGGACAAGCCTTAAGTAAATAGCATACCTGTCTGCCTACTCAACTTAACATTTTTAACTTCAGATTTCACAGCTGCATTGACAGACAGTAATATATTTCACTTCCATGCCTTTGTGTTTCAGGAAATATATGACTGATTGTGACTGATTATTACGATAATTCTCTGAGATCAGTCATAATAGTTCGTTATGTTAGCTTGCCTCTCCTGAGTGTTTGTGGAGAACTGAGTGTGGGAACATTCTCAAGATTTCATTGAGGTTAAACACTTTACCCATTACCCAGTATGACAAGAAAGCAGAATCCCCCTTGTCTCCTTGAGGTAGTTTCCGTCTGGCTTCCTTTGCAGTGATCAAATATACAATCACTGTCATGTCCTGTTCACACTTTCTATTTACTAAAGGAGATTAGCAGCTCTATGTTTGGACATTAACATCCAGACACTGGTAGATGGCAGCTAAATGATTGTTTTATATTGTTCTACACTGGGGAGTTCTCTTTTCGTTTTTCGTTTTTCAATTGCCTTTACAATGCTGAGGTTCTGCAACTTGTAATGAGGACAGAATATGGAGAGGTTATATTGGAGCAGTGAGTCAAGCATGTATAGAAGAACAATAAAAACCACAGGGAAAGCCTGAAACTAGCTGCGCATTGAGGCCACGATGACAATGCCTTGATTGCAGTGTACTTTGTGTTGGGAGATGTTATTACAACAGAGCAGCCAATAGAAACTGCTGCTTAATCTGCTTCCCAAATGGACCATGAAATTTGTTTTAGAAGAAACCGTGGCAAAATAATAGCGAATCCTAACGTAAGATTTAGCTAAGCTTTTAAATGTTTTACACAGTGTAATACTGTACACACAGTTAGACTTGAACATAAAAGAAGGTTTTGGGGTTGAAAATAGTGTTTGTTTTCAGTCAATCCTCTCCGCAAACTGGTTGTACATTGAATGTCCTATTTCATTATGCATACATACATACTGTTATATTCAGAGTTTTGGACATTCATTTGCATGCATTACTGCACATTACAAGAGCGACTTACAGAAGAGCTTTGGAATCTCTATCAAAAACACATCGTCATGCTAGTTCACTGGGTCCGGGACTAAGAGTACCATGGAGAGCATTTCGTTTTATATTATTGGTATTGGCTTTATATTAAAGAATATAAAACATTAAAAAAAATGCGAGCCAGCACAAACCCATACATTAATGCAAATAAAAATAATCAGTCAATTATGACAAAAGAAACGGCAGTATACGGTCAGAGGTCTGTCTGTCTAGAGCCACAAGCCATATAAACAAAAGCCTCAACTGACGAAAGATTTAGCGCTCAGTTACTATTAATATTATTATATATTATGAAACATGTTTATCGGCATAGAGTTGAGTCAAAATAATTTCCACTTCTGTTTTTCAGGCTTTACTCTCATCGGTCTTTTCGAGTCAAAAAAGTACCATTTCTGTTTTTCAGCGTTTAACCCTCATCGTTCATTTCGTGTCAGAAAAACTTCCACTTCTGTCTTTCATTCTTTCCCCTGATCGGTCAACTTGTGCTCCCTCTGTGTACTTGAACTTTTATGGAGGTTTGTGGGTGTCACTAGATGCAAATGATCTGTGTCAAGAACATGCTTTGCACCTCGTGGGTGATCAACACACACACAAGTACAAAAAAAAAAAGCCTTTCCAAAACCTTTGTAAATTTTTGAAAATTTTTGTTTGGTTTGGCTTACACAAACATTTACACACAATTTACTGAAAGATTGATAAATGAGGCCCAATATTATTATCTGAAGTGATTCTCAAAGTCTGGTCCATGAAACATATTCAGGGGGTCTATGATTTTCTTTATCTAGTTACTGTGGTGGAAATCACAGCCAACCATTATCGAAGTTCTTATATTATACATAATAGCCTGTTTGGTCACTTGAATTGAATGAGTTTTAATCCAAACCTCAATACCCCCACAAGTAGCCAGACTATATATAAAATGTCTACTTGGACCCAGTGTATCTTTTCTGTGAAAATATCCCAAATAAAAAGCTGCAGTAAATAGGCAGAATATTACTGTACACATTTAAATGAGCTGGATATTTGAATAGTTGAATGATGTTCGAAGGGGGTCTGTGAAATTTATTTTACAGATACAGGGTCATCTGACTGCAAAAAGTTTGAGAACCTCTCATGCAATTGTGTTTTATGATATCAGGGCATTGTGTTGTTTTTTAAATTTCCCAGTCTTGTATGACTAGTGGAGAAGAATAGAAAATGGTCTCTTCTTGCGGCCATTAACAACGTCCATCTGTACAGAAACCCACATCGTAGTTGTGTGTTTTAGGACAGAATTCTTTAAATGTTTATGCTTGAGATTTCATGTTATTCTTTTGACTAAACATACTGCGTAGCGGGTCTTCTGCACACTGACCTGGCCTACACATTGTCTGTATACTGAGTAACTGAACTGGTCTGCTGTGTGTAGGAGCACACAATCAGATGATTGATGGCTTGTTTAACAGGGAAATGGTAGCAGTGACGTGATGCATACAAGAGAGCAGATGCTAGAAGCTTTGGGGCTTCAGCCGGAAGATTAGGAATGATCTACTAAGTTCTGTGTATACAAGCATATGTACAAACACTCACCCACACATGCACACACACACACGCACACACACACACACACACACACACACACACACACATATTAAGAAATGCATTCACAACATATACAGCAAATACTAGCATCCTTAAACAAATGTTTGGTTACACACACGTGAAATAAACTTCAGATGACCTTAAAGGTGGATTATCCTGTTACACTCTCCTATTAACATAGACCATTTTAAATATGAAAATATTAAGCTACTGTTCTGTTTTTTGGTTCAGGGCTTTGACATTTCAAAGCTCACTTCACTACTTCTCTCAGTCGCTACAATTCTTTTTTTCTTGGTTAAAATTTAAAACCTTCTTTTACTGATTTGGCAGTGGTTGGTGTGAGTTGTTGTTCTTTCGTTTGCAAGATTTTATCATTCATAATTTGGTTATCGTAAGACTGGTATTTGTCCTGGAACTTGCTCCAATCCTTATGTTTAGGCATATTCTTTTTACAATCATACTGCACTTGTTTAGCAATATGTGAAAACGTATGGCACTTATATCACTGTCAGCTCAAAGGCATAGCTCCCACTAAGCTAAAAATGGGACCAAAAGCTTGCACTTTGTTCAACACAAATTCAATTTGTTACAGCTTGTAATCATAAAAAAAATGTTCAGTGTTACCCCAGCAATAACACTTCAGTGAACTTATGTTTTGAGGACAGCGTTTTCTTCTCACTGCATGCCCACAGTGTCACCTAGTGGCCTCACGGAGGACTAGAGGATTGAATTCAATGTTTTTATGTATGTCCTGAAAGGGGCTCCAGAAACTAACTAAGAAATATATCTGCAAGCACCAGTTAAGGGGGCCAAGCACTTAGTGGCGGAGGAAGAACAGCAGCCACGAGGATCATGACTGCTTGCGTCACAGGAGATATACTAAATTTGAAGGTAAAACCTCAACCTGTTGCTGAGAAAATGCCTCACTTCCTGTTTTTGGTAGCCTTCCCAAGTTGCAAATGATGTCAAATTTTGTTTCTTAACTTCAGGTCATGTTACTAAATATATGTGATATGAATATTAAATATAATATAGATAAGTTTAATGTCAATATAAAAAAAAATGTTACTGAGATATGCCCTCATGTCTTGTTTGGTGACTTAGCCATTGAATTCATTTGTAGATTATAGATAAAACATCACAGTCATCAAAAATCTGAGAAACTTTTTTTCGGACTGATTTCACAATGCTGTGATCCAAATTTCTTGATTACTGGACAAAATCTGCAACTGAAGAAGTGAAAAAATACAACAACAACAGTTTTTGTGGAATTTTATAGCCGACTTCCTGTTCATTACCGGTCGCACTCTAAGCAAATAGCGAAGAATCAAGAGAAAGAAGAATCATGATTGCAGGTTACGCAGTTCAAAGGTTATGAGCAGTTATACTAAATTGTGAATTATAGTGCTCCCAAAAGGGGGTTCAGACTTTTTGGAGTCCCTTGGGACAAGATCATTTACTAATCTACAAAGTTTAGTCAAAATCCATCCCACCCTTGCTGAGATATGTCCTCAGTTCCTGTTTGGCGACTTCACCATCAAATTTGTTGTGTGTTGTGGACGAACCATCCATTATATCAAATATCTGTGAAACACGTTTTGTTTGCGTTGGTCTCCCGATGCTCTCTTCCAAATTTCATAGCTACTTGACAAAATTTTCAGGAGAAGAAGTAAAAACAATTTTTGTTAAAATTCAAAATGGCTGACTTCCCGTTTGAGAAATCACAAATTCTTGAGATCAGCAACATTTGGCATTTTCAATAGAAACACGCATCTTGATTTGATGTTGAGCAGTTCAAAAGTTATTAACAATTTTACGAATATGTGAAATATAGCAGCAGAGGTGAATTTATAAAAACTTCTTCGAAGTTTTAGGTTCTTAGCATTAAGTTCTTCAGTTATATACAAAGTCTGGTCAAAATACGTCACACAGTTGATGAGATATACCCCTACACCCTGTTTAGCGGCTTTGCCATTGAACTCATTTGCGTTGTTATGGATGAGCCGTACAACAAAATGAATCCTGTACATCAAAAATCTGAGAAACAACTTTTTATCAGACTGGTCTCCCAAAGGTTTGAGTAATCACAAATGCCCTACAGAATCAATCGAAACCTTTGGTGAAATCAAGAGAAACAAGAATCTTGATTCTATGATAAGCAGTTCAAAAGTTATGAGCAGTTAACAAATTTGCAAAGTATAGAGCCACCTAGAGGTGAATTACACAAAATGTCTTGGAGACCCTAATAAAGAGGTCCTTCATTTATCTTTTTGGTCAAAATCAGTCACATGTTTGCTGAGACATGCCTTCACTTCCTGTTTGGCCACTTCGCCATCAAATTCGTTTGCCCATTCCTGTTTGCCAGCTTCACTGTCCAATTTTTTTGCATGTGGATGGACAAACCATCCCAAATATCAAAAATCAAAGAAAGATTTTTTTCGGTATAGTCGTCATGGTGTCCATTGAATTTGGGTTGACACAAAGAATCATAAGAAAGTGGAATTGCTTTTCTACAGCATTCCATGTATGAGCCAAATTTCATAGAAAGAGTAAAAAGCGGTCTATGGGCTGCCATAGACTTCAATAGGAAGTATAATAATAAGAAAAAAAGAAGAAAACAAACCACCTTTGGTGCTTGGCCCCTTAACAAGGACGTGTAATCAGCAAAAGTGGACTTATGCTATCTTTCTGTGGGAGACAAGAAAATGAAGGTCTGAATAGAATGGTGTTCTGCACCATCATTCACCATTTTACACAAGCGTGCATCTGTTGAACAGTCTGAGGCCTGTGTTCCTTCAAGTATGCAGTGAAAGAACTTATGATATCTTCTTGGATTTAGAGGAGACAAATTGCTATGTATGTATACACTATATGGCCAATAGACATGACACTGAAGACATTTGAACATTTCAAAACACTCCTACTAGTTTATAAATCTCTGAACAGTCTAGCTCCTTCATACCTTATGGAGCTTCTATCTGTTCATAATCCCTAAAGAACTCTCAGGTCATGTGATCAAGTGCTACTATAGGTTCCCAGATCTAGATTGAAGCTTAGGGGTGATTGTGCTTTTGTTGTGGCTGGCCCTAAGCCTATATCTACACATTAGAACTGCTCCTACCTTAACTATTTAAAAACATATTTGTTTTCCTTGCCAAAGTAAAACATGGGACCTTTGGTGGCAGACCACCCAGGTTTTAGGTGAGCAAAAGTATTGGAACAGATAGTCTTTAAATTAAAGTAAATAACACTTATTTGGTTGCATATCCCTTGCTTGGAATAACTGCATCAAGCCAGCAACCCACTGACATCAAACTGTTGCATTCTTCTTTTATGTTGCTTTTCCAGGCTTGTAGCGCAGCTTCTTTCAGTTTTGGTTTGTACTGGGGGATATTTTCCTTCAGTCTCCTTTAAAGGAGGTGAAATGCATGCTCAATTGGGTTAAGGTCTCTTGATTGACTTTAGAGTCTAAAACTTTCCATTTTTTCCCCTGATGAAGTCCTTTGTTGTGTTGGCAGTGTGTTTTGGGTCATTGTCTTGCTGCATGATGAAGTTCCTCCCAATCAGATTGGAGGCATTCCTCTGTAAATTGGCAGACAGAATTTTTCTATTGATGTCTGATTTCATTCTGCTGCTACCACCATGAGTTACATCATGTAAAGATTAAAGAGCCTGTTCCAGAGGCAGCCATGCAAGCACAAGCCATGACACTACCTCCACCGTGCTTGAACGATGAATTTGTATGTTTTGGATCATGAGCAGATCCTTTCTTTCTCCACACCTGGGTAACAAGAAACACCTGTCAGTCACATGTTCCAATATTTTTGATTACTCAAAAAATGGGTGGGTTAAAAAAAAGGTTCCATGTTCTAAGTTGTTTAACATATCTAGATATAAATATAAGGAAATGAAAGCTGAATCTCATTTTTTCAGCTCAAACCCAAATTCCTTCAGTGTACAATACTTTTGGAGGTGACTGTATGTGGACACCTGATCATCACATCCATATGTGTTGTGTTGAACGTCCCATTCCAGTTTTATTCCCCCTTTTATGTTATAATAAGCTCCACTCTTCTGGGAAGGCTTTCCACTAGATTTTGAAGCGTGGCTGTGGGGATTTGCCCATTCAGCCAAGAGAGCATTAGTGAGATCAGGCACTGATGTTGGTGAGGAGGTCTGGGGTGCAGTCGGTGTTCCAGTTCATCCCAAAGGTGTTCAGTGGGGTTGAGGTCAGGGCTCTGTGCAGGACACTTGAGTTCATCCACACCAACCTTCACACACCATGTCTTCATGGAGCTCGCTTTGTGCACAGGGGCACTGTCATGCTGGAACATATTTGGGCTCCATAGTTCCAGTGAAAGGATATATTAATGCTACAGCATATAAAAACATTTTATACAATTCTGTGCTTCCATCTTTGTGGCAACAGTTTGGGGAAGAACCCCATATGACTGTGATGGTCAGGTGTAAACATGCTTTTGACCATATAGTATGTGTATCAATTCGACACAACTCTGATAAACCCATACTTTTTCCCCCCACACTAAATCATAAAACATTTGCAAATGATCAAATAACACAACACAACACTACAGATTGTGCAAACCATGAGGCAGCTGGCAGAGGTTCTCTATCTGCTCTTCTGACTCCAAGAACATGCAGCCTCAGCTAGAAATATCTGTTACCAGACAAAGAGAGGCAGAGAGTAAAAAGGTAGAAATGAAGAAACAAAGAGAAAAGGAGAGTGCACCAGAATGGAAGACTGAGGCAGAATTCTCCCTCGTATGAACGGCAGCTATTAGGAGAGCATAGTAGTTCATCCCATTTCCAGGATTCCAGGATTGGAATGTCAGCAAGAAGCTCCACCTCCCTACCTAACTTTCAAAGGTAATTCCCTTCCATTTACCAGCTGGCCACAAGGGTCATCACACTAGAGCATAATAAACATTACCATTTCCACCATTTCCTTCCTTCAGTACATCCTGCCTCCTGAGCAAAGAGATGCAGAAGGTGTAGCCTCTGTTGGATGCCACACCTGCAGAACTGTTCAAGAGGTTCAGTTCTAGGATTTACCTATTTCTACCAGTGGTTCACCAGGAAATTCAGTATACACACCACATTAGAGATGTGCATCAGGACTGGGATCATGTGGGAAAGTGCTTCTTTTTTTAGTTCAATAATTCAAGTAATCAAGTAGAGGCTCACCTGATCAGTGGACATTCTTTGGGGGCACAAGGTGCATTCTGCATGGCAGTGTCCCTTTTTCAGCAGTACAAACACAAACCCTCTCTTTTATGGTGCTCTCTTTCCTCCGTTGAAAATCTTGCATGACCTATATCCATTGATTCGACATTGGATCACCTTCTATCATATGATATGAAATGACAGGAGGGATTTAAAGATATGATGAGGAGCTTTCAACAAGTTGTCTGTGCTTATAGGTAACTGAATTATTTTATGAATTATTATTATTTCTCAGGGAAATCTGGTCATGTCTGCACACAAGCTCACCCTGAAGGGTCTCATTTAAACCTCAACAAAAGACATTTTTGTGGGCCAGCTCATTTCATCCACTCTCTGATGTGAGGGAAACCTAGGGTGTAACCTGGAGCTGAATTCTCTGTTGTTGTATTAAGATCTGCTCCTCAGAATCTTTTTCTGAAACAAGATGATCAAATAATTCCTGATATGCACACCTTTAGTCTTGCACCTCTGTTACAGTTCACTGCTTAAATAATTCAGGGCTTATACCTCTTTTGCCAAGATGAGAACATTGCTGTTGGTCACACTTGGTCTAGCAGGTCCAAGGGCACTATTGCCACAGCCACTGTCAGCATGCCTAGAATTCTTAGCAGAAGTCAGAATTGGACATATCAACCCACTCACATTTTGTTGAGTGAGTGTCATGATGTCTGTGATGTGTTAGGGTGAGAGGGATCTATCATACTCACTGAATCCAGCTGTATGCTAATAAAGTGGATGACTTGTGTTAGGGAGTTTTCTGAAAGTTCACTTTGAGACTGAGCTTTGAGAAATGCATGAAAACTGTATTTGTCCCACATGGCCTGTTCTTTGGTGGAGGTACAGAAGTGCCAACTGTCCAAGTATGAAAGAGCCCTGACACCTGTGGCCATCAGAGATGACAAGGCAACCTGCATGCATCTCAAGAGGACCTGAGGGGCTGAGACAGCCCAAATGGTAGTACCTCTGGTACCTCATTGGCGCTGCTTAGGGGTCAACCCATGGGGCACCTGTAGCTGTAATGTGGCCTGTGGCCTTCAGAAGGTACCGGAGCAGTCCTAGGCAGTCAAGTAGAACTGCTTGTCTGGTCTGTGTTGCTCTGTTAGTTTCAAGATTCAGAAGCTTGGTCTCTCCTCTCTAGGGTCTCTTTGGTCAAAGGCTCAAAGAGTAGTCCAGGAACTCAGGGCAAACTGTTTAGAGCCATTTTGCATCTTTCTGGATGCACCCTTCAGCAAGGACTCCATCAACTCCTTAGCGGAGGGGCCATCTTCTATCATTAAAAGTAGATTCTCCATCGCTAACTGGGAATTCACCACAGATTTGCCAATGCATGTAAGATGCATGGTGATATCATACGCCTTCACTATCCAGTCATCAGTACGTCTGCACTCAATACTGGCACAGGGGGCCTAAGAGCATAACAATTTGTCTAATGAAATCACCAGTGATGTGATATAGGGGGACATAGAGGGCATGCAGTTCAGACTGAACCTACCAGTGCCTACTGAACCTACCAGTTTCACCACAGAGCTTTGGTGTGTGGGAGGCGACTGCTGGAAACCTGCCAAGTGTCCAAGTAATCCCTATACTGAGGTAGAATTCTGGAAATCTGTGGTGATCGACAAGTAGAAACACATTCAGAGCAGTAGTTTGAGTTACTGTGCTCCACCCTCAATGAGTCAGCACCATTTTAAGTGTGGCAGTCACATCTGATTGGAAACTAATGTCTGTGAGCTGCTTGATGCTGAACCGGGTCCCTTACTAGTCACTGTTGGAGCCAACAAAGAGAAGTTCCACTGAGATGTCTGTTTTGGTTGAAAAAAAACTTTCAGTTGCAGTGATGGACATGCTATGCTCATGCATTTTGGCTGAGCACCAAAATAGAGGTTCAGGCCTTGGGCTATCAGGGTGTCTTCATAGTGGTGTTTGAGCAAATCACAAATCAGTTTGTTTAGATGAGCCAAGTATGTAGTAAACATCTTCACATTCTTAGAGAGAGTTTTGAGACATATCTTGGGCTTTTTTCTCTGCATATCAGATGGCATCAAGCCAGAGCATTCGCAATTCATGGCTTGGCCGAGTTGGATGCGGTTAGCCTCAGAATCTAGGTCATCCCACAGGTGATCAATACAGATTCCACAGGTGATCAATACAGAGACATTGGGTATAGGCTAGGCTGCGACTTGTGCACTGGCTGCACAAGCATAAATCTATGGTATAACATGGTATAACAGAGGTCAGATAAGAATGCATACATTTAAGGCATAGGATTATAGAAAGTTGTCCAGCTAATGTTAATCATTCAAAATAATGTGGTCATTAATGCAAGTATGTCATGTTTTGCAAACAAAAAAAGAAGAAAGAAGTAAACTTTGACATCATCCATGGGGATGTCTCTGCCACACTACTAAATTATCATTACTAAATTATATGCTTCAAATACCTTTACAAATATGAATCCTACATTTAACCACTTATTTTTGAGACTAACAAGAATTTCCTACCAATGGACTGACATGGCAAACATCTTCAATAGCCAGAAAATTGTGAAGACCTTGAGTTCCTGAACATGAACATGTAGTAACATCTCTTTATGACAAACAGGAAGGAAGCTATTGAAGAAAAACTATTGACCTTGCTGTGACTTTGACCCTGTTTGGATCAATTCTAAAATTTAAGGAGTTCATGGAGTTAGAGACTAGGAAAGAACTCTCTTCACTCCCCTCTGACGATCGCCAGGGTGGCAAGGGGGCACTCCAGCACCTTGATCCAACTCCGTGGGGGTGCTGGGGGACTGCAGAGCTTCAGGCGGCAGAGCCCTCAAAAACTTGTCCATGATGACCCACCCTGTGACTTTGGTTGCGGTCTGCCTTTCTGGTTGTAGCCACCTCTTGGTCGTGCGCAGCATGTCCATTTGGCTCCTGGAGGTGGCCCCAGTCCTGTAGGCCCCCTTGTGGAACTCTGCCACCACATTGGTGGGGGACAGTCCACAGCGCACCATGATCTCCTCCTTGAGTCTGTCATAGCCGGCTGCCTCCCCCGTGGCAGGGTGTAGTAGGCCAACTGGGCTTCCCCCGTGAGAAAGGGAGCAATGGTCTGGGCCCAGTCCCCATTAGGCCATTCTTCGTGGGTGGCTATATGCTCAAATGTCTGCAGGAAGGCCTCGGCATCGTCATCCACTGTCATTTTGACGAGAAGGTGCTGGGCATCACAGCAGGGGTCGTGGAGAGGAGTGGCGGTGGCCATGCTTAACTTAGGGAGGGCCAGCAGTTCCTTAGTCGCAGTGCGGAGCCCCAGCCCAGCTCCTGTGTGACCCCCTGTTGATGGAGGTTGGTCTCCAGTAGATGTTTAAGAACGGGGTCCATGGTGTGGGTGGGGGCTGGGTCTGTGTTCATGTCCACATTTTCCACCAGTGTAGCAACTCACAGCTACGAAGAGCAGAACACAGACACGGCAGAAGCAAGGTTGTTGCAAAAACAGTGAGTTTATTTTCTTAAAGTTAATTGAGTGATGAATAGAACATAAAAAGCTATTATCTTTAATTACCCATTATCTAAAACTATTATTTTTCCAGATGTATCCGAGCAGACCAATTTCACATAAACCTCACAAACTATAAAAAAAAAAAGCAACCAAACTAAGAATTAGAAAAGTAGAATAAAGAGTACGAAGGGTCACTTCAGTTAATTTGATTTGATTCTAAATCAGCTGTCTGGGGAGATATATTTGTTTCCCTTGGATTAGGTTTTGATCAGTGTCAAATGAATTTGGGAAAAGAGAATTACCATTTTCTTGCTCAAATTCTCTGTAGGTGATTTCACTCATCAGGTTTATTGTAGCCTACAGACATTTGGCTTTTTTAATACTCTTTTAATGCGTAAGCTCTGTATTTGGAAGCTCCATTCGTGGAGCATATATTTAGGTAAGTCTATGCAGGGTGTTCTGATAAAGAGATTTTTAGCAACATTAACAAAGAGATAGCAACATTAACAAAAAAGATAGTAACATTAACAAAATAAATTAACAAAATGAAAGTCACCACTGCACAACTAACCACAATCACATTCACAACAACCTTCACTACTTGTATTTTCTCTTTCAGTAATGCAAATGCTTGGAGATGTCATAATCATGCTTTCAGTTACAAGAATAGGACATAGTGCAGGAGCTTTTTAATAAAATTCTTTAAAATTGTGGTGCACTAAAGCAATATAGAAACACTAAATATCATATTCAGTCAGATATTTAAATGTAGCATGCATGGCATGATTGGCAAGTTTGGGCCTCAAGAAATAGGGTGGTATAGAAATGATGGTAAACACCACTACTGTGCAGAGAATTCAGAACATGAAAAAATACTGTGAAGACTAGCTAAAGCTTTAAGTTATTGTGACCTCTTGGCTTGAATGAAATGACTTAAGTAATGCAAGTGGGCCTGTACAAAATAGACTGGATACCAAGTGATACAGTTGAGGCCAAAGCTTCACACATTTCATGGTACCATACATTTCAATTGGCAAGTCAATTAGAGTGTCTACTTTGTTCACATCAGAGGTAATTTTAAAGTAACTGATTAGAGACAGCTTTTTTTCAGCTTTAATTCACTATATCAGAATTCCAGTCAGTCAAATGTTTACATACACCAAAATAACTGTCTCTTTAAACAGTCTGGATGATTACAGAAATTGAGGTAATGACATTTGGAAGCTTCTGATTGGCCAGATGTCTTACTTAGAAGTTAACTGGGAGTGCACCAGTGGCTGTAAAAGGGCCTACCTTTAGAGACAGTGCTTTTTTGCCCTTGACCCCATGGGAAAATCCAAGCACCTCATAAAAAATTTGTAGACCTCATTTATGCCATGGTAGAATGGTAGTTTTAACTACTGTCTCTCACTAAACACTGGATTTAAGGTGGGTTTGTGGTTTACTGGCTAACATGGTCTGTTACCTGGCTGCACCTGTATGTATGAGTTATGCCATACTTGGCCTGGTAACAGCAGGTCTCTCGTCTGACATAGCACATACTGTCATATGTCCTGTACTCAGTATTTGAACTGCTATGCCTAAACATATATAAAAGACTGTCTCCAGAGACTATAAACTCTGTATTGACCGGGGTAGCATGTCACCCTCACTATGTTCATCATGGCTCCTGATAAAAACACAGCTATTCTGCAAAAACAACCATTGACGGATGGAAGCAAACCATTGCCATGCTGTGCCATGAATTCCAAGACTCATGAGCGTGGACAAGAGAGTCTTGTGGTTGACTGTCAAATACTGCTGAATGGTTGCAGAGGACGAGGACAGATGACAGTTTGGCTGATCTAGCAGCATGTAGCTTCTCAGTGACAGCCAAAAGGGCTGTCTCTGTGGAATGTGCTGGTTTGAAGGCAGACTGGTTAGGATCTTGGAGGCTGTTCTGTGAGACATAGACAGTTGATTGTAGACAGTGCGTTCAACGATTTTAGAAAGAAAAAAGAGAAGTGATACTGGTAGTTGCTCATGTCTGAGGGATCAAGAGTGGGTTTCTTCAGGATGGGAAAGACCCTTGAACTCTTGATTGCAGTTGGTACATGACCAGATGTTATGGAACCATTGATTATAGTAGTGATGAAGGGGAGGAGGTCCTGTGAGATGATCTGGAGCATAGTGGAAGGGATGGGATCAATGGGCAGGTGGCAGGATCGCAGAACAAGATGACTTTCAGGATCTCTTCTGTTAGATTAGATTTAAAAAATGTGCCAGTGAAAGAGATGGGGAATCCTGAGTGTGTAGTGTAGGAGTTGGGGTAGCAGGGAAAGTCTGGCAAATTTTTTTCAATCTTCCCATCATAAAAGGTGGCAGAGTCTTCAACAGTCAGGGAGGATGGAGCAGTAGGAGCTGATGGGTTAAGTAGTGAAGAAAAGATGTTGTGGAGCTTGCAACGATCTTGTGCAGAAGTTTCCAGCTTTTCTTTGTAGAAGGCAGTCTTAGCAGAAGTCACTTCAGATGTGAATTTGAACAGGAAAGCGTGGGAAGAGGCAAGATCTGTGTTGAGTTGTGATTTCTTCCACTTTCTCTCTGCTGTTCTTAACTCTGATTGCTGCATAACATATCTGATGGCCAAGGAGCAGGGCAGGACATCTTCCTGGGTTTAGAAGATAGAGGGCAGAGGAGGTCCATGGATGAGGAAAGTGAGGAGAGGAAAGTGTCTGTAGCTAACACCAAGAGTAGGGAGGAAAATGACTCAGGGTCTGGAACCAATGATAGGGTGCAGGAAGCTACAGAGGAATGGGAGATATTTAGATAATTAAATCTAAATAGATAATCTATTTTTCATAGTGCAAGATTTTCGATGCATAATAGGAGCATGAACAAGTGACAGGAGTGTTCTGGTGGTATGTGGGGGTGCATGCTTAGGACCCATAGGAGAAGGAGGGGATGAGTAGGTTTAGCCATCAGCTCATGCTCTGGCAGCAACAGTGGCAATAGCAGCAAAGCACTTTTAGGGACAGATTAACATAAAATGGGTTAGGCACATGGGCATATCCCTGCAACGCTATCATCAGAGTATAGGGATGACAACTGTAAGACTACTACACTAGGAAGAGTTGTAGACACATATTTTTTCAGGAGATTAATTAATATATCATTCTATAAACCATTTAGGGCCTACCACTGAGAAAATGTTAGGTGAAAACTCTGTGCTAGATCATCTCCAAACAAGCAGAAATTGCAATACACAAACTGTATTGCTTTTCATCAGTGACATGCGGACAATGTGGCACACTGAAAAGCAAAAGCTTCACTGCATTGCTCTTATGATACTTAATCTTTTATTTATTCAGTCTTCTGCTGCACTTGTTTTCAGACAGAAATGTCCTGGGAATCCTGTCTCATGTATGTGTATGGGCAGTGTCAAGCATTTTGATAGCGTGGACTGCTAATGTAACTTAGAAATAAATGGGAGATGAGATGATGAAAACGTTACAAAAAGCAGCTGCTATTGTATCTGCTGTTATAGCATCACCTTTATCCATTAGCCTGGCAATGGAGAACTCTACCCAAACTTGCAGTGATTACATATTTTCCAGCTAGGCCAATCATGCAGTTGATTAGGCGGTCCTTTGTTGCTGTTCGGGACGCATTGAGATCCTTTTGCGTTCACACTACAAATGTTATATGGTTATATGTGTCCCAGAATGTGTGAATATGTGTCCTCCAAATGTGGTTTGAGTGATTGGATCACAATGTGAGACACATTAGCACCGTCCACTTACGATCAGATCACCCAAGGACACATGTTAATGCCAGGTGTGAACGAGGCTCATTGTCGCACGTTCTGTCAGCACTGAATGTTTAACCAATATTCATCAAGATGTTCAAAATGACTAACATGATAAAGGTGTTCATATGACTAAAATAGTGTAAGTATAAGCTACATCAATTTTAGTTCCAGGTTGTAACACTGCAAAATGTGGAAAAGCTCAAGGGGGTGAAAAGCCCCTTCAAGATCAGTTAGCACTGATAAACTATTCATTAAGTTTTTTGACTTTCTGTCTATTCTTGAAATCAGACATGTATGCTTATGTGTTACAAATCTGATAAACATTGTGGTTTGCAGGCATTTAGGTATAATAAAGGGATCTCTAAATGCCACATATCTATAGATGCTCTAAAAGCACGTGTACTTCTACACTCAAGGCTGCATTTTCGTGTATAACAAGCCTGGACAAATTTTACTCATAATTAGTTAAATTAATGACAGAGCAACATATCAACCCCTAAAAGATAATGTCAAAATATAGGCTGTGCATTTTTATGTATTCCTCATTTAAAGATGCAGGGATTTGTCTGTAGGGTGTTGTTCTATTAATGAGAACTGCACTTCATTCGCACCTGCAAAGCATTTCGTTTCATTGATGCGGTCGTTAGGATGAAACCCAGGGCAATTTTCTCATCCAAAGTAATCAAGTGCTACACGAAACAGACATAATGTTCGTTCCTTGTTTTGCACAGGTGCCTGTGTTTGGAGCTTTTAAAATGTGGGTGATATTCATGGTATATGATATAAATATGATTCTTCTCATTCTAAATTTCATAGATTCATCTTAGGTTATTGGTTTAGTTAGCAGTCTAGGCAAAAAAAAAAAAATTATTATAAGAGTCTTTTTTTCAACTGGTCTATGAGCAATATTGCAATTAATTATTGCCAGTAATGCAATGCATCACCTTTGAGGTTTGATGTGCAAACAAAAGTATGTTAAAATCATTTAATGCATTTCCATTTTTTTAATGATGGCCTTTTATTCATTGCTTTGACAAGATCCAGAGTGGTTCTGGTTGAGCACGCCTCAGTTTTCAAGTACTTCTTTAAGTCTAGCTGTTAATGGCATGAATTCACAATTCACAGCATTCTTCCTACAAATTGCACCTTGAAAAAAAGCACATCTAAATGCATTATTATCCGTAAGGAAATTTGTAGTAGCAATCCAAATGTGGTGGAATGAAATGCTGCATTGTTACAACCCTTAAAAGGGCAGGTACCCAAAGTTAAAAGGGGCACGTGGATCAAGGCTTATGAACACCAACTATGGTAAAATCTACTGAAGTATCGCAACTGATGATGTGGCAGGTGGGGATGTGGTTTAATGAGCAAAAAAACATGGCACATGTGTTGCTTATTTGTGGGTGCTTATTTACACGCCCCCTCTCTCTCTCTCGCACACGCGCATGCTGAGCTGGTATGTGTGATGAACAAAGTCAAGCCACTGTTTCCAAGCCTCAGTTTCCCTGTTTCATTTTTTTCCCTTGTAAGACAGTGCTGTGGCACAAGGGAAATGTGCTCACGTGCAGTCACTGAGTCTGCTGCATGTTCTTGAGTTGTCAACTGTCTTTTGTCACACATGATCAAACAGCACAGTGGGGGCTCAGCACTTAGAGCTCTGGTCTACTGATTGGAAGAATTGAATCCCGGTACAATGCAAAGCTGTCTGTAACCCTCTTTGAATAAAGTTAACAGTATACGTAGCCTATGTCAAAAGAGGATGAATACGATACAAAAAATAGTGTTAGTTTTACTACACCCATGAAACTGTGGGCACCGATGACATCAGAACTCTGCCATAGAGCTTGCTTTCGCACACGTACTCAGATATCCTGTCTAAAAACCCACTCCCAGATGTTTACTGTGTTGTATTGTGACATGGTTCTCTCATGACACAGGTGAACACTCAGTTGTCTTTGAAAACCAAATACAATGAAAACATAAAAGCTGACGTGCTAGGAGCTTTAAGAATACGCGTCACCAGCGATTGCGGCTTTGCTCTGTCATGATTGTAATGATATGATCTATGAGTGTAGGAAGGAGCTGACCCTACAGTGCTATTCGTCTCCAGATTAAGATGTATACGGTTCCAAGTCTGAGATTACCTCGCCACGTCATCTAGCACAGATATTCCTGCCTAAGCTGTCTTAGTGTTCCAGAAATGTTACATCCATCCTATTAAATTACCCTTGCTTTAAATTAATGTGCATGTGATATGATGACGAAGAAAGTGTAGGTCAAGAGAAAAATCAGTAGTGTTAAAAGGATGTCCGTCATCATTTTAAAAAATAGGATCGTTTAAAAAAAAATAGGATCAGGATCATTATTCATTTGTGTTTCACTTTTAAGACATATTTGGGTGAGTTGTGATTAGACTCAGGCTGTTAGTGTATGGCCTTCTCCCAGTTTACATTGCCAAACATCAGAAATAAGCTAAAGTCGTTCATTTTGCTGAATTTCTTCCAATATGTTTTATTCTGCCATTACTCACTTCCTTGGGTTATGTTTCAACTTGGCTCTATAGTCTAATTCCAGCATTTAAATCCTCTTAGGAACCTTGAGCTATTTCAGTGAATAGTACAGTGTTGTCCAATGAGCCTCATTATAAGAAAGCCCTCCTCAAGCAGCCTAAAACACATCAAAGCAGAGGCTGACCACATAGCAGCCCGGCTAATGTCAGGCGAAGAAAAAGGTAAGAGGACACTTATTTGTTCTATTGTTCTGTTTTTTTTAGGACTGCGGTTGTCAAAGATGGGCCTGTGAAGCCAGGGGATCTGTTTTTTTATTTTTATTTATTTATTTTATTTTTTACAGTGGTGGAAAACCTCTTACATAAATTGATGGTAGAGATGGTAAGATGCTAAAGAACATTTATATGTTTAAATCATTTTAGATATAACCTTGTAATTCCAAGGTCTGGATATTATTTTTTTTAAATGTAATTTACACAGGCCCATGGCTGGTGTACCTAAATGCTTTAGGATTAAGGTTTGAGCTCAATCCCAGTTAACCTCAGGAACAGGTAGTTATTGATTCTAGTGCTCTACGTAAACTGAACAGACATGGTTGACCAGCAGTATTAGATATAAAGATATTATAAGAAATAGGCCAAACCGGCAGCTTGAACGACATGAATAAGGAAGACAGCGTAACCTTAACTTTATCCGGTGACACCTAAATCCACCATTATGGACTCAGAATTGTTGCTTTATTTTCAAATAAGAGTAATATGGTAAGTGAATTGGCGAGATCTTAAAGAAGCCTGCATATGTTATGTATCATTGTAGAGGGTCTGAAAAATTGGATTCGCTAAATCCTTGCAAAAACAAACACACAACAGGTGTCTAGTTAGAGTGAGGACTGAAATTAACAAAGCTCTATTCTCCTGACGTCAGCTCTGGATTTGGATTGGGATGTGGTGGTAGGTCCTACGTGACATCGGTGTAGATGTTACACCGGTGCCTCACACGCAAAACTGTACGGATCAGCCGAAGGTCTATACACCATCAGCCTAACAGAATGGAAATTGCTGTACCAACGTATAGTGGATGGAATCGCCAACCATTTTGTAGACAAAATTTAAAAAAAAATAAATAGCAACTAAAACTAATACATGCCAAGAGCCAATCAAGCTGACAAATTGGATAAAGGAATAATCCTCTAACCTCATCGACTTAATTTCCCCTGAGAGAAGCAGTCACTTTGCCGAGTAAAGATGCTAAACTCCACTTCAGTCAATCACAGAAAGTTATGTAATGTTCTGAGGCTATGTGTAGATATACAGTTAATAAATCTTTAGCAAGTAGCATCTAACAAAAGATCACATTTTGTTTCTGTGTCCGTATAGACAACATGTCTGACAGAGGATTCGTTGACGAGGAGGTGGCTGTGACTCACACAGGTAAATGAGATAAATGAATTAAATGAGATAAATTTAAAATGTAGCTTTCTCTTCTGTAAGTCGTTCTGGATAAGGGCGTATGCCAAATGCCAAAAATGTGTAAGTGAGCACATTCTGGGAGCCTGTCATGAGTTACATGAGTTACAACTAATAATGATTAGTTGCTTCAACATACTATACAGAAAGATTAACCAGCAGAAGAGAGCAGAACCACCATCACGGGTATATATTTGTTTTTTTTAACCTATGCGTTGATGCTCAAGCAAGATCAATATTAAGTATATATTATTACTATATACTATATACTATATATAGTGACTGTTGAGCTATCTTAGCATTAATAGATAGACATCATATTCTACCAATAGTATTATTAAAAAAGACAATGCCGTCCAACCTACATGGAAGGTGTAGGAATGTAACCGAATATGAATACATTATTCAGATTTAACAGATAATGTGTTCCAAACACATAAATACAGATACATATACAAGGCACACTATTTATTTTTTTTTTTTTTGGAAAGCTTGCCAGAAAGGTTCACAAAGCAACTAGTGGAGCACACAACAAAAAAAAAGCAAAGGAGAGTTTTTTACTTTCTTGCAGGTGTGAGCATATGAAGCTCGCATGAGAAAGATAGATGCATTTATAATATTCTTGGCAACTGCCTGGGCAGGATCATGGTGGTTTAGACTAGGCTACCAATGTTTCTTTTGGCAAATAGATCCACCAGAATTCCAGAGCATAAAAGATATTGTAGGCAGGCACAAACAAAAACAACTGGGCAAGTGAGATTAAGAACACATGCTTGCAAAATCACCAGCTGAATTCGAATAGTGCTGGCATTTCTCCCTTTGTGTTATAAACTGTTTTCCAGTGTTTCTGGGGACATTGTGGTCATATTTAATTAAAAAAAAAACTTTCAGGTTTAAGCCACACCCACTTTGGCTTTAAATTTAAATGATTTGAAAATCAATTACATCGTAAGATTAAAAGGGTTTTCATTAAATTAAAATTTGTAATTGAAATTGTTAACAAGGGACATATGACTATGTGACTCTCACTAAAGTAATCTGACACATGGTTGGATGACACTTAACTAAGTTTATTTATTACCCAAATTTCCCAACTGCCACCAGGACCAAAGGGAGTAATTAATGACTGGCGGAAGTTTAAGCTGGAGAGTATGGATCAGGAGTCCTTGCCTCCCAACAAGAGGGAGTTGCTGAAACAGATGTCATCCCCGCACAAATTCAAGGATGAGTCCCTGGGTAACTCAAGTCACAAGGTAGGTCTTTCTTTCTCTGGTACTCCATAACATCTGTTATAGCAACAATATATAATATACTGTTTATGTACTATAAAATAAGATTTTCATAAATGTAAAGGTTACAAGAGCATTAGTGAGGTCAGGCACTGATGTTGGGATGGCGAGGAGGTCTGGGGTTCAGTCGGTGTTCCAGTTCATCCCAAAGGTGTTCAGTGGGGTTGAGGTCAGGGCTCTGTGCAGGACACTCGAGTTCTTCCACTCCAACCTTCACACACCATGTCTTCATGGAGCTCGCTTTGTGCACAGGGGCACTGTCATGCTGGAACGGGTTTGGGTCTCTTAGTTCCAGTGAAGGGAAACTGTAATTCTATAGCATAAAGACATTCTATACAATTGTGTGCCTCCAAATTTGTGGCAACAGTTTGGGGAAGAAGCACAAATGGGTGTGATGGTCAGGTGTCCACAAACCTTTGGCCATGTAGTGTACTTAAGCCTCGTTCTGATCTTATATACGTCTGATCATCTCAACCTGGCCCTCTCCCAACCCCTTCTGGTCACCCTTATCATTTCAGATGAACATCCAGGAGTATGAGCTGCTTAAGGAGGATGATGAGCAGTGTCTACGCAAGTACCGCAAGCAATGCATGCAGGAGATGCATGAGCGCCTCAGCTTTGGACCCAGGTTCAATGGTGTGCATGAACTAGACAGCGGTGAGGCATTTCTTGAGGTAATTGAGAAGGAGCACCAACTCACTGTAGTGGTGGTGCATGTGTACAAACCTGGTGTCAAGGGCTGTGAGGTGCTGGACAGGTGCCTGGACTGCCTAGCTGCTGAGTATCCCAGCGTCAAGTTCTGCCGCATCAACACAGCTGTCTCTGGTGCAGGCGAACACTTCTCTGACAACGTCCTACCAGCTGTGCTTGTTTACAAGGCTGGAGAGATGCTGGGAAACTTCTTAGCTATCACACAGCACTTCAATGATGACTTCTTTGCCACAGACGTGGAGGCCTTCCTCACTGAATATGGACTGCTGCCAGAAAAAGAATTCAGCCCAGGTGGCGATGAGGCAGATGTAGAGTGAGTGAGAATGTGGAGGAATGGAAGGGATCATGTTAATATTTGACAAACAATAGTGCAATCTAAAAATGGCTGGGTTAAACATAGCCCAAAACTGTTGGTTCATATTTACCAGATTGCTGGGTCAGTTATTATTATTTGAATTATTATAAAGTTTCAGTGCTGCTTTTTCTTTAAAAATACAGGAAACAGAGGCATTATAGTTAGCATCCTCCGCCCAACTTCCCCTTTGGCATCTGTATGATGACAATTTCAAGTGTATCAATATGATCATTTTAATTGGCCTTTTAGTAACCACATAAATCTGATGTTAATAGCTACATTTTCCAGACATAATGAAAAAAAAAGAAACGAAAACCCCAGTATCTATGAATCAGATACAAATCACATTTCAATATGAATTAGCATCATCTCAGAAATCCAGTCCCATTAGCTCATATTAGCCAGCTAGTACAGTGAGGATTTAATACATCTTACAAATCCTCTCATAAATCCTGTTAGATCTGCTTATATTATCAACTGGCTATCACAGGGGACACACTGTGAACATTATTTCATATTTAATCACTGAATAGTTTTACTGTTACTGGTGTTCAAATTTTTAAAAATCCACTGCCATGATAATGGCTGATTATCACTCCTACACATACAGTTTGGGCACAGAGTATATCTAAACCTAATGATCTGGGCTCATCAGAGTGCGCTTCTCTTTGACCACACAGCGACATCATTATGCTGTAAGACTCTGCGACTGTTATTGACTCTAATCTTCTTACTGGATTCAGATCTAAGCTCTGTTTTAATTACCTTAAGCTGCTTTATCATTTAGCACTAGATTTGACTAGATTTGCTGTTCTATAACAGACACGAATGAAAAATGTAAATGTTTATCAACCTTCTAATCAGAAGTTAATTTAATTAGGTAATGTATATTAATAAAATATGACCAGGGTGGTGCCCTGTTAAATGCTGAAAGAGATGTTGTGGAAGAAAAAGCCAACTGTCAGCCAAAAATTACAATTAGTTTGTGAATTAGTTTGTGGATTAGTTGTATTCACTAAATAAAATTATTAAAGAAAGTGTGATTTCTATGGTTGGAGCTACTGCAGTAGATGATGTAGCATAGCTGAATGGAAGAATGTGGTAGCCTACGTAATGAAGACGCAATGAGTTGCTTCCACTAGACCATCAAAATAAACGAATGGCAATGAAATAAACAGGCTTTGCGAATTTAAACATTTAGGCCTACGTAATGCACACATAGACTTCCACTTTTGCCTAGAGGCCTATTTTATAATCAAGGTATATTTACTCTCAGTCAAGTAAACTTTTTTCACCACTGGACCATAATCCAGAAACAAACAGTGTTGGCATGCAACTTCACCATAACTTCTGGGAAAGCTCAGCTAAACATTTCCTTTTTCAGCCTTAATCCTTTGAACTTAACATAACTGATTGTTAAATAATTTCATTAACCTTAATAGTTACCTCAGTAGTCTCAATTTGTCTGTTTTCTCTCTGGGCTGGGCAGGTTTGCACACACCCTCCAAAGACCTGAAGGTCTGAAAGATGTTTTTTAATCCAGTGAGCTCTGTGTATGTGTCACACCTTAACAGAGTCAGTGTTTCCTGCCACAGGGGCGCCTGCGTGAGAGCGTGCAGACTAAAAATCCCTGTGCTTGTCTGGACGCCGTTCTTCAGGCGTGTCATCACGGGTCCACGCATACACTAAAATTCAACATGCACTACACAAAATAAAACACAGGCACAGATGTCACTGAAGGGCATTGCTGAGACAGTGCGTTTCAAATTGACCCCATGTTAACTTTTTTTGATTGAGGCATATTTTCTAGTCCCAAATTAAACAAATCAACAACAAACATTAGAGTTTTATTCTGATATTCATGTGTAAAAATGTTTTATATAGTCTATTGTTTATGCAGCCTGTTTACTGCTGTGCTATCAAATTGTAGCGTGCTATTTCTTTTATCTGAAATAATTACAGCTTTAATCATTTGTTCATCAGTCAGTGTTGATTAGTTAATCTTTTACTAATCTTGACTATGCAGGATTATAATTCTTGCATGTTTACATTAATGAATATGCAAGTTGGGGCCTTTCACCAGAAAGTGGCAAAATACGGACAGAGCAATACGGTCAATGCAAATAGATTCATTTAGCACTCACAATGTGGCTTACTAAACCGGAGAGTCAGTTTTGGAACAGTGATTGCCTGCACAGGTTAGTACATCCCGAGATCGTGTATTAAATCTGCGGATGTCCATCAAAATTACACATACGCACACACTTTTTCACGCACTCTAGGAAGCCTCCTATATGGCACCATATGTAGTGCTGTCACATGCGGATGTACCGGTGTTTTTATTTTCCCAGTGTGTTACCATAGTACAAGGACTGACTGAGAGAGAGAAAAAAAAGAGAGAATACACCAGTATAAGTGACTGCAATAAAATATAAAACAAATGACTCAACAAAAAATTCCACATCATTCTGCAAAATTCTCCATAAGCAGTAGCCACTAGAGCAGATTCAGCTGATTCACTCTACAGGATAAATACGCAGGGGTCATTACAGTGTCATTTGGGGCAAGAAACCATCCCAAAAATGTATAAAATTCTATTATTTAAGATTGGAACAGAAGGAAGACATAGTTAAGTAACCAGCCTGATCATTTTTAGTTTCATATATGATCAAAGACAAATGTATAACCTGTTATAGGACATTTTTGCAGCTGTTGCAAAGTATGTTATTTTGTAATAATTACATTTATAGAAATGCAAAGGTTTTTCTATTTGCCACTCCTGTTTCTAAAAACATGCATAGTTTTTAATTTTATTATGATGAAAAAAATGTAATAATTTAAACGGAATGGCCAGGTAGGGGCAGGGTGAACATTAGGACCAATAAAAATATTCATAATAATAATAGAGAGGTATTTAAATATGCACATGGACAAATGAGGATTTTGAAAGGGCAAATTTTAAAATATGAAAATCAAGCATATATTCGGCAATTGTTGAAACTTTTGGAATATGGTGTATATTTATACTAAATCTTGTGGAAATTCTTCCTGGAAACGTGGAGGTTATTACAATAGCAATGGAGGACTACACCTGGATTGGGATGTTCAGCAAGTACATGTGGGCGTGACGGTCAGGTGTCCACATACTTTGGAAAATGTGGAGTATATTAAATACATGTAGTTGCGAATTTAACACTTTTTCATCAACATTAATTGGCCATGGTCTTAAAAATGATTAAGTGGTGCAACCATGATATAATATAGTTCCCTAATATGCTTAGAATTTTGACATAGTATTACAACTACAGTAATATCTGTCGAAAACATTAGGGTCGGGTTCAAGTCCACCTTAGCTGAGAACGAGTCAAGACTAAGAGCAAGACCAATGGAGTTTGAGTCAAGGCTGAGTATGATAGGGGGCAAGACCAAGACCAACCAACACCACAAGTTTCTGAAATTTCTCTTGAATTAAATAAATAACCCATCTACATTGGTAGTATAATTTTGTACAAATAGGTCATACTACACAGGACATACTACATAGGTCATGTTAAGCATAGCCGATTTTCTGCAGTATAATCCTAATTTATACCACTGTACTGTCCCTAACTGGAGGTTGGGAAGCATGTGTGAGGTAAATGAAATGTAATGAACCACATGCATATGGATCTTCACCACCTGTCTGAGTCTCCTTTGTAAGCCTCCCAAGGTCAGTTGCTGGGTAGCCTTGCTCAACGACTACAGTATATTTCCACAGCAATGAAGGAAATCATCCGAGTCTGTAGAGGAGAACCTAGAGCATAGCCACCCCAACATCTGGGACTTCACATGAGTAACCTGTTCTCTTCCGCTACCCCAGAAGTTGTTCATCACCATACACCTATTGTCTTACCTGACAAATGGTTCTCCTGGAAAGTGTAAAGGAATCCTCATATAATGTGCCATTGCTCTAGGTGCTAGTGCACCCACTGCTGTCTCTAGGGAAGTAGAAAAAATCTGTCAGGTTCTCATTTTGATAACCAGAAGAGCACTAACCTAGGCGACCATTATATTTGACCACATGGTCAATGCTACAGCACCATTATGTTTGGCTTGAGGGAGCAAAGTATTCCTCCATTCCTCATCCTTGCTGACCACAGAAATCATGAATATGTCAAGTACGCAAAATGATCAAAAACCTGTCAAGCCAGAGGGGACCTCTTTTTTACACATTATAACTTTACCTTGACATATAGATCTGGGTCATAAAATGAAAGCTGATGCATTGTCATCTATGAAAAACTCAAATAATTAAAAAGTCAAATAATCCGCTGAAATGGTCCTCTCTGAGTCATGTATTGCAGCACCTGTAAACTGGGCAATAATGGAAGATATCCAAAGGGCTCAATTAGAAGGCCCAGCTCCTCCTGAATGTCCCCCTGGAAAGACCCATGTACTCCAATCTATGAGGGAGAATGTACTACACCGGGTATATACTGTATGCCACTCTGCTCTGGATACTCAATTCAATTCAAATCAATTTTATTTGTATGACGCTTTTAACAATGGACATTATCACAAAGCAGCTTTACAGAAATAAATAAATTCAGAATATAAATTTAAAATTTACGAATTTATCCCTAATGAGCAAGCCAGAGGCGACGGTGGTGAGGAAAAACTCCCTTGGACTCTGGCAAGTGGGGGTGGGGGGTGGGGGGGGGACTCTGGGGGTTTGGGGGCAACAGCATCTAAAGCTGTAGCTAAACATGCATTTGAACAACAGAATGGATTGGACTATCAGCTGTAGTCCTTTATTTAACTGTGGTCCTTTAATATGTGGCTGTTGAGTGCTGACAACTGTCAGGAGGCAGCTGAGGATGCAATTGCAGGTACCCAGTGATTTTATTAATTGTGGCAAACAAGACAAAGTTGTAATCCAATAATGTAGTCAAACAAAATGCAAGGGTCAGGAGATGAGCAAACAACATTAACTAGGGCAGGCAAGTGCAAAACGTGGATAACGGAAACTAGGTCAGACAAGAAAGATGATCACTATAATTCAATTCAGTTTATTTGTATAGCGCTTTTTACAATGTCATTGTCTCAAAGCAGCTTTACACAAAAAAAAAAAAAAAAAAAAAATAGCAAAAGGCTTTGTAACGACTGGCACGAAAAGACACAGAGCCTATACTTCACAAAGCATGTGAGAACTGAGGGTCCTTTTAAACTGTGCATGTGGTAGTGAAAGTGATTGAGTCGAGATGTGTGTATTCAGTAAATTGGTTAAGTGTGAATGGGAGAGTGTTTGGGAGTTCTCAGCGGCCATGTGTGTAGGCCATGCTAAGTTCTGGGAAGTGCAGTTGGACGCCAATTCCAGTGTCAACATGACAGCAACCTGGCATCAATGCAAAGCCTGCAAAAAAGCTCAACAAACTGGTTAAGAAGGCCAGCTCTGTTATAGGAGTCTCACTGGATCCACCGGAGGCAGTTTGTGAGCAAAGGATGCTCAGCAAACTGCAATTACAGACAATAATTCACACTACATCACACACTGGCAAAACAGTGAAGCACCTTCAGTAACAGACTGATACACCTGCACTTTACTAAGGAGAGCCAGATTGCCTCCTGTTGTGGAAGATTATCCGAGGAGAACCTGGACTTCTCCAACCAGTTACATTTACACTGATTCATTAGCCTTCTGTAATGGGCTTTTCATGGTGCCAGCTACATTTGAATTTTTTTTTTTTTTCATTTCACCTTTCTCAAGCCTCCTTTGTAGCAATAAATATTTTGGATGATTAATGTTATTGGCAATGCAGGAATATTATGTCAGAAAATGATATGCTAGTGGCCAGTTAACATTGTGCACAAAATTACAGTGATGAGGAAAAGACAGGACACCCTCCTTCAGTTCTGTGTTTTTATTGATCGGGGCCTAAATAACAATTGTGTGGTCTTCACCAACTTCTATTAACAAACAAATAACCTCAGATGACAAGAAAAAACTGATTTTAACATGTAGTCATTTTTCCCCAAAAAGTAAACCAACATTCAGACACCAGGTGGGAAAAAAGTAAGTACACCTTTACTACCTCCACAATCAGTAAGAATGTAATTAGTAGCGAGGTGTTACTAATGAAATTCACAAGATAAGTTAATCATTAAGAAGTGTGACTACCTCTATAAAAGCAGACAGTTTAGTGTTCTGGAGCACTCAGGTGTGTGTCTACATCATGTCTAGAAGAAAGGACATCAGCCATGACCTCAGAGAAGCAATTGTTGCTGGTTCTCGATCTGAGAAGGGTTATAAGGCCATCTCCAAACAATTTAAAATTCACCATTCTATGGTGAGAAGGGTTGTTCACAAATGGGGACCATTCAAGGCAGTTGCCAATCTCCCCAGGATTGGGTGTCCAAGCAAATTCAGTCCAAGGTTAGACAGGTTAATGCTCAGAGATATAAAGAAAAACCCAAGAGCTACATCCTGTGACCTACAGGCCTCTATATTAAATGTTATTATTATGTGTGTATTACTAAATGTCAGTAAATGTTTATGTTCTTGACAGCACAAGCAGAAACAGACTGAACAAGTGTAGCTTTCATGGAAGGAGGGTTAGGAAAAACCCCTTTCTCTCCAAAAATAATATGGAGCACAATGGGATCTGGGACACTTGCAGTCATTGAGACAACGTTCAACTCCACTTTATTCCAGAATATTCTTGAGACAAACGTGAGGTCATCTGTCCAGCAGCTTAAGCTGGGTCATGCAACAGGACAATGCATTTCAGAGAACAACTTTAGAGTTGAAGTCATGATGGAAATGAGCAGTGACAGTGCGGCACATATCTGCAAGGGCTGATCAATGATCAGTCGAAAATTTGAAGATTGAAAATATTATTAATTTTCATAATTTTGCAACATGATCTTAGGTGCTGTTGTACAGTACGTCCTCACTAAACACGCTATTATTTGTTTAAAAGTTTGATTCAGCAAAAAATCCAGTTCTTTTTACATATTTTTCTATACATTCAAATTTTGTTCACTAATATTAAGAAGTTCAAGAACACAATGTCATTGCCATCACGCACAATACTAAAAGTCTATACCATCTACATGTACATTAGACTATTTCAGAATACACGCTGATCAGTCCGTGATCTTTCTTCATTGCACCATTCGATCTTTCTTCATTGCACCATTGGCAGGAGTTCCCCTTACTGACTTTGACAGTAGGCATCCCGAGTACTGGGAATGGATGGAGTGTTCATTTCTACCGAGATACCGGACGTTCCCAGCTAATTCAATGCAGCTGAAAAACCTTACCTACAACTGTGATCATGCAAACCTGGGAATTTCAAGGCACTAACTAACACTAAATAAATTTAGCACACTAGCTAATGTGATTTCTGTGCTTAAATGCTTCCTTAAATTAGATGTCCTTCTATAAAGACAGCATCTTAACAGGTAGAAGGCATAGTTTGCACTGTACTGCGATGTTATTGTTTCCATTTTCTCCTTTAAAGACAAAATAATTTTGAAATTTCCATGACCGTAATGCATTTTTTTTTTCCAACAGCCATTTCAACGTGCCTCTAGAGCAGAATGATTAGAGACAGATGTTATTTGCGCATGCACCAGGAGGTGGCTCACGACTGGCAAGAGAGAGCCAGAATTATAATCATGCAGCTGTCTATACTGCATTATGTCAAAAGATTAATTTCTTTGGTTTTAAACGGAAAAAAAAAACTGTAATCCTGACAGTATTCCCATTTTTAACTAAATGTACCTGTAATCTGATTACTTTGTTTTTTGACTTAATTGTAATGTATTCCAGTTACCATTTTTTTGTTTTTTTTTTGTTTTGTTTTGTTTTTTGTTTGTATCCTTGGTCCAGTGTTGGTTTAATATCAAATTGTGTGAGGTCTTATGTTTTTGACTCAGGGTCACCAAGGCAAATACAGTAATACACTATATAATAATACAGTAATACACTAAATAATACAGACATGCACTCTTCAGACAGTGATGCACGCAAGCTTCGATGTGTTCTATCTAGCCAGTTGCATGACAGAGAGAGGCGAGGTTACAGTGATGTCTTTATTCAGACAGTCTTATTCTAGCAAACATCTACTGCCTGAGGGACCAATATGTGCCTTAATTACTGTCTCCTTTATCACGCTCTACCCTTCATTTAAAAAAATTCCATATTTATTACTCATTGACAGCCTCCCTTACATGTGTTATGACTGGTCTAAAGATAGAAGGGGATAGAGAGAGAGAAAGAGAGAAATTGGGAAATATGAATATGACAGAGAAGCTAAAACTGCATAGGAAAATGTTGATAATATAAAACCAATAAATACCCCTATGCAGGGTATCAAAGTAGGTTTGAAAGTATGAAAGAAAATCCTAAAGAAATCCTAAAGAAAGATCATGCCAAAAATAATTCACAAATTGCCAAACACATGAATTCACATATTTGTGCTTTCATCCACCAGTGCTTTGGCACTACTATATGTAACATGAATGCACAAATACACCTGTCGTGAGAGAAAGGCTGAGATGGATACAATCAGTTATTTTTTTCTTTAATGAGAGAGGTTCAGACAAATCCCAAACAGTAGGCAGGTTCAAGGTCACAAAACAGGCTTAAGTCAGGCGATCAGCAAACAGGACAAACTAGGCAGAAACTAATCACAGGAATCAGGAAACTAGGCAAGGTCAAACCAGATCAGCAAACACAGATAAAGACGCTTGGTACCGCCAGGTGCACTAAACAAACTGAGCACGTACTTCACAAGGTTTTGGTGAATAAAAGTCCCTTTTAAGGAGTCTGTGTGTTTGAGCAAGATTGAGAAGATTGAGGTGTGTTTAATCAGAAGTCCGATGACTGTGAACTTGTCAGGGTGCGTGAGTTCTGGGGAGTGTAGTCTGGGGTGGCCATGTTTGTAGGCTGCGGTGTGTGTTGGGAAAAGGAGTTCGCTGGCTGGGTTGACCTGACAACATCCTTTAGGAATTCCCACCACTTTCCCAACCCTTTGCTGATAGGAATTGATTAGCTAATAAGTATGGAATACTGTTTTTTTTTGTCAAAATGATGTAAATATGATATAAATAATATAATGTAAATGCAGCAATATAAAATAAATAATACCGAACTCATTATTATAAAATTCTTTTTTTTTATTTTATAGTACCAGTTTTTAGTTGTTGTTTTTTTTCCTCAAAAAGACTTTTATTTCATAATGCCATACTTATTTCCTTCTACTGTAATCTGTCAACACCAGTGGGGTGGGGATGGATAAGATGATTGGCTGTTCAAACATTCAGGCCAAAGCAACAGCACACCAAATACAATTTTTAAAAAGACTGTCGCAGACTGTCGCAACAGCAGCGTGTTGCTGTGGAAGATTTCCACAGTTAGCCTTAAACGAATGACAATTTCATCATAAATGGTTGGTGATAATATTAGATAGGAAGCTAAAATCTAATATCTGTCAAATTTTTAACTACTGGTGTTGAGCAATGCATTATATCACAAGGTCTCACTGATGGCATGATAATACTACTGGGGCAAAGTATCACACACACACACACACACACACACACAAATGCAGATAGGGAGCTGCAGTCATGATTTATATATATATTTTTTTATTTCAAGTTCCTAATGCTCGACTGGGTTCTTGTTTTCTCTGAACATAGCAAACAGAAAAATTGTATCCCTTTTGTTCAAACCAAAAAAAAAAGCATTAAACTCAACATTTCTATCATGTGTCATTTTTGTGTAATTTGTACTTTGATTGAAAAATGTGTGCTCAGTCTATTAACTTTTAGTTTCTTCTCCAAACGCACTTTGGGGGGAAAAGGATGATAATCCAAACAGGTTCAGTTATGCCCATTTGCCAGCAGGTAGTCTTGTGCTAGAGACAAAGGATTAACCGATTGTCGAATAAGTTCATCCCCATTTGTGTTGACTGACATATTACAGCAAAATGAAATAAAAGTGTCATTATGAAATAAACAGAGCCTCTAGAAAAAAAAAAGCCATTTTGAAATAAAACCTGAAACTGAAATGTGGCAGAGTTACTGTCCCATATTTATGTATTTATTTAATTTAGATTAAAATGGCATTTTATAAACAAGAACCTCAATGTTGCTAGCTAGCTTTAGTAATGTAGCTTTAACCTTAACTGCACTGGTCATGCGACTCATTCATATCCCCTCCAAAGTGATTCTACTGCTTTAGTGTTTATTTCCATGTTTAAGTCATCATGTGGGGCTTTCCCAGTTTTCAAGCTTAGCATTCAGATTGGGAAATCATGGAATTTTATTAGAAAGATGACTTTTGTAAGAGACAAATGTGCATGTTGGTATATGTGTACGTCATTATGATTAGTAATTACTTGAGGTTGAGGTCTGGCAAACCTCCTTAGGAGTCCATTCTGTAGGTTTTGCCTTGGCATGATACATTTTACTGCAGTCTGGACATTCAGAATGGTCCTTTGTGGTGTTGTGGATGGGGTGTCCTTCCTGTTAGAGATTTTCTTCACTATAAGCTGTATAGCTAGCTTCAATTAGATCAATTATCATGCCCTTTGTCTTGCTGAGAACACATGACACCTTTCTGAATTATTCTAGTTTGCTGGCCAGTCTGCTCAGAAATTTGCTTCATTGTTTGCATCATTGCATCCTGTTTTCGAGTGTGATACACGTTTTGGATTTGTCTGCCTGCCTCTCTAATAAACGTTTTAACCGGAAAAAAAGGAAAAGGAACACTTAAGCACGGGGAAATCAAAGCATGTTGACCAGAAGAGGACCGTGAGGCTGCTGTGGTGCTGCACATGACTTGGCTTTTGAACTCAATTTGTACATGGGTCTGAGGAACTTTAAACTGATTGCATTTTGAATTTTTCTTTTTAAACAAGAAGTTGTTTCATGAAATGTTGTGCAATATCAAGTTTTCTTAAAGTTTCCTTAGTTCACCCTCTTCATGTTTCTAGGTCAATTGTATGTGCTCTGTGTGTGTGTGTGCGTGTGTGCGTGCACAAGTATTCTTGTGTTAAGCAAGACATGCCAAGGTATTGTATGCAGTGGTCACTGGTGGTTTTTAAAATAGGAAAAACACCGGCGTCTGTTACTGAAGTATATATCTGGGTGTGTTCTGTTTCATCTGTTGGTCTGGTCTCCTGATATTCAATTTCACCAAGAGTGATGAATAATATAGACACTTCGGTAAGCATTTCATTGCTGCATTCACCCTGCAAAGATGTTGCGAAAGGAGGCAGGCTAACAAAAGCAGCGGTTAGACTAAAGATGTCTGAAAGCTTGCTAGCTAAAGTGTGATTTGATCAACTTGTTGGATAGTTATGTACATGGCAAAGCAAACCAGACATAAGTTTGTAATCATACAGACTACAATGGGCAGAGGTTCACTGAAACTGGACAGTTCAAGCTAAAGACCAGGTTACATTTTTCCAATCTTCAAATGTCCAGTTTGGGTGAGTCTTTGCCCACTGTATCCTCAGATTCCTGTTCTTGGCTGACAGGAGTGAAACCCAATGTGTTCTTCGGCTGTTGTAGCCCATCGGCCTCGAGGTTTGGCAAGCTGTGCTTTCTGATATGCTTTTCTGCTCGCCATGGTTGTAAAGAGTGGTTATTTGGATTTATCATAGCCTTCCTGTCAGCTTGAACCATTCTGTCCAATCAAGAAATTTCTGCCCACAGCATTGGGTGTTTTTTGTTTGTCCACACCATTCTGTGTATCTAGAGACCATTCGCAGTTCCTGAAATACTCAACAACCATGACCCAAAGTCACTGACATCACACTTTCCCCCTTTCTGATGTTCGATGTGAACTGAAGCTCTTGAGCTGTATCTGCATGATTTTTTGTGCTCTGCTGCCACATGATTAAGTAGATCTTAAGTGGTTATTATTAGTAATTAAGCTGAATTGTGTAGTATATAATGAAATTGTAAACACTGTAAGACCACTGTAAGTGGTCAAATTTAAAGTGTTTCTAAATATCTGATTTGTAAATCAAACAACCAAAAAATAGCAAAGTCCGAATCAATGAATCGTAACGCCTATCATCATCTGGAGGCACACGGTCTTTAAGCTGTTATAGAGCACCACCTAATGATCACTTCCATGCCACTACACTTACCATCCACTAAGCCACAGGTTCCCAGTCTTAGTCCTGGAGTACCCTCTGTCCAGCATATTTTAGTGTTTTCTCTGCTCTAACATGCAGTTAGGGCTGATTAGGAATTTGCTGATTAGTTAATTCAGGTGTGTTGGGAGCAGGGAAATCAGGGGGCACTCCAGAACCAGGGTTGGGAAGCTGTGCACTAAACCATCTTTGTTGATGTTGATACAGCTGCGTATGAGTCCCTGTGTATGAGCTGTTACTATTGAAACAAAAAGATATTAGGAGAAGTGCATTAATATAAACCTATCGTTCATGTTACAGGTGGAACTGCTGTCTGATCCATGCTGTTATACAGAAATAAATATGACCTAAAACATCATTAGATTTTCACACAAGTCCTAAAAGTAGACAAAGAGAACCCATTTAAACAAATGAGACAAAAAAATGATACTTGGTCTTTTATTTATTGAGGGAAATGATCCAATATTACATATCTGTGAGTGGTGAAAGTATGTGAACCTCTCGGATTAGCAGTTAATTTGAATGTGAGGTTAGAGTCAAGTGTTTTCAATCAATGGGTTGACAATCAGGTGTGAGTGAGTGCCCTGTTTTATTTAAAGAACAGGGATCTATCACAGTCTGATCTTCACAACACATGCCAGTGGAAGTGTATCAAAGCATGAACAGAGGAAATTTCTGAGGACCTCAGAAAAAGAGTCATTGATGCTTATCAGGCTGGAAAAGGTTTAAAAAAAACCACCTCTAAAGAGTTTGGACTCCACCAATCCACAGTAAAACAGATTGTGTACGAATGGAAATGAAATTCAAGACCATTGTTATTCTCCTCAGGAGTGGTCAACCAACAAAGGTCACTCCAAGAGCAATATGTGTAACAGTCCACAAGATCACAAAGGAATGCAGTGTAACTTCTAAGCAACTAAAAGCCTCTCTCACACTGGCTAATGTTAATGTTCATGGGTCCACCATCAGGAGAACATTGAACAACAATGGTGTGCATGGAAGGGTTGCAAGGAGAAAATCACTGCTGCCTGGCTGCAGTTTCCTAAAGATTACCTGGACAAGCCAGAAGGAAAATGTTTTGTGGACGGATGAGACCAAAATAGAACTTTTTGGTTTAAATGAGAAGTGTTATGTTTGCGGAAAGGAAAACACTGCATTCCAGCATAAGAATCTTATCCCATCCGTGAAATATGGTGGTGGTGGTGGTGGTATCATGGTTTGGGCCTGTTTTGCTGTGCCAGGATGGCTTGCCATCATTGATGGAACAATGACTTCTGAATTATTCCAGCGAATTCTAAAGGAATGGAATCTCAAGAGAAAGTGGGTCATGCAGCAAGACAATAACCCTAAGCACACAAGTTCTACCAAAGAATGGTTAAAGACGAATAAAGTTAATGTGGATCATTTTCCTCAATAAATAAATGACCAAGTATAATATTTTTGTCTCATTTGTTTAAATGGGTTCTCTTTGTCTACTTTTAGGACTTGTGTGAAAATCTGATGATGTTTTAGGTCATATTTATGCAAAAAACATAGCAAATTCTAAAGGGTTCACAAGCACCACTGTATAGAACAGGATTTCGGACCTGCCTGATCCATCCTGATGCCCTACTTTTGGTTGGAGCTCTCGCCATCTGAAAATCACTTGCTGCCTCACATGGACCTCAAGCCTCAAGATCACCAGACGATTACTGTGGATGGTACCACATATAAACCATAAAGATGGCTGTAGATGTTCTTCCTTCCTGTGATTGCTAAGATCACTTTGCACTCAAGTCTCCCTCAATGAATAATTAATAACTTCAGTTCAACACAATAGACTTTAAGTTAAAACTATAAAGTCTCCATACATAGGGGAAATTAACACTTTTTTTAGCAAAACATGACTGCCTTTTCTTTGTAAACACACACAGAGTCATCTCTCCCACTGCTGATAAACTCATGTTAACACATCTGCTGTTATGCATGTAATTGTATGTCCATCTCAACCTTGGGACATCTTCCTGATCCAGCTATGAGAATGATTTCAATACGTTCTTCTTTTGTCAAAGACATTCTTGAAGGCTATCTAAAAAAATATATAATATAAACTCAGTATGAAAAAGACATTTTGCTAAAAAGTGTTGATTTCCCCTCTGTATGGAGACTTTTGGGACACCCTGCATAATGAATTCAGAAATGACTCATATTCATAAGTTGCTCATAAGTTCCTGTTAGCACAAATTGCACTATTTGTCCATGTAGTACACAGTTATAGAAGGGAATTATTTATAAATCGCACTATCCGGTGTCACCCAGATGAGGATGGGTTTCCTTCTGAGTCTGGTTCCTCTCAAGGTTTCTTCCTCACCACCGTCGCCTCTGGCTCGCTCATTAGGGATAAATTCATACATTTACAATTTGTATCCTGAATGTACTTATTTCTGTAAAGCTGCTTTGTGGCAATGTCCATTGTTAAAAGCGCTATACAAATAAAAATTGAATTGAACTGAAAGTATTTCAGAGCAAGATCTTAGAAGCTGAAAAAAGTATATGAATATGAATTTTCTGTATTTGAATTAAGTGCACATCATATTAAATGCAATTTATTTTTTCCTGTGGTGTATTTAAGACAGTTACATGTTTTTTTTTAATGCTAGGGACAAGATTTCATGTTTTTTTTTTTTTTAAATCAGAACCCTTAGATTTAATATTTGAACTATTCAGAATCCTAAACAATTCAAATCTCAGAAACACAGATTTTATGAAAATTAGGTTAAAGGTGAATCAACCCGGATTCCCAGGGAAAAGCAGACACTTTCAGAGTAGTCAAACATTTTGCTGATCACGATAATCTCCCACGCTCGATCCGTGACTTCGATGTGAAGTGAAGTGAAATGAAATGAAGAGCTGTGGAGTGGAGAAAAAAAAAACAATGGAAGATGAACCGAAATGAGGTAAGTGCATCAAAAGCGTTTATGTTCTTCTCAAATAGTTAGTTTTCTACAATGATGTTAAGAACTTAGTATGTGCCCCATGTAACTGTTTAGGTAATGTTCTAGCTATGTTAGGCTACGCTAATATTAGCTTGCTTAGCAGCTAACAGCCTAAGGCAGCAGTTTGGTCATCAGAAATGCTTAGACGTAGAACATCTCTGAGAACCTGATGCTCTTTAATCATTAAATTAAAATGCACTGAGTCAGCATTCTGCCACAGTTTCTATAGTATAACACTCCATACAGTCTCTGATTTAGCCCTGGGTGTCAGACTGAGGCCTGGAGGGCCTGGCGTACAGCTCTGCATCCAATACACAACTGTTAAAAACTGAGGCAGTTCAGTCACAAGCACTGAGATCATCTCCAGTAACAGCAATACAAGTAGAGATGGGTGAAATGCCGCAAGAACTCCGAAGGCTAGAGTTAAAGATGAGGTATTGGATTAATATAAAAGGACATTTGGATTGTCATCCAGTTAAGAAGGTATTAGAAGATTGCTGGGAGTATGAGTAGCTCAGGGTATGGGTTTAGGTAACATCAATATTGGCCCCTATGCGTTCAGTTGATCTACAGTTACATGATGAAAAGAAAAATAAGGATTCAAGTAAGTTAGAAAGTTCAATAGTGCAACAGTTCATTGATCAAAAGTACTATAATGCAGTACAAAATATATACAGACGGTTCAAAGGATCCAGACATCCCCCACTTCGAAGTTAAAATAACAAAAATAATTTCTGATCTCATTTCTGTATTTACTGCAGAAATAATAGCAATCCTTCTAGCACTTCAGTGGTTTGGAGAAGTACAACCAACAACTTCGCTTTTCTCTTTCAGCTCTTACCAGTTTGTTAAGTGGTATATCTAAAACAAGACGAGATGTGATATATGAAGTGATGCAGTGTTTATTTAGAATAAGACAATACGGGCTAATAGTAAAATTCTTGTGGGTGCCAGGTCACATAGGAGTGAAAGGAAATGAAGAGGCAGACCATCTAGCTAAACAGGCTTTGAAACATTTACAAATTGACGTTAAAGTAGCATTAAGTAGAAGTAAAAGGAAAAATCGCAAATGAAATAAAGAAGATATGGCCAAAGGAGTGGGACAGTGGTACAAAAGGTAGACATTTATACTGCGTTCAAGGAAAAGTTGGGTCAGAAAGAAGAAAGTTTGGGAACAGGAGAGAGGATGTATTAATTTCCAGAATGCGTAATGGGCATTAAATCAATCTCTGTATAGGATCAGGAAGCATGAAACAGGACACTGTGATAAGCAGAAACAGTAGAGCACATACTCATAGACTGTGAGGCATATGAAAGGGCAAGATTACGATTAATGCAGGCATAATAATTTAATAATTTATCACTCCAGGTTCTGTTAGAAGATGGGCCAAAGACATCAGTAATTTATCATGAATTATTCATTTATCTAAAAGAAACAGGATTGATTAATATAATCTAGTTTTTATTTATTTATCCTTGCCCCTTCACAACCGTCATGCGCTCCACACTCCTGTCCAGTAGGTGGCGTGAATGCACCGTTTAAGTTGGTTTGCCAACCGCCATTAAAATCCAGAAGAAGAAGAAGAAGAAGACGAAGAAGAAGAAGCAGAAGCCTGAGCGCAAACAGGCGGAAAACATGGCGGCGGTGCTGCAGCGGGTCTTAGAGCGGGGCGAGTTGTGCAAACTGTCCAAGGCGGTGCAGGGGAAGCTGGAGAAATACCTGGCGGAGCAGCAGAGCGAGGCTGATTACTTTAAAGCGCAGTATGAGCAGCTTCGAGCGGACAGCGGTAAATATACTGCTTCTTCCCTCACCCAGCAGTGGGCTAGTTAGCTGGGTATTGGCCAGTTGGCTGGTTATTGGCTAGTTAGCTGGCTAAGCGCAAGTTATCTGGCTAAGCGCAGGGAAATGTGTAGCGTTTTGGCTTCCAGAAAGATAAGACTCGTTGTTTAAGTTCCTCAGACAGTCTGTACACAGCAGCAGGCTGTGACCGGCTCTGTGTGGTTCAGTGGCATTAACGAGGCTGAGCTGTTAGCGCGCTAGCTAAAGCCAATAAGCGTGTAATAACAATAACAATAGCAGCGGCAGTATTATTATTATTATTGTTATTATTATTATTATTATTGCGCTTCCTGCATACACGCTGTGGTGTTTCTCTGGTGTGAGGGTTTGAGTTTGATTTAAATGTGTCGGCTGTTTCTCATCAGCTAATCACACTAATCACACTGTATCCGTTTACATGCACATCACCATTCCCTTTAAGGTCCATGTCCCCCGGGGGGGGGTGTGAGGTCCATGTCCCCCGGGGGGGGGGTGTGAGGTCCATGTCCCCCGGGGGGGAGGGTGTGAGGTCCATGTTCCCCGGGGGGGAGGGTGTGAGGTCCAAATATTGTCTGAATATTCCTGGGTACATGGTGGTTAAGTTTGCCTGAGTTGCCATTCCTAAATATCAATCCTACAGCTTAGCACCCACAATTCCTTCCCTCTCAAGCATCGGAGACTGTAATTAACATTCAGATACAGATTTTTGTAAGAAATAAGAGAGAAATGGTTGGCAAGCTTTGAAAAATTGCTTAGCTGTGCCTTGGAGGGATTCTGTAAGTATGTGGTACTTAACTGTGTTAGTGGCTTGAAGCAGGGATGGAGCCAGTGCTTTGGATTGAGCTGCTGAATGCTCAGTTATATTTTATTCTGTAATCAGCACATAAATATATAGAAAATAAATTTAAGTACACATTTTTTTTAAAAACAAGTTGTGGGCTTTTTTGGTTGTTTCACTTAGAGCAACAGTATTCTGACCTGGAGAAGCGGTACATGGAGAGCCAGGATCAGTGTGTGTCTGTAACAACAGATCATCAGAAACTCCAGGAAGAGTTCACATCACATGGTAAGCACTTGTAATACTTTGTGCCTTATTTAACCAAAAAAAAAAAAAGAGGCAAAGCCACTGCCCGTAGCAGCAATGGGCACTAAAGAGTGCCGCGGTGATGTATTTTTGTAGCCAACCCGGAGGTTAGCATCACGCTGGTTCCCTCGACAGAAAGCCAGTAGGATTTTTCCACTGGTTTTTGGATTATTGCAAAAAATAATCTCTGTGACCAACAAAAGACATAACACTTTTTTTTATGTTGTAGAATAAAACGTGAACATTTCTTGCGCTTATGTTAACCATAGACCATATTTCAGGCATTTAACCAAAAACCCATTTGAAAAACCCACCAGTCATCCCCTGCCACTCCCACCCATGACTGGTGCAACAGAAAAGCATTTGCCCCATCATTCGACTCTCTAACTAAAGAGACAGATGCAGCGATGCTTTAGTCTTTAAGTCTGTCCAGGTCTCGCACCTTGTTTGCTCCACAAACCCAGATGCCTTGACTGTAGCCAGGTTCCCCATGCTGATTCTGTTGTTTTTACAGACGAAGAGCTAAAATCTCTCCGAGAGAAAACGAAGGAACACGAATCCTCGTATGTAAAGCTGGAGTCAGAGCAGGTAAAAAAAATACCACGTACAATAACTTATTCTTAAACTATATCGAGTCCGTGGGTGTGTTTTTTAGTGATCTTTTTATGGGGATGTGCTTGGTCTTCGTGGACATGACTCGTGCATGGGGCGTGATGCACTCACGTGTTCTGTATCACCGTGCAGAAGGAGCTCTCCAAATTAAAGGACGAGCTGGAGGCTGAGAAGCGAGACCTGGTGCGCACGCTGGAAAGGACGTCGCAGGAGGTCGAGGCCCAGAGCGGTAAAGGGAACAGCTTTATGAAAGCAGCGAATGCACCGTGCGCCTGGAACGCTGTAGATGGTTTTAACTGTTGGATCTATTTCTCCTTCAGAGGATTTGAAACGGCTCAGTGACAGGCTGGTGGACGTCAACGCTACAAACATGCAGCTGCAGCTGAAGCTAGATGAGCTGGAGGCTTTGGAAGTCTCGATCAAGGTACGCCTTTACAAGACATGGAGGTTTTGTGAATATGACGATTTGTGATCTTCCTGTTGAGCATTTTTTTTATGCCTCCGCCACTCGGAGGCATTCTGTTTTCCACTTGTGTTGTTTTCCGTCTGTGTGTCCATCCCAGATTCTCGTTAGCGTGATATCTCCGGTGGAATGTTTGTAGGATTTATATGGGATTATTACTGTATGAGATGGGATGTAAAGATGGAGAAACTCAAAGAGAGGCAGGAGAACAGCGGCTTGTAGAGTATATGGAAAGAGACAGGATACCAGTGTAACTGATAGAGCACGGGTTGCCTGGTGTGTGTCCAGCAGTGGTGTTGTGATTGTGTTAAAGTTTATTTAGAGTTTTGGCCGGTAGCTCAATAAAGAGAGCGTTGCTATAATCAATATGCGAAGCAAAAATGTTGTTTTGTTCATATTTAGGCAAGGATGAAGACAGGCATTGCTACGACAATGCAGATCTGGTGAGAAATGCCATGTGAGGCTCAAGTGAATGTGAGAACACCAAGATTCCTAACAGATGCACTGACAGCATCAGTAGAGAAATCACACAGCCTGGATATTTGCAGTGTGGTGTCTGTTTTAATCTAAGAAAGTTCTCCTTCATCCAGAGCTTTGCTGTCGATACTATCCTGGTGTGATGGGAGACATTGACTACTGTAGTTGAATTAAATGTAAATCTGCTACTTCAGTTTGTAGTGCCTCGTATTCTGTTAGGAAAGCCCACTGCAGCTAACTGTGTGTGTGTGTGTGTGTGTGTGCAGTACAAAGAGAAACGGCTGGAGCAGGAGAAGGATCTGCTCCAGGGGCAGGTGACCTGGCTGAGCGAGGAACTGAAGACTAAAAGTGAGGAGCTTCTCTCTCTGTCACGGGAGAAAGGCAGCGAGATTCTAGAGCTCAAGTGCAGCCTGAACAACAAAGAAGACGAGGTACGACGGAGCAGGGTTCAAGTCTGACAGCCATGAATTTCTGAATGAGAAAGGAAGAAAAATGCTTGTGTATACTTTTCCTGCAGTGTGCCAGAGTACAGGACCAGCTGGCCAGTCTGAAATCCTCCAACGAGAACCTTCAGAAGCAAACCGAGGACTTGATCAGCAAACTGAAAGAGGTGAGTCAATGCTCCCTTACTTTACCGTGTCACAGTTACTGCAGCACGTCGACCAACACCAACGTTTCTTGTTTAGGCCAAAGAACAGCAAGCCAGCTCAGAAGAGAAGTTCCGCAATGAGCTTAATGCTAACATCAAGCTGACCAACTTGTACAAGGTAACTCACTTGCCATACTGGGTATGAGTGTGGGCCAATCTAACATTTTCACATCAGAATAATTATCACAGTTCTCAATAATATGATGCTGTATTGAATAAATACAGCGTGTTTAAATGTAGAGCATCATTGTGTTTGTTCAGTATAGGCATTGGCCTGTTTGAATAAAAAAAAAAAAGGAAAAAGAATTCATCACTAAAAAAAGTTGGGTGTTGTGTTTTCCTGGACGTTGTGTTGATTTAATCAGGGAGCGGCAGCAGACGCAGAGGCAAAGGGTGAAGAGCTGAGCCGGGCCGTAGAAGAGCTGCATAAGCTGCTGAAGGACGCGGGAGAGGGTGAGAGGAGAGAGACACACTGTTCTCCGACTGTTACACAATTCTAGCATTAACATGCACATGCAGTGAAATTCTGAACCGGTGTGTTTCTGTAAGAATTCGTGCAAGAGTAAAACCCGCAGACAGCAACAGAGCGTTTGCGCATGGCTTTTCCCTAATTACTCAAGCACGGGTCAGTTAGAAGCACTCTGAGATGGCTGAATATCACACACATTGTGACTGCAAGCTCTGTGTTGTTTGAAGTGCACTGGCTCTTGTCAGATATTGACAAGACAAACTGATCCTTCTATTAACTGTAGACTTTAAAGAAACTGCTGGCCATTAGTGAGTGAATATCTGGCGACAGGTATTTTGTGGACTGAACAGTGGGTGTTTTGTGGGCAGCTCACAAAGCTATGGAGATGAAGCTGGCCGAGGCGGAGAGCTGCAAACAGAAGGAAGTGGCCGACCTGAAGGAGCGTATTGGCATCCTGGAGAAAGAACTGGACAACGCCAATGATCTTCTGTCAGACACGACACGCAGAGGTCGGCAACAAAGTCTGTGGCTTCCCTGCTCGTGCTCAGAAAGTGCATATGTAAAGTAACTTATTCTTTATTTCTTTTTTCGACAGCTGGCACCACATCTGCAGCAGTTCTCCCAGATGAACCGCTTAGCACAATGTCTCCCACTGCAGCAGCTGTCACCAAGATCAAGCCAGGCATGAAGCTCACCGAGGTATTTTACCCAGGGGCTGATATTTACAAAGGGCATACCAACAATGCTAACTGGTGGCTGTTAATCGTGTTAACGTTAAGCACTTGACACTAGCATAATTAGCATGTTCAGTCATTTTCAGATGATTCAGACATGTTCCTGTAGTTTGGAGGTTTGCATGGCACCTTGCTGCATGGCTCTTAAATGTGCTGTGTCCATTTTCGCATGTTTGCCGTACAGATCTACACCGCATATGTAGAGTCCCAGGAGCAGCTGCAGCTGGAGAAACTGGAGAGCAAACGTGTTAACAAGTACCTGGATGACATCGTGCAGGAGGTCGAGGCTAAAGCACCCATACTGAAGAGGCAGAGGGAGGAGCTGGAGCGTGCACAGAAATCTGTGGCCAGTCTGTCTGCCAAGCTGGAGCATGCGGTGCAGGTAAGGAAGAAGAGAGAAAAGTAGTGAGAGTCTTCTCTATTCAGCTGTCTCTCTATGTGTAAATGTAAATGTGACTGCAGCACTGGCGTTTTTTTTTAATTTTTTTTTTTATTTTAAATCTTGGATGCATGAGACAGACATTAAATGTGGCAGAAGTGAAATAGCATTCTGCAGCTGCTCTCATAACTTCATGTGTGTTTGCCAGAGAAAACAGCTAGGAGCAGGCCTACCTTTACCTACAATATGTACCATCTTTGGTTTAACTTGTCGGAAGTATTTCAAATAGTCTTAGGTTAGCATCGAATAATCGTGTGTCTTGTTGTGGCAGGAGGTACAGCGCTTGCAGAAGGAGGCAGACGAAGCCAACAAGCACTCATCCCTGCTGGAGAGAGACAATCAGAGGTTTGAGGTGCAGCTGAGTGACATGGCTCACCAGGTGAGGCTTTTTGGAGAAAAGACCATTAATAAAAAATGAGTGGACGTCATAACGGGTGGGTAAATTACTTTCAGGGATAGTGTTCAGTTCACCAAATATTTTTCCTCATGACGAATGCATTTCATAAGAGTTATTTGATGATAAATTAAAGGGCGTGGCTGATGAGGTGACTGACTGTTTCGGACACTTGAGCCTCATGAACATGCGCACACACTTTCCAACACACACCCGAAACTACAGTTCTGTAGCAAAGCCATATCGTGTTCCCTGATGTAAACTTCTCTAACAGACCCTCAGCAGGGAGGTTCCTGCAGTTTATCTGGTATGCTGCTCATTTCGTTGTCCCATGAACCCAGTATTTTTGGGTCTCTGCCTGTCTCGGTCCTTTTAATGAACTAAAACCTGAAGGTAATTTCTACTGAGGTACTCCCATTGCCTTCCTCTGTGTCTCAGGTTCGGGTGTTGCTGATCGAGCTGGAGGAGGCACGTGGGAATCACGTGGTCCGTGATGAGGACGATGTGTGCTCGGCGGACGTGAGCAGCACGTCTGAGGTAATATCGCAGCACCTGGTCACGTTCCGCAGCGTGGAGGAACTGCAGCAGCAGAACCAGCGCCTTCTGGTGGCCCTCCGTGAGCTCGGAGAAGCACAGGAGAGAGGAGAGATGGAGTCTGAGAGCACCAAGTGAGTGGCTCACTGCTCAGCAACATTACCTGACAGCTGTGACCTCTTTCTTTTAGTAGGGGTGTTAAGGAGAGCAGTTTACTACACACACAATGAATGTGTGTTATTTTTATAAAGCTTTTTACAGTACAGACTTTCTTAAGAATCTTAACTCAAAATTAGCAATGGCACAGGGTAGAGCTAAGGAGGACAAAATGTGTGTGTGTGTGTTTGCAGACAGACAGAGCTGCAGAATAGTTTGGAGAAAGCCCAGCTTGAGCTGGAGCAGCTTCGAGAGCAGCGCGCACACCAGATGCAGCTGGTTGAATCCATTGTGCGCCAGCGAGACATGTACCGTGTCCTGCTCGCCCAGGCTACAGGGGTCAGCTTCCCTCAGCAAGGTGACAGCAGCTTGACAGACTTGACTTTTATAATGAATCAGACGATTCAAGACTTATTTTTGTGTTAATGTAATGATCGGACCCTAGGTGCTTCCCCAGAGGAGTTCTCCCTCACCTCCACCCCCCGCCGTTCCCCTGCAGCCACACCCACTGCAGCCACACCCACTGGCCTTGTCGCCGCAGCAATCGAGTCCACGGAGACGGTGGAGGCCAAGGCTGCCCTGAAACAGGTGAGGCAGGCAGAGTGAACGGACTAATACACAGAGTGCGCACTAGAGGGCAGGCAACTGCTGTACAGAATATGAAAGGGCATAAATGGATTAGGCGGTTAAAGGAGTTGTATGCAGACATACGCCAATAATCAGTTCTGCATGATTCAGTTCCGCTTTATTTTTAAAGCGTTTTTACCAATAGAAATTGCCACGAAGCTGCTTTACAGAAATCTAGTCCTAGGTCTAAATCCCTAATGAGCAAGGGCAAGGAAAAATTCCTTGAGGCACAGTAAGAGAAACTTTGACAGTAACCAGACTCCAAAGGGAACCCCATGCTGTTCTGGGTGACGTCGGTTAGTGTGAGTCTGATCATCATAGCAAAACAGTCGCGTAGTGGGGGGAAAACCTTAAAAAGTACAAAATATTTTGATGATAATAGGGGATGTTGTATGAGCAACTGAATAAGAATCCTGAAGTTGTAAATAGATCATCTAAATCAGGGGCGGCTCCTGCTTGATTGGAATGAGAACCTGCACCCACAATGGCCTTTTTTATTGCCGCGCTGCAGAGTGTCATCAAAATTAAAGGTTAAACTGAAGGTTAGAGGAAGAATGTAAGGACTGACACGTGCACTGTGCTGCTGAAATGCAAATTAAATGTTGACAGCCGTTTAATGTAGCTGTTTAATAGCAGGCTTACAATTTTGTGATAACTGTACAAATGCTCAAGAGTGGAAAGCAGAAAACAGCACTCGGGCAATTCTCTCTCTCTCTCACACACACACACACACACACACACACACACACACACACACACACACACACACACACACACACAAAACCTTCTGTTTATTTGTTGAGATTTTTTTTTACGCTTCATATCAACGTATCAATTTGATGAAAAAACATTCATCGCTAGTACACAAAGGCAAGAATGACAATAACAGGAGAAATGGAAACGTGTGGAAAGCCTTTTCTTGTGGGTTTGACGTGACGAGGTTTTTATGAAACTACAGATTTTTTTCATTTATCTGCCTATTTCATTTATGGTTATGAGGTATTATCAGCAATTGAATGCAAAAAGTTTTGGAAAAGTCATGTTTTTTATTTTCATTAAAGCCAATTTTATGCTAAACTATTAATGAATTTTGCATTTTGAAACCATGCACTATTTCTTTTTCTGATTGTTAGTGTCAATGCAAGAAACCAATCCCATGGAAATGTGTATTTAGCAATGCTTGGTTGCACTGTGGAAAAATATTAGCATTGTTTCACGAAAGATGGAGGCCCGGGATGTGTTAAGTGTAAACATTTAACATTTCAAATATAGCTTAGATGGATTTAACTACACAAACTGGATGATATACCAGAATAATCTGTGCAGATGTAACACAATGATCTGTGCAGAGACCAAAAATGAAACTCTTAGTGCGGAGTTACCGTGGGCACTAAACGCCACAGATTCTCATTATTCATTCATATTCGTTCAGATCTTACGAAGACGTAAGTATTGTAGCAATGTTCTCAGATAGTCTGATTGCAGTGCGATTTTATTGTAGTGAACTTGAGTTCATGGTCAAGCTTTATTTGTCACACAGATTTATAGAGAGTACACTAGCTGTGCAACACACAGCAGGACACACAGCGGGACACGCAGGGAAGGTAGACGTAAACGTGTAGTGGGTTTGTGAAAGTGTGCACAGCCTCTGCTTATGACCTTGCTGGAAAAAAGTACTATCAGAACTGAACTAAAAATCTAGTTCCTCTGTCTGTGTTGCTTTTTATTATTCAGTGATGCTCTCGGTAGTACATTTGAGATCAGGTTTCCATGAACAGATTAACATTTGCTCTTTTACCTGGTGACAGTTATTTGGCTTTTTATTTCTTATTGTATTATTTTTCATATCTTAGCGACATGCACAGTGTAGTAAAACTTGTATATGATAAAAGGTTGAATAAATTGATATTTATTCACATTGCAATAACTGTGAAATAACAGACACAATTATATGGCATGTTGTAATCTCCTGCAGTAATGTGCGTGTTTCTGACTCCGGAATAAACCTCTGAGGTGTGTCGGTATGTGTGTGTGCATAGCTCCAAGAGGTGTTTGGGGCTTATAAGAAAGAGAAGGCTGAAAGTGAGAAGGCTCTGACTGAGCAGTGTGAGAAGCTGCAAGAGCAGGTGTCGGAACTGAGATCCCAGAACGCCAAGGTTTCCACTCAGCTGGAGTTTGCCTCTAAAAGGTGAGTGCTGAGGCCTCCAAACTCATCTTTAAACACTGCTTCACAACGCACCTGAATCCCATATACCATGTATTTCACTACATACACGTGTGTGTGTGTGTGTGTGTGTGTGTGTGTGTGCATGCGTGTATGCATGCCAGATATGAGATGCTGCAGGATAATGTGGAAGGTTACCGTAAGGAGATTGCATCTCTAAGGGAGAAAACTCAGAAGCAGGCTGCTGCCGGGCAGAAGAGCGAGCAGACTGTCCACACACTCACGCAAGACTTGCGCGCAGCTAATGAGAAACTGTCCATGGTGGAAGTAAGTGTGTTGATGCTGCTGTATGTTCTCTTGTCATCCTTTTGTCTTTTTCTTTTTTTTTTTTCTTTTTTTTTCCGGTGTACTTTAGCAAATCTACGCCTAGAGTTATATAATGAACTTAGTATTAATGTTGATGAAAGCAGAAGCAGTACAGGAGACCTTGAGAGGATAACATGCTTTGAAGCGACATTGAGTTAAATGTTAAAAGGCATATGACCTTTAGAAGGGACAGAGGTGCAGTTAGGTTGGTATTTTAGTGCAACACACCAGAGGCAACTTAACAAATTTGTTTATAGATAAGGGCCGAAACTGTGCATGGCACTCGCTCCTCAGGACTGTGTAACGAATTATGAATGATGTCTTGACCACTCAGTCGCAAGCAGAGAGCCTGCGCAAGGAGAGAGACATGCTGAAGATGGTGGAGTCCAGTCTGAGCCAGGAGAAAGAGTCGATCCTCACTCAGCAGAGGAGCCAGAACCTCCTGCTCACCAATCTTAAATCCATCCAGGTACCGAAGCCATCAGCGTTGTTCAAACATTCACCGACTCCCGAAGCAGATGGTGTGTTTTGAGGTGTTCATGTGTTCTTTCAGGCCACATTAGAGCGCTCGGAGACAGAAACTCGGCAGCGGCTCACAGCGCAGGTGGAGAAGCAGGAGCGCGAGATTTCCCAGCTGCAGAAGAAACTGGAGCATGAGGTGGAGCAGAGACATGCGCTAGGACGCAATCATGATGTAAGTGCTTGGTCTTGGCCTTGGTCAGTTTGCAGTCATTTGTGTTGTCACTGTCAGCAGTTGGTGGAACGGCATTGTGGGAAATGTAGGAAACTGTCAGCCAAAGTGAAAACAGACTGTCATGTAAATGACCGAAGTTTAAACTTAAAAGGTCAACTCAGAATTACAAAATAAATCTTGGATGCCGCTGAAGATCCCGTTAATTATAAAGATCAATAAGCGAGTCAGTTTGCTCCTGGTTGCAGGACCAGGAGTTTGTCGTTTAGTGGTTGTCTTTCACCCGTCACCCTTCTAGAGTCGAGAAGATTCAGGTTAATGTAGTTCCATTCACATCCCCGGTGTGTTGTATGTCACAGAATGTTGCTCCACAGCAATGAGTGCGCGATGTTTCGTTTCATTGCATACATGTATAAAGATAATCATAGGAGCCTGAATGTGGGTCGTTGTTCACAGAAGCAGCTTTTGGATGCCAAGAAGCAGCTGGAGGTGCAGTGCGCATTGCACCAAAGGACCAGAGAGCAGCTGAATGCCGCACAGCAGGAGCTCAACAGTCTCCAGCAGCAACTGAGCACCCGAGAGGGAAGGGTTTCCTCACCCAGCACCCACGCAGGCCCCACAGGTAACATTTATTAATCCACTTTGGACCCCCAGCATAATACTAGCCTGTACTGGTTTATTGTTATCTTTAGCTTGCTCAGAATAAACGTAGTCAGTTTGTTATTTGCTGATTAACTAGAGACAGTTAAATGTGGGCCTTTTCCCTGTCAGCTGTAACCAGTCCTTTCCTGTTGATGTAAATATCCGTGACTATGGCTATCACCTGGTAGCAGTTCTTCTGTGAAATCTTGGTTTATGGCCCACAATTCATCACTGCTTCCTTCTACAGGAATGAACCGCAGGGAGAGACCAGAGATCATGCTGACTTACTGCAGCGCATAAGCAATGTTAATGCTGTCATTTAAATGCGTTTTACATCTCATTCCTCACCTGCCACAGGACTCCAGGGTGGCGATGAGGATGTAGAGGAACTGCGTAAGCGTCTGAATGAGGCTAAGAGCAGAACCGAGGATCTGGCTGAGAGGCTGGAAAGCACCACTGCCTCTCTCGAACAGTACAGAGCCATGTGCCTCAGCCTAGAGGAGGCCCTGGAGAAAGAGAAACAGGTGACAATCACAGAATGAATTTAATTCGATTATTCAAGCTTGAATAATATATTTAAATAATACTATTGACTGATTAACTGCTGTGGCTGTATGTTGCTTAGAAGAATTTCTATTGAAAAATTACACGTTTAGAAAAAACCCCTAAAGCTCAACACACAAATGCTACATCTTGTGAAATCCTAGAGGGAACATGGGATCATTACTGTTTTTTTTTTTTTTTTTTTTTTTTTT
>CM040993.1:1157738-1167922 GCA_022985145.1 Pangasius djambal | reverse complement strand
GAGAGAGAGAGAGAGAGCACCATACTACATGTGCCTTTTATATATGCCATATTTTAGTAATTTATTAAAAAATTTATATATATTTTACTTAAAACATTTTATTTACTGTGGTCCGTTTTGCTTTCTGTCTCTCAGGAGGAGCAGACTAAGATAGAGTCACGCTGTCAAGACTTGCAGAGGCAGAACGAGCTCCTACATGAGCAGATTCAGGCCATGAGTGGAAAGATGGCAACCCAGCTGCTGCAGACAGCCGGCGATAGCTCACTGAACGTTTCTCTCACTGAGGAGGGGAAGTCTCAGGAGCAGCTCCTTGAGATCCTCAGGTTCCAATTGCTTCTAATTTTACTGACTCCTAACTGGCCCAGTACTTGCCTCCCTTTATATTTGCTTGCTTGCATTTTGTCTTTCTTTCTTTCACCTTGAAAATGTGTGAATCTCTTCTTTTTGTACCTGTAGTAGTTTCGTGTTTTAGTTTCTACGTTCCATTTCTCTATGAAATTTAGTTTAACTGAGGATTGCTTAGTTTTTATTTCGTTTTTCATTACAACTGGAAAAGACCAGTTGTGTATAATTACTGAATAAGAGTTAAGCCTAATGCTGAATAAGTACAAACACTAAGCACCATTTATTCAGTTTTAGATTAATGACTGTTTTTTCAGCTTCAGTTAAATTTGTTATAATATTTATTAAAAATAATTTCATGACCTTTTTCTTCTATTAATAATTTTGTTCTGTGGGCACATAAAGGTTTGTTCGTCGGGAGAAAGAGATAGCAGAGTCGCGTTTTGAGGTGGCTCAGGGCGAGAGTCTGAGGCACAGGCTGCGAGTGGAGCACCTGGAGCGGGAGCTGAAGGAGGTCCAGGACTCTCTCAGTGCTGAGAGACAGAGGATGCAGGTATGGCAGCTCTAATTTGTGTTTTAAGTTAAAGCTTTGCACTCTTCTGTAGACCCTGTTGTCTTATATCTCACACTGTTTGAAGGTGACTGCAAAGACCTTGTCCCAACACGATGAGCTGATGAAGAAGACTGAGACCATGAATGTGCTGGTGGAGACTAATAAGATGCTACGAGATGAGAAGGAAAGACTGGAGCAGGAGCTGCAGCAAACGCAAGCCAAGGTAAAAGAAAACAGACTGGTTGATGTTTAAATTATTTGACCCCTACGTGGGATCACTTGATTTACAAACTGGATCATGACAAAGTCAATCTCTTTTTGTTTCATTCATTTATTTTACAAATTAATACTAGAGATTATTTTGTGCACTAATATTCTGTTACTGGGACAGTAATTAACAGTGTACGTGCTGAACCAGACCACTAGTGTAGGAAATCAGCTATTAAAAATGTACGAGTTTCCCTTATGTGATATTCTGGACTGTTATTGAGTGAGTGTTGTGTGATGACTAGTGAAGTATGGTACAGCACAGGTATGAGGTGATGTACATTTTGCACTCGTCTTCCTCAGGTGAGCAAGCTGCAGTCAGACATCTTGCCCATGCAGGAGTCCAACGCCGAACTGAGTGAGAAGAGTGGCATGCTACAGGCTGAGAAAAAACTCCTAGAAGAAGAAATCAAGCGCTGGAAAGCACGCACTCAGGTCAGCACCCCAACTAGCTGCTGGTTTAACCTGTTTTTTGGTACATAAATGCAGATATAAGTATATAGATGGATGGGTACACAGACTTCCAGCTGATTTTTACAAAAAAAAATCAGAACTGTTTCACTTTAGCATGCAATATTGCGTACATGCAATAAGCGGTGCGATTGACTATAGGAGAAAAGGTTTTGACAGAAAATACACTGCAATGGCACGCACATTGTCGTCATCACATGCGTGTGCTAGAGCAGACCAGTGAATAAAAACACACCACTGGGAAAAGCAGTACACTGGCTTTTTGCAGAAATCTTTCCTCTCTCCTAACTCCTGTTTTGTTTAAACAGGAAAAAAAGTACAGCGGATATAAAAGGTCTACACACCCCTGTTAAAATGGCAGGTTTTTGTGATGTAAAAAAAAAATGAAACCAAGATGAATCATGTCAGAACTTTTTCCACCCTCAGTGTGAAATTCCAACGTATAAAAATTAAGTGAAAAACAAACAAACATTTTAGGGGAAAAATAGGAAAAACTTAACTTAATATAACCTGGTTACATAAGTGGGCACACCTTTTTATAATTGGGGTTGTGGCTGTGTTCAGAATGAACCAATCACATTCAATCTCTTGTTCAAAAGTAATTATCATACAGCTGTCATCATTGAAATTATTCTGATTAACCCCAAATAAAGATCAGCTGTTTCTGTAGGATTTTCTTCACATCATCTTAGTTTCATCTGACTTCTGAAGCCATAGTCTGCAAAGAGCCTACAAAGCCTGTACAGAGTCTCACTTTCAAAAGGAATTGATCCGGGGGAAAAAAAAACAAAACAAAAGAACACCATAGCCACGGTGAAGCATGGTGATGGCAGCATCATGATTTAGGGCTGCTTTTCTTCAGCCAGAACTGGGGCTTTTATCTGTGTGGAGGGAATCGTGAATAGCTACAAATACCAGTCGATTTTAGTGCAAAACCTTCAGGTGTGAGCTAGTAAGCTGAAGATCAAAAGGAATTTTTCCTTTTAGCACGACAATGACCCAAAGCATACGTCCAAATCAACAAAGGAAAGACTTAACCAAAGATCAATGTTTCTAAATGACCAGAGCCCAGACCTGAATCCAACTAAAACTCTGTGGGGTGACCTGCAGCAGGCTGTGCACAGGAGATGCCTTTACAATTTGATGGATCTCGAATGTTTTTGCAGGAAAGAGTGAAATAGACTGAGTGGTGTAATACAATCAAAAGGTGCTTCAACAATGTATTAGTTTAGGGGTGTACACACTTATGCAACCAGGTTATTGTAAGGTTCTTTTTTTATTATTATTTATTTATTTAAAAAAAAAAAAAGCTTCTGATTTGTTTTTCCCTTAATTTTTATACATTGTAATTTCACATTGAGGGTGGAAAAAATTCCGACATGATTCATCTGTTGTGTAGACTTTTTATATCCACTGTACCCTCTTTATATACTATTAAACTATTAATTAAAAAAAAAAACAAGGTGTATATATTGTATAAAGTGGTGTGATTGCTACACCCTTTACCTGATTTTGATGTAAATGCCCTTAAATTAAAGCTGACAGTTTGCACTTTGAGCTCATTCAGCTCCAATGTACTGTAGTAAACAGCTAAAATAAATAACTTCGTCAATGTTTACAGACCTGACTGTAATTAGTATAATGCTTTAATGTAATACATGCTATAAAGTACAGTGTAACAGTTTTCGTAATTGTACTAATGATAACTGTGTCTGTGTGTAGTTCCTGGTGAGCCAGCAGAAGGACACAGACCCAGAAGAGTATAAGCGGCTGCACTCGGAGAAGGAAGCCCATCTTAAACGCATCCAGCAACTCGCTGAAGAAACTAGTCGACTTAAGGCAGAGGCAAACAGGTACAAAAAAAACCCCTCTTATTATTCTGCCATGAACCAGAACTTATGTTGATTGCTTTCAACAGCAACAAAAAAAATCTTCAGGTTGTGAGCTAAAAGTATCATTAGTTTTAGACAGCCCCCCCCCCCCCCCCACACACACACACACACACACACACTTCTAGTGTAAACATTGTCCCATTACAAAACCAACAGGAGCATTTGGTGCGCTGTGCATGTCTGTATTTTTTAAGCTTTCTTCTGCTTCATCTGCAGGAGTAGCGCTTCAGTCACCACGCTGCAGTCTCAGGTGCAGAACCTGCGGGAGAATCTAGGCAAAGTGACAGTGGAAAGGGATGCTCTGAAGAAAGAGCTGGAGGCCAAAACTATGGACATCCAGGAGAAGCTTAAGACCATCACACAGGTCAAGAAGCTTGGGCGTCGCTATAAAACCCAATATGAGGAGCTTAAAGTTGAACATGACAAGGCGAGTGAGCTGGGTTTTTTTTTTTTTTTTGGGGTCACTCTCCAAGAATCCATATTTAGTGACCCAACAGTTTAGTTATGACCTCTAAGCAATGATGAATAATCAATAACAATAAGCAATAAAACAATAAGCCCTAGCACAAACCATCCTAGGAAGCTACGACGGGATCAGTTTGCGTGGTTCAGAGAAGATGCTATCATGCTAAATTCTTAATTTTTCTTTGTATAGATGGTAGTAGCTGCTGCTTCTGCTCCAGTCCAAGACCAGGAGGCTCAGCAGGCTTCTGCTCAGGAGCTACAGAGCCTCCGAGATTCCCTCAGCCAATCAGAGGCCAAGGCTCGGGAGCTGGAGAACCAACTAGAAAACTTAAACAAGGTGAGTCTGTTGTTTCCTGCTAGTAATTACAGTAATGTTTTGTAATGTAATTTTTTTTTTTTGTTGTGTGTTGTGTTTTTAATATAGTGACTTTTTTTTTTTGTGCTGTGGATACAGTTACTAGTAATTCTACATTTTATTAGTAATTGTCCAACAGAATAAGAATGCAAATACAGCGCGTAGAACCCGGTGTTTCCACTGTGCTTTTCAGTTTACTTTCAAAAACTTAACACAATCAAACCAACTGAAAGGGGACCGTCAATAGTTTATAACAGTATCTCTAAGTTTCACAGATAAGTGATTAATTTGGTGACCTCTGTGCTTAACTGGACGTGTTGTCTGTTTGCAGACAATAGGGGAGCGTGAAACAGAAACACGCACTGCACAGGACCAGGCATCCCATCTGCAGGGTGAGCTGACGCGCATGCGCCAAGAGCTGGTGGAAAAGTCAGCCCAGGAAGACAGGCTCCGACAGCAGCTGGCCGAGAAGGAGGATCGAACCCGAAAGGCAATTGTAGGGGCAAAGCAGAAAATCAATCACCTTGTGGGTAAGAAGTTCAAGCCATGTCGTAGAACATTTTTTAAAACATGTTTCTAATAAAAATCTAATGGTGCCCAGAGACTAGTGATAGCAGACTGTGTACTGTGACACATTCCTCCTTCCTTGTGCAGATGTAAAGGGTCAGCTGGTGAAGGAGAACGAGGAGCTGAAGCAGCAGCGTGAGGAGCTGGAGGTGCGCATAAATGCACTGCGCTCACAGTACGAGGGCCGCCTGAGCCGGCAGGAGAAGGAGCTGCGGGAGCTGCGGGACTTGCGCGAGCAGCAGGAGAGACATGTAGAGCAGAGAGATGAGCCAGTGGAGCAAGGCCCCAGCAAGGTAACTTTCAGAAATATTGGCTTAAATAACTGTAGATGCAACATGGAACATTATGTTGCACTTGACAAGGAGTTGGTCTGTTAATAGGCTTTTAGCCACTATTCTTCTCTCAGCAATGTTCAGTGCTGATCAGGGTGTTGTGTTCCCAGACTCAGGAGCAACAGAGGACTACAGAACAGAGGCAGATTTCTCTGAAATCCACACCAGTGGCTGAAAGGGGCAGGTGTGTTCTGCTAGACAAACTAGTATTCATGCTCTTTTCATTGCTGTTAATGAGTAAAGTGTGTGAAGAATTCACATTGTTAATTTTGCAGTGTTTGCTCACTCTTTGTTTCTTCAGTGCAAGCACCTCCGAGCCCCCCACAGCTAATATAAAACCCACTCCCCTGGTGGCGACCCCCAGCAAGCCCCCAGCCATTCCAGGGAACAAGCCCACACCGAGGGCCAGTATAAAACCAATGATCACCCCTGCCGCAGTGCCCACACCCACTCCTACTGCAACAGTGATGCCCACCACCCAGCAGGAAAGCCAGGAAGGTAGGTATTGGTGTTGAGGTTACACCCAGTGTGTGCCTAACCCTGCTTCTGGACATCTCCCACTCATATCTGCATGTTAATACTGCAGGCTTTTACTAGGCCTTCTCCACTGAGCATTTGAGATAATCCATTGATTTAAAGGAAGTAATAATAATTCATATGTACATCTGAAAAATAAGGCAGTTAGCCACTTAGAGATTTTATTTTCTGATCACCTGCTGCCTTTCTCCAGCACTGTCATCGGAGGCTCCTCTGGAGCATGTGCCCGTGTTTGGAAGCACCACTGGCTCTGTGCGCTCCACCAGCCCCAACATTCAGACCACTCTGGCTCAGCCCATGTTAAGTGTCCAGCAGAGCCAGACCACTGCATTCGTCCAGCCCACACAGCAGCAGAGCTTACCCCCGACCGAGCCTGCGAGTCAGGAGCCCGCCTCTGCCACCATGATGATGGAGGCTACACCCAGCACTTCCCAGATGGAGAGACCCTCCACATCCACGTCTGTGTTTGGAACAGGTGATCTTAGATCCCACTGGCTAATGTTAACTAATAATGAACAACATTTAATATGCATAAAGTGGCTTTATGAATAGAAGTCACCGATCCAATTCTGACTGTCTGTATTGCACTGAAACCAATGCCTGTGCCAGTGATTTTGGTTAATGCTGTACATATCAAGGGTGGCACAGTGGTTAGCATTGCCTCCTCACAGCTCCAGGGTCCCTGGTTCGATTCTGAGCTCGGGTTACAGTAGTCTTCTCCCCGTATTCTTCCTGTGTTTTTTGCGTGGGTTTTCGGGGACCCACTTTCCTCCCACTTCCCAAAACCATGCGGTAGATGAACTGGCTAAGACAAATTGCCTCTAGGTATGAATGTGTGTGCATTCATACCAGTGCCCTGTGATGCACTGATGTGCCATCCAGGGTGTATTCCCACCTCACGCTCAGTGTTCCCAGGGTATCCTCCAGGTACACTGCGTATCTGACTGTGTTTAAATACCAGGGCATTTCTCTATGGAGTGATAGAACTGGTGAAGTCCCTTGTATGGTCATAACATAATCTTCAAGAACAGAAGTCCTGTTAATTTGCCTAACTAGTATAATATACTGGAAAATGCTAGCTATACTTATTGGCCGTTTATGATCACTATGAAAAGTCATGGATCTATTATTAAGTTGTTTGTTGGGAGTGTAATACATGGTTTCCATGTGTCATGAAATCATAACCATTCAGCAGACTCTAACAGAGCATGAGCTTGTATACTATGATCCGTTTGATATTAAAGAAAAACCTGTTCAAAAATGCACATTCACACAAAATGAGTTTCAGTCTGTTAGAGATTGTAGGATTAACTTCTGTGTTACTGATGTTGGACGAGTTTCAGTCTAAGGAGCATGTACAGTAACATGTCCTTTACTCTGCAGTTTCTGCGACACCTGGCAGCACCTTAACTAAGCGGCCTCGAGAGGAGGAGTTGGATAACATTACAGTGGAGCTAGAGCCTCAGGAGGAGCCCACTGAGCCTCCCATCTCCAAGAAGCTCCGCATGCAGAGAGTGGAGCTGGAGGTGAGGCTTCCACCTGAAACACACGCAGATGGAAAACTGGACCTACACACCAGAGCTATTGAGATCAGTGCTGTTCATGTCTCAGCCTTTAGTGATGTTTTAATGTTTGCTTTAAGATGGAGATGCTCGCTGAGGACAGCACTGAAGCTGAGAGTGTTGTACCGGGAGGAAGCCAGGAAGCAGCTGATGCTGTTGAGGTAAGTTTGTGTGTATTATAACAAGAGATTATTATTATTATTATTATTATTATTATTATTATTATTATTATTATTGGTGCAACATTTCAGTCAACTAATACTACTGCAGACTACAACAGTACTGACATTTATCAGATAATCTGTCACAGCATGAGAATGTTTTCAAGTGCACACGGTGACGCTGTATATTTTTTACTGGTTCTTACCTACATTTTAAGCCCTGATTTGTTAAATTCCAAATCAACAAATTCAAAGTAAGAGCAAAATAAATATCCACTGGCTGTCTAGGGAAATACTGCTCACATAAGTACAAGTAATGCCATGAGGCCAGCAGCGTAGTGTGATGTAAAGTGTTCCCGCGCCAAATTCCTGTATGGGTTCCTATATCAAAAGTAGCAGCATTTAAATCTAAAAGTAATCTAGTGTCAAGTGAGTCTATAACCCCAAAATGAGAAATGTGACATCTTATGGACTTAAGGTTTGTGAGAACACAAGTGCAACATTTAGGACAGAAGATAAATATGGCCTATTCATGTACGTGTGCATCATTGCCTAGAAGCTATGGAATGGAGGCATCTATGGTATTTATTTGTAGGAGCTGGAAAACTATCCCAACCTGGAAGAGGTAGATGAGGAGTCTGGGGCATCTCAGTCTGTACCTGTGGAGTTCCTTCTCTCCCAAGTGTCTGATTCACACAGTCAGGAAGAGCCAGATGAACCAGTCATCGTCATTGTCAGCGACTCAGAGAGTGAGGAAGAGCAGGAGGAGGAGACGGACGAAGAGGAGCAGGTAACATGACTTCGCTACTCGTTAGAATAGTATTAGTACCTGTTCTGAAGATTTGCTCTTTATGTCTGCTAAATGGTTGGTATCCTTCATGGTCTGTCCAAAAAGTATGAAAGGTACACATTTTTAATTTACAACCATTTTTTCAAAAGCATTCTAGTGATTAAGATGATGATGATATATAAACATTGTAAATGATACAATGATATGGGAAGTAACTTGCTTCTGTTGGACGTCACAGCTGTTCTTGGTGAGTAGTTAAAGCTTGGTGTGTCATTGTTTTCATATCTCAGGATTATGAGGAAGAGGAGGATGAGGAGGAGGATGATGATGATGATGATGAGGAGGGAGGAATCGAGGTGGAAGAAGAGGACAGCAATGAGGGGAGTGGCAATGGAGATCCTAGTGAGGCCTATGAGGGCGACAATGCAGAGGTAAAAACAAACCCTTTTTTTTTTTTTTTTGAGGAAATGATTTATGATTTGCACCCTAGATTATTGCACAACCCCATCATATAAAATGCATAGAGGGGGAAGATTAATTACTTTTATTCTGCTGCCTCGTGTGTCGTCTTTTTTTTTTTTTTTTTGTTTTGTTTTTTTTACTATTCATTAAATCGTCATCAGGTGCAAATGGATCAATAATTTCTTTCAGCACTGACACCCTTGCTTTGTATTTCTTTGTCCCTTTCCCTCAGGGTCCTGATGCCACAGACCCAGGTACTGAAACTGAGGAAAGTCTCGGTGCGACAGACTCCACCCAGTGCGTGACTGTTCCTGCCCCCTGTAAGACACCCTGTGACCCACTTTTACTGTGTCCCAAACACCTTTATCCAACTCGATGCTCTGTTTTTTTTTTTTTTTGTGTTTTTTTTTGTTACTCTGTTCTTTTTCTAACATGAGGTTAAATCTCTAGATGCTTTCTGTGTATGACGTTCATCCTAGAGCATCTTTTTCCATCCCCTCAGTATCCAACTCGTCAGTGGCTTTCTCCTCTGAACCAATCACCAGCTCCGCACCCCGTCCTCCGCCGTCTCCACGGAGACAACAGCAGTCGCTGCCTCCTCGGCTCAGTATTCTGGCTCCACCTATACAGGAGCTAGCTCCACCCTCTCAAGTCCAGGTATTTACAAATCATAATGTTTTTTTGTAATATTTGCCACATTCTTTTTTTTTTTTTTTTTTTTTATTATTATTATTCTGAATGCATACTATTTCATTTGTCTTAATTTATTCAAAGAAATCCCCCCCTCATCATTCTCTTATACATAGCTCACCCAAGCATCTTTCTCTTTCTTTCTTTGTATGTTTATTTGTCTATTTTTCTATCAATGCAATTTTTCCATGAAGCTGTAGATGGAAACCACTGTAACAACCTGACTGACAGTTAGCTGAATGTTTGTTTTCCTAGCGCATCCCTGCACGACGGCAGCCAGTCGGACGAGGACTTCAGCTGACCTCGGGGGTGTCCGGTAGTACAGTGAGTAGTCTTCCAAATTGGTGTCTGTATTTATAATGTGTAGCTTCAGCTTTGGGTTTCTCTTCTTCATCTCCATGATTTCACTCTGCACTTTATTCTTCCTCCTGCACTTCCAGCAGCCGCAGCAGCACTTCTATGAGGAGGATGACCGCATGGTTCCCAGCACCCCCACGCTGGCTGTGTCCCATCGCACAGACTGCTTCAGTGAAGCTCTCCAGTGAGTACCAGTATTAAGAATTAGACACGTCCAGTCTAATCTAGAGCTAGATTTGACTGTAATGAGAACTTTAGGCTTCTCTTAAGATCTGTATTTTATAACGTGCCACCCAGATAATGTTGGAGTTTTTCATCAGTTTGTGTTGACTTGAGAGATGTTGATTGCACAATGGCCACTGTGTTGTGCAAGTTCTCCCC
>CM040993.1:1139388-1152168 GCA_022985145.1 Pangasius djambal | reverse complement strand
CTGCTTGTTTGTGGGTCTTTCTGCCTTCAGTCTTGTCTTCAGTAAGTGAAAAGCAGCTCTACTGGGTTGAGATCAGGCGACTGACTTGGCCATTGAAGAATATTCCATTTCTTTGCCTTCAAAAAGTCTTGAGTTGCTTTCGCAGTATGTTTAGGGTCATTATCCACCTGCACTGTGAAGCGGCGTCCTGTCAGTTTTGCAGCATTTGGCTGAATGTGAGCAGAGAGTATAGCCCTATACACCTCAGAATTCATCTCGCTACTTCTGTCAGCAGTCACATCATCAATAAACACCAGTGAGCCCGTTCCATTGGCAGCCATACATGCCCATGCCATAACACTGCCTCCACCATGTTTGACACATGATGTGGTATACTTTGGATCATGAGCTGTTCCTTTCTTTCACCATACTTTTCTCTTCCCATCATTTTGGTACAAGTTAATCTTGGTTTCATCAGTCCAAAGAATCTTATTCCAGAACATGGGAGGCTTTTTTAGATGTTTTCTGGCAAAGTCTAATCTGGCTTTCCTGTTCTTGAATGTTACCAGTGGTTTGCCCCTTGTAGTAAACCCTCTGTATTTACATTCATGAAGGCGTCTCTTGATTGTAGATTTTGACAATGATACACCTACCTTCTCCAGAGTATTCTGAAGTGTATAGGGCTACACTCTCTGCTCACATTCAGCCAAATGCTACAAAACTGATAGGATGCAGCTTCACAGTGCAGCCTTTTTGAAGGCAAAGAAATGGAATATTCTTCAATGGCCAAGTCAGTCGCCCGATCTCAACCCAACAGAGCTGCTTTTCACTTACTGAAGACAAGACTGAAGGCAGAAAGACCCACAAACAAGCAGCAACTGAAGGTGGCTGCAGTGAAGCCTGGCAAAGCATCTCCAGGGAGGAAACTCAGAACTTGAGTTATGAGAACACGGGCTCCAGACTTCAGGCAGTCATTGACTGCAAAGGATTTTCATCCAAGTATTAAAATTATGGTTATATTTACAGTTGTCACTTTGTCCAAATACCTTTGAGCCCCTGAAAATGGAGGTACTTTGCTGTAAATGGCTGTAATTCCTAAATGGTAAATGCCATATTTTTGTGGAACCTCTTAAAATAAAGCTGAAAGTCTACACTTCCATCACATCTTGATTGTTTTATTTCAAATCCATTGTGGTGGTGTATAAAGGCAAAATCACAAGAACTGTCATTGTCCAAATACTTCCGGACCTGACTGTGTGTGTGTGTGTGTATTTATATTTATATTTATATTTATATTTATATTAAATTCCAGCTAGGTTTGGTTTAAAACACATATTTGTAGTGATCTAACACTTTTTGGGATGAGCTTAAGTGTGACCTTGTCATGTTTTGTTAATGACATCATGACCAGAGATTATAATTGTCTGCCATGATCTCAGGCCTCTTAACTGGTGTCTAGTCTGTGAGGCTTAAAGAAGCTGCCAACTTTCCTACTCCACCCAGCCGTGTTAGAGACCCCAGCTAGACATGATTTCAAACAAGGTTTGGAACAGCCAAGGCTATATTCCAAGACCTTTGTATTTTGTTGTAGAAAAGCATGTGGATATGGCCCTTGTTCTACAAATAGTGTTCATTTCCTCAGAACCTTCATACCCTGAATTGTTTTGTGTTAAAGAAACTTTGGAACCAGATCTCGCAATGTACTCACTTGGGGAGAATGCATAATATTTGTATCCATCCCCCCCTGTAGTGCGTACTGACACGGCTGACGTCACTGTGGGTGGAAAGCCTACCCAAGTCTTGCTAATGACGATCTCTTGACCCAGAGCAGGGACTGAAAGAGAGAAAATCACAAAGTTTTATCCGCTGTGGCATCATTCAGCTTGTGTATTTTGTTCAGGCATAAATTCAAGGTTTGTGTCATCCTTCCCATCAGTGTGTGAGGTCAATTGGCTCCTTCCGGAATAATGTTCTGTTCTAACAGTATTGAGTGTGTGTCATGGCGAGATTCCTGGAGAAAGGGATTACTTCACTGACTGGCAAGCCATAGAGTGTATTCATAGTCTTATCTCTGTGTTGTGTTTACACCAGGGTTTATCTACACACAGAGTTTACCCACTCCCTCTTTCAGCTACGACTATTCACCCCTTTCATCCTTCCAACTCCCCCAACTCCCCCGAGCAAAGAACTCATACTAAGAAAAACAGTTTGTTCGTTGAGGCTGTTACCTGCTTCCTTTCTGAATCTCTTCTTTACTATGATTGCAGCTGACTTGCTGCCACAGTTAGGTGTGTTGAGGTAGGTGTATCTCTGAGCCAGTCCACCTACAGACAGTGCAACAACATGAGAGGTTTGGAAAGCCACATAAATTGCTGCAAAAATGTGTCTGCTTTAGAAAGAAAATCTTACCAATAGAGCCTAAAATTATTTCAAAACTAAACTGTCCAGAGATGAATGAAATGTGCAAAATTACAGTAATAAATACATTTTATTTATCACAGACCTGCCAACCATCACACATTTTGAATAGGAACTCCATTTTAACACTGGGGTCACTTAAATAGACCTATTTGTTCCACTGCAGATGAGCCAATCGACATATGAATCTGGAACGATTGTCAGTTGCGCAGGAGTTTTGAACAATTTGATAATAACTGACACCCGCTGGAAGCCCTGCACCTTCCCCATCTTGCAATAGAATTTTCCCCTTTTTTTTTTTTTTTTTTTTGAGTTCTGAGTTAATTACTGTGAAATGAAATCTATGCAGTCACAAAAATAGATATTAAAAGTTCAGTCACAGAAAGTGTGAAGAAAAGACTGAAAGAGAAAAAATATGAAATAGGGCCACAGCACAGTAACAAAATATATCAATTTATGAATAATTTTAACAATTAGAAAGTGATTAAAAACACTGATTTCTTTGCTCCCCTTCGTCTGTCAGCACAAAGGCATTAAAACAGATTGAGCAGCAGATCAAATTGAAAAATTTACTCATTACTCCTCTAGGGGGTTGGCAGACCTGTTATTGTTAAAAAATATTCTTAAAACTGGGAGAAGTATATTTTTTGAAGTTCAGCAGAACGTTGATGCAAGATCCCACTCTTTGAACCTCTTTTAAAGAATAGAACGGACTCCTTCCTGCTTCTGTACAGAGGCATGGATAAAGCTGCGACAATGTGGCCTCCAAGTCCAAAGCCCTCACTGATGGGTCTGGGGAAGCCGGCATCCATAATGTCATTTTCAAACCTCCAGTATTTATCCCCCTATTGGGACACACACAACGTAACAAATCTGAGAATTACTTGTGTATTATTTTACATGATTATTAGCACTTGAACAGTTAATAGCAACAGTACCCTGAAGATGTAGGTCTTGCCCTGGCAGTTACAGCGTGTGAAGACAGTGTCAATAGGAGAAGGGATTCCCCAAAAGTCTGTGATTAAATGAGCAGGCCCAGCATTTCTTCTGGAGTCCAGCATCCAAAAGTAGTGGCCTAGTGATGGGGAGGCATATATGGCACAATTCCTTGCATGTATGTTATTTTTGTGAATAAATCATGTTTTCCTTTGAATGAACTGAAATTGTCCATAAATAGTTGAGTGACTAATGAAATACATTCTGGGCTCAAGGTGAGAGAATATACCCCCTGTGGGATGCCAGTCCATTGAAGGCCACAATGCACACACACACATACTTTAGAGTTCCAGTAGAGCATATAATGGCATATTTCTAATGGTGGGGAAGAAACAGAGAACATAGAGGAAACCCATGCAGACACAGGGGGGAGTAACTTGAGCTCAGGATCTAACTAGGAACCCTGGAGCTTTGAGGCAGCAGTGCTACCTACTGCACCATTGTGCTTAATGCTGTACATCACCCATAAATTATTGGGCATTGTTTTAAAAAATGGGTTAGGGCGAAAACTGTGTTTATGACTCATTAAGTTTCAGAAGGGGCTAAAGAACTGCATTATGCCATTTGCACATAATGATCGAAGAAAATTCTAAACTTTGCTGGAAGTAAAGACTGGGTATTTAGTACTGACCTCGAAAAACCACAATGGTGCCATTCCTAAGTGTAGTCAAGCCATTAACTGGAAGACCACTGCAGAGATTAGTGTCTCTGTTGGCATCTGTGAAAAGGAAGCAGATATGAAGACAAATAATCATATTTGCACTGCAGTAAATTGTGTCTTGGCATTTAAAGTGAGTGCTCTCATTTTTAATGATGTGCCATATCCCTCAGAAAGAGCTACTAATACTTTTTTCATTTTACATGTTACAGACATTTGAAAAATGTCCTGCCAGTGATGTGCATCATGCACGTGGTTCTTAAGAAATGTAGAGAACACTTTTGGCACAGTGTATATTAGGTAAAAGTAAAGGAAATCATAGAGGCATCCTTACCTGCCTGATAATCCTGAAGGTCCTGAAGATTGTTGTTAGCATCTTTTGGTTTAGTGGGTTTTTCTTGTTCTTTAGTTGGAGAAGGGCTAACCATCACAGAAGCAGGGGTGCTTTCTATTAAGGCAGGGTAAGTAGGAGAATCCTTTGTAGAAAGAATGCCCTTTATATCCTGGTTTTCATTTTGTGCTTCTGTTATTTCGGTAGTGGCAGGCTTGTCTGTTGAGACCATTTTCTGGATTTCCAGTCCTGAGGTTGTGTTTTCACTTGGTTCCAACTGAGCGTCTGTCTGATTTTCAAGGTTTACCCCTGGGTCCTGTCTGTCTTCAGATTGGACAGGGTTAGAAGGCTTAAGGTCTGTATTATTGGCCTGAGCAGTGGCTGAAGGCGTGGGTTTGGGCTCTGAGGTGCTCTGAGAGTTTGTTGTAGCACTTTGGTCAGATATTGGTGTGGAATTTGGTCTAGTTGCGGCCATCTCAGGAGGAACAGTGGGAACTGACGCATTGTAAGAAAGTTGTTCCAGTTCAAAGATAGACTGAGGATTTTCAGCAGTTGGTTTAGAAGCAGGTATTTCAGGATTATCATATGCATCAGTGCTTTTGGGCTCTGTGCTAAGTGAAGTGGTTGTTTCTGCATACAGGTCAGTCTGTTCAGGTGCAGGCGTGGTGTATCTTGGGCTTATGATAGTTGGATACTGTTCTGAAGGTTGCTGTGTGTGTGCCAGCCTACTTGAGGCTGGAGGAAAATTAGGATCTGAGTTGTTAGAAGATAGCTGCTCAGGTTCAAAGTTATCCTGAGGTTTTTCAGGGCCCTTGTCAGGCACAGGAGAACCAGTTATACCTGAAAAGGAATAAATTAATGGGAAGAAACATACTGAAAAGGAAGCTGTTTCATTTTATTTAAAGCTCTGAAGACATATTCATGGCCTCACTTGGCACTGTTCCAAAATCAGGCAGGTAAGGGAGAGGTGCCACTTGGTTTTCAACTGGGTCCAAAAGCTCAGCAGTGTCATAGGGAGAGGGCTTGCTACCGCTTACAGCATCTAGAGGGGAGGAGTGCAGGAAACATGACAGGCCAATGAGCACGATAAATATTCTTGCTCCACTAGCACATTCCATGTCATTAAGTGTTTAAGTAGACCACAGAGACCTCACATCCAGTATATGATACCTGTGACCATATTCATCTGACTGCTATGTATAATAAGTCTGATCAGTCACATGACCTGGATATCAAGTGTACAGTCTAATTCTGGCCAGTCTAATGTTATAGTTCCAGCCACACACACTGCAACATCATAGATGTGCTTTCAAACCAGAGAATTACCAGACCTGGAAGTCCACCTTCAACAACAATACTGAAGGACTTGATTTGAGGCCTGGTGAGGAACTTGACTTGGCTCGAGGTCTTTTACGTTTATTGCATTTGGCTGATGAATTAATCGAAAGTGACTTAAACTCACTTGAACTCACAACCTATCTGTAACCCAATGCCTTAACCACTGATGCAGACCCTCTGAAGGAATGGAGTTTGCCTTCTTTGAGAGTGACTGAATTATGAAGTCCCTAAAATCTCCAGTAACGAACCTCAATATCTACAAGAGCTAAGCAACCTCCTCTGTGAATTAGAGGTAGCCAGAGATGATGGTTACTTACCTGGACTGCCATACCCAGATAAAGTGCATGGTATCAGTCCCATTCTGGAGAAGCTGCCAATCAAGAAGGTGAAATGGTGCTAGAGCAGCATCACAGTCCTACAAATGCTCTATTTGCCCAGAGAATAGCCTTTGGTTGGGTAATAGTAGGAGATGTCTGCCTTGGCAGTGTGCCTAGACCCTCAGTTGTTAACATCTTCAAGAGTAACATACTGGAAAATGGACAACTCTGCCCTTGGACCTCTGCCTTAGTAGAAGACACATGAAGGGGACCTATAGCCCCCACCAAAAACCAGCTTCCGAATGTCCCGTTTCAGTGTCAAAAATGAGCATGTGTGTCAGCCAGCTTTGAGTGGAATTTGGGCCGATACAGATACAGTTGCACAACTGAATACATGATAACAAACCAGCTCCGTCTAGGGAGAACTGATGGAGGAGTTCTACCAAAGTGCATCAAACAGCTAGACTGTCCCACTCCCTTTTCCTTTGCCTAAGAACATGCTTGCCCAACAACTGTGAGCAAGATAGGAACTGCTCATGCTTAAGAAATGTGCAGGGATGAAGAAAAACTTCATAGAGTTCATGAGCAAGATATATGACGACAGACATGCAGTGCTAGCCCCATTCATATAGGATGACAAACAATGTTGGTATTTACCAATCTTTGGAGCATATCACCCTCAAAAACCTGATTAGTTACTAAGGGATGTGCTTGATTCAAGTGCATGACACCAAGGTACTTTCTTGAATGATGCCCTTCTATCAGGGCCCAACATGAATAACGGTCTACTTGGAGTACTACTGTGCCATTGCTTCATTGTAAGGTTAGACCATTGCAACCACCTGTTCTTAATATTGTATCACAACAGTGACAGTGATAATGAAGTAATGTAGTACAGGATGCAGGTCCATTTCTTTGGCAATAGCACTTCCCCAGCAGTTGCCCTATATGGTCTCAGCAGTGCTGCCTCTGAAGGGTAGAGATAACATGGGCAAATGGCCATTTGTCGAAATAAATCTTAATGATGATGGTCCATTAATGGCATCATCATCACTGAATGGAATCTCGATCACCAGTTCTCAAGTAATTCCTTTATTCATCTACCATATTTAAAGAAAATGTCAGCAAAACATAATAGCCACCCAATTATCATAGCAAACTGCATTTATTATTTGATGGGTATTAGTTTTTTTTTTTCTTGCACTGATAGCCATTTAAACATTTTATTGTCATTCAAGTGGCTCAACTTCTCACATTTTTTACTTTTACCCAAAAATAGTCATACAACATACTTTTTAAAAAGAAACGTAAACATTACCTTCGGTCGCCATGTCGTCCAGAGGAGTGGTCACCTCAAGCTCCCCATATTCTTCCTCCATTGAGGAATCTATCAGTCATTCATACAGGAAACCAGGAAGTAATTACAGCATTGCTACACACATCAGCAATTACTCACTCACAAATACAGCACATGATTGGTTTACTTGTGTCTACAGTAATTATACCTGTAGCTCTGTTACTCTGTGAGTTTTTAAAGCAGTAGCTCTGACAATTACACATGCACACACACACACACACACACACACACATTTACAAGCATAGTAACGATAGTGATTTGGTCAGATGTGATCAGTGATGCTTTGGGGCTATTGTGAAGATGGATGACATCATGAATTATGCTAAATAACCAGGACATTTCAGCCCAAAGCCTGTTGTCCCTGCCATAAGGTTAAGATTTGGCCATAGATGAGGAGTCAAACATACTTCCACACCAATGCAGAAGTGACCAAAGAAACACAAAATAAATGTTTTGTGACAACCATCTCAGTCTTCAAATATGAAACCTGTCGTCTGAATAGAAGAAAGAAGTGTGTGTGTTTGGGGAAAAAAACTTTTTTAAATAAAACTATTCAATGTTCCTGTGTTTGTGCTTAAAATATCTGTTTCTTTTTGTATATTAATTTTTGCTTATTTTTATGAAGGGGGCAATCATTCTGAAAGACACTGTATCTTGAATACTGCAAGAACTAAAGTAAAGTTTGAGAAGATGATGTTGTGAACTTACCCTCAATGTTGCACTGGGTCTCATAGTCTGGACAGCACTGGTTATATTTAATACACTCAATATCACAGTGACACTGTCTCCCTCTCTTAAAACGCTCACCACATCGGCCTTTACAGGAGTCTCCTATAGCGCAATACAGAAAGTCTTTTGAGCAGTCATGCTCGACTTTACAGTTTCAATCAGGCATTTGTGTTTTGAAATTGTGAAGTGACATTTTCCCTGCTTCTTAGAGCATTTTGATTTTCTTCAGTCCAATTCCAGCAATGTGATTGTTTACCAAATAATTTGATTTGATTTATTGTTTTCATTTGTGTGTGCTGATTGATTAGATTGCTCCTGATTAGTTTCTACATAACGCAGGAATGTGTATGTGGGTTTTCAGTTTAATAACATTATGCATTACCTGTATAGTCATATCATAACTATTGTCCACCATAAAACAACATAGCCCATTTTATAAACAAACATAACTGGAATATAGAAAAATAATATTCCTCAACAAGTCCTTATATTTTAGCATATCATTTAACCTGTCTTGTGTGCACAATTTACAGTACTGTTCCACCTCACATGGAAATACATCTTAATTTGATTCTTTAAACCAGATTTTAATTTTTTAAAAAAATTGCAAGAGGTCCAGTGGTGAACTTTTGGTATAGGAGCCCTGACAAACTTCCTCTAATGGTAACCAATAAGCACCTTTAACATAACCTTCACCTCATCTGCTATCATTTAAAGACACATGGCCTCGCTTTGAACAAGCTAAGCAATGTCTATGTCGGTATGAGAGCAGAGAAGACTTACTTGAAGTACAGACAGATTCATAGTTTCTGCAGCACTCATTGTGTGAGAGGCACTCGTAGTCGCACTGACAGTCGTTGCCTCGGAAATAAGCTTCTCCACATCGACCTCTGCAGCTTTCTGCAAAATCAAGTGGCATGAGATGACGTTCACCTACATCAGTGCAATGCCTTACTCTCACAACTTTGGTGGGCTGTGATCTTGGATGTTACAGATTTTGTCAGTGTTTGTGTATAGTTTTTAACATGTAAGATGTAACTCATTTATAGATAAAATAATAAACCATATATAAAGTGAAAAGTTCAAAACAACCTCCAATGGTGAGGATGCTGTTTTATCAGCTACACGGTCCATAAACTTGCATTTTGTTGGTATATGATGACGCAATGTAGCCCATCTGCTTCTATGCACAATGGATAGGCACCTATGTAGATAGGACCATCACTGCTCAGAGTATTATTATTATTATTATTATTATTATTATTATTATTATTATCATATCCTCTAGCACTGCATGTTTGAACACTCTTCTCTGTTCTGGCGCCCAGGTGGTGGAATGAACTTCCCCTAGATGTCTGAACAGCTCAGTCACTGGCAGTCTTAAAATGACAACTAAAGACCTACATCTTGATTTAAAACTTAAATTAGCATTTTGTTATTTTACAAAATCTTGTGTTGCCTTGTGGGGGTTTTTTCATGCTATACTAACCTCCCCAACAAGTTTTCAGCTAAATGCCATGAATGTAAAATGTTTGTGTATTTCCGTGGCTCTAGTACGAGTGCAGCAGTATAGCAGAGATTTCACAACCTCAGTGTCACTGCTGGGTTGAGAAACAATCCACCAGCCAAGGCATCCAACGTGAATGGAAACTTACCCTCGACGACATTTAACACAAACTAGGCATGGAAAAATGAAATATAGTCTCTAAATTCAAGACGATCCAAGAAGGTAGGAGTAGCTACAGTAGCTTGAATCTATCCATTTCCAAGAAGCACACTTTGCAGCTTATACACTTCATGAAGTCTGCATCTGACTGTCACACAATTTCATATGTACTCACTCTGGGCTGAGGAGCATGTGAACAGGACACATGCTGAAAGCAGGAGGAGAGACACAGAGCTGCTCATCTCGACAGGAACCTGATTGGATTCATGAAGACAGTGAGTCCTTTCCTAAATGTGCAAAACAGCTCAACAAAGTAAAAATCACAGCAACGTATTTGTGCCTTACCTGCAATACGAGCTTATGTGTGAGCCGTCAGTGTCTGTGAGAATGTCCGTGTGAAGTGGCTCTGATTTTATAGACGCTGGACATAGCGGAGGTGTAGGAGTCATGGGCCGGTCTCATCCAGTCTCTTAGATCAAAACTGTGAGATTTGTAAGCGTCTGGCTGTGAGGGGAAAACATCAAGGTTTCCACCCTCTCTGAGTAAAGGCCAGAGTGCAGTTAAAAAAAGTTATTTACAGAGAGAGCACTGAGAGTACATTTCTCTCTACATCAAAGACAAAATGTTCTGACTTAACCTGGATTTTACCCCAATTTTGTCATTGCTAATTACTCATTACTCAGTTCTCCACTCACACATTAGTAACTGTAGCACAAACCTTTTTCTGAATTACTATATACACACACACACACACACACACTATATATATATATATATATATATATATATGTGTGTGTGTGTGTGTATATTATATTTTATTGGTGAGGGGGGGTACTGTGGATTAATGGCTAGCACGTCCATGGTCCATGGCAGCACCAATATTTGCAGCTAATGTTCCAGTCATTGTTCATCTCATTAAAAATTTTACACGTTTATTGAATACTTGATATCAGAAATATACTGCAGACGTGTGTTAGAAAATTCAGAGAATGTGCATGTTGCCTTGAGCCTACATACATTACACATTTATACATTATTCCATTTGTTCCACTGAACAAAGAAGTATAAAGCAGAGGGAGCACTCTGGATAATAGTGAAGATGAGAAAAAACAGTAAAAACAGCACGCACACACACACACACACACACTTCCTAGTGGATTTTCTTTTTTTTTTCTTTTTTTTTGCTATACACTGAAGACTGAGCATAGCCAATATAACAATCTGCAATGTCTTGAAAAAGAAAGAAATAACTGGTGTACTAACAGCCAGACATCGAACAGGTCGGCCAAGGAAAACAACAGCAGCTGATGACAGAAACATTGTGAGAACTGTGAAAAAACCCCCAAAAACAACAGTCTGTGACATCAACAACCTCCACAGGGCAGAGGCGAAGGTATCACAAGCCACCTTTCGAAGAAGACTTAGAGAGAAGAAATATAGAGGCCATACCACAAGAAAAACAGCAAAGAAAAACAGAGATGAGCCACAGAATTTCTGGAACCAAGATTAACCTCTTCCAAAGTGATGGAAAGGCCAAGTGTGGAGAAAGAAAGCATCTGCTCGTGATCCAAAACATACGAGCTCATCGGTAAAGCATGGTGGTGGTAGTGTCATGGCTTGGGCTTGCATGGCTGCTTCTGGAACAGGCTCACTAATCTTTACTGATGATGGAATTCATGATGGTAGCAGCAGAAGGAAATCAGAAGTCTAGAGAAACATTCTGTCTGCCAATTTACAGAGAAATGCATCCAATCTAATCTGGAACTGGAAAAAGTCTTCAACTGTCCAGTTTGGGTGAGCCTGTGCCCACGATAGCCACAGATTCTCGGCTGACAGGAGTGGAACCTGATGTGGTCTTCTGCTGTTGTAACCCATCCACCTCAAGGTTCAATGTTTTGTGCATGCTGAGATGCTTTTCTGCTCACCACGGCTGTAAAGAGTGATTATATGAGTTGCTATATCAATTGGGCAAATTACAATTTGCCCATTTTCCTCTGACTTTTATCAACAAGAGAGGTTGATAAGGGGGTTACAGTAGCAGGGAGGTCACTGCCATTAGGGAACACTGTTACTGGGTCTGCAGCAATGTTTCTGTAGGTGGTACATGTCAAAGTAACATCCACATGAATTCCAGGACCCAAGGATTTAATGTTTTAGTTTTATGGCTGGTCGGTGTATAATCCGAGACTACAGTGGACACAGGTTCACTAACACTTCTCTCAGAACGAACAATTCCCTGCGCTCAAACTGCAACCAGCGCGCGCATCAACCTGCCGCCTGCTCAGACCACCGAGGCGTGAACCATTCTTGTCATCTGAGGGTAAACAAATAAATACACATTTACAAAACTTATTAAATATTCATGTAAGAAAGCTAATTATAAGGTCATTGTTTATTGAGACAGATGACCTTTGTGGAGGGAGGATTAACACAAAAATAGATATTATATTCAAAATGTAGCAGATTGTAGTATTTAAATCTACAACCCCCGTAACACAGAATGACTTGGTCTCGTCTTGCCCGAGGGCGAATAGCAAATGGCTCCAACGTTGTAAAGTAGTGCACTACATAGGACACTAATCTATGACGTTATTTCCTGTTTGTAGCGCTAATGGAAGGTAGCATGTAGAGATTTGGGATTGAGCCGATGTTCACGGTTAGCAAACAGGAAGTTCACCGTGTTTTGGAGAGTCTACGGTTTTTGATGCAATCGGTGAAAACAGTAATTTTTTGATGACTCGCCTGAAGTCGCTGTAAAGGAAGCGCTGTGCAGAAAAGTGCTAGTTATGCGCTAACCCATTTTATTACCCGATTAGCTGACTAGCATTGAGGTGTGGAGGTGATCCGGCCATACAGGTAGGTAGCAAAGCTAGCTAGGCTAATCAGCTAGCTATGCTAACCAGCTATGCTAACCCAGTCATATGTGTTGTATTGCACACACACACACACACACACACACACACACACACACACACACACACACACACACAC
>CM040993.1:1116079-1139288 GCA_022985145.1 Pangasius djambal | reverse complement strand
CACACACACAGACACACTTTTGCGCACACACAAACACACTCCTGTGCTTTAACACACACATACTAACACACAGACACACAAACAGACACACTCCTACACACTAAAACTCACACAAACACACTCCTGCGCACTAAAACTCACACAAACACACTCCTGCGCACTAATACACACTAGCGCACTCCTGCGCACTAATACACACTAGCGCACTCCTGCGCACTAATACACACTAGCGCACTCCTGCGCACACACAAACACACATACACTAACACACTCCTGTGCTCTAACACACACACACTCCTACACACTAACACGCTCCTGCACACACATATACACACACACTCACACACTCCTGTGCTTTAACACGCACAAGCACACTCTTGCGCACATACACTAACACACTCCTACACACTAATACGCTCCTGCACACACACACATACATACACACACACACAAGCACACTCCTGCACACACACACACACACACACACACACACACTAACTGATTTGAGTCAGATTGCTTGTCGCTGTTGTTGTTTTTATTGTTGTTGTTGTTGAGATCATCTTTCCTGCTTATATCTGATAATCAGATTTGAGCTGTCTGTCTCAGTATAGTCTCTGTGTTTAACATTAGATTCCAGTTTTGTTTGATTCAGTTCCCCAAATATCAAGACAAGCATCAGCTGTTTTGCTGCACTGCAGAGGACAGTGATGTGTGCATGCACTTTAAACTGCTACAGAGTCCTTGATCACCACTGACGCTTCTCTGTCCTGCCAGCGTGTTGGGCTGATCTCAGAGGCAGCATGGGAGCAGAGAGCAGCGGGTTGAGGGGCTGTGTGCTTGAAGAGCCGTCCGTCACGCTGCCTTCAGGCCTCACCATGTACTCCGCTGTGCTGCAGGATGGAAAACCAGCCTCTGTCTTCGTCTACAAGCAGGGCAATGAAGACAACGTGAACAAAGCTGCCAAGGTACAGTGCTAAAGATACTGAAGAAATGGTTCGGGAGAAAAACTCACCTTGAATACCGCTGATCAGAATCAGTGTTTGCTGTCCAAACCATTCTTCTTTAGTTTTTCTATTTGGAGCTACAATTAACAAAAGCTTGTAACCAGCAGTTTCATCAGTTCATCATACATCATACATCTCAATCCATGCTGAGTTCATTCATCTCTCTCTGGTTATTGGTGTTAATTAGCCAGTGTTGTCTGGGGCAAGGCTATTTTAGCATGTATTTTGCACAATGCTAGCTTTAGGTTAAAGCTGCAGCAGCCGTTATTTAGTGACTGCATTTGATGTAAGTGGAAAGTTTGTGTAAATTTAATTTCCACCTGGACCACTCCTATAAGAACATCTGTGCAAACAGTACATATGTTGAAAGAAAGCTCTTGTATTCGGGAGCTGAGAGTGTCTTGTGCAGGGCTGGAAATAAACCGCAGTGGCTAGTTGTTTTCCGATATTAGTAGCCACTCAGCGCCAGTTTTAAACGTGCTCTTGTCAAAGGAATAAATGAGCACTTTATTAGGAACACCTAATCAGCCAAGCGTGCGGCAGCAGTGCGGTGCAGAAAATCAATGAGACACATGTCAAGAGCTTCAGGTAATGTTGACATCAACCATCAGAATGAGGACAAAATGTGATCTCGGTGACTTTGACCATGACATGCTTGTTTTTGTTGCCAGACGGGCTGGGTTGAGTATTTCTATAATGGCTGATCTGGGATTTTCACGCACAACAAGAGTTTGTGCCAACAGGCTGAATCCATGAACCCAATCTGCCTTGTGTCCACAGTCCAGACTGGTGGAGGTAGTGTAATGGCATGGGGAAAGTTTTCTTGGCACACTTTTGGCCTGTTAATACCAATCATCTCTTGAATGCCACATATTTGAGAATTGTGCATCCGTTCATGGCCACAATTTACCATCTTCTAACGGCTACTTCCAGCATGATAATGCACCATGTCACAAAGCAGGAGTCGTCTCAAACTGGTTTCATGAACATGACAATGAGTTGAGTGTTCTTCAGAGGCATTCCCAGTCACTATATTGGTATAGTGTTCCTAATAAAGTGCTCAGTGAGTGTACTTCAGCGATGGTGTTGTCTACAGTATAAAAACCTGTGCTCTGTTCCCATTTAGCACCTGAAAACTCTGAGACACCCGTGTTTGCTGCGCTTCCTGTCGTGCTCCGTGCAGGATGGAGGCATACACTTGGTGACGGAGAGGGTGCAGCCTCTGGAGCTGCTGCTGGAGAACCTCACACCTGAGGAGATCTGCGCTGGCATCTATGATCTGCTGCAGGCCCTCGTGTTCCTGCACGACAGGGTAAGAGCAGTTACAGTGCTTTAAATCTGAATAATCGGATTTCTTTGAGAGTGCATATACAGGCGTGGACAAAGCACTAGTCTGGCGCACGGGTCAAGCAGATTTTGTGACCAGACTGTTAGTTTTTTATTCCTAGCTGCCCAGAAGACACAGGTTTAACAACCAGAAGAAAATTAATTTAAAAGCCTACTCCTGATTGACTTTTAACAAAACGAACGTTTTCATGATGCCGACTGAACCCCAGACCTCCTCACCAACATCAGTACCTGACATCACTAATGCTCTTGTAGCCGAATGAACACAAATCCCCACAGCCTTCCCACGAAGAGCTGCAGAAAAGGTGAATTACAGAAAATTGTGGAGCAGTAATGTGAAATGCTAATAAAAACATAAAGCAGTGATGTTTGAAAACAGTACAAAAACCTGATATTTGATTGATATTTTTACCGTAGTTGGGACAGGAACATGTTTATTACTGTGTTACGTCACCACCTTTCCTTTGAGCAGCACTTAATAATCATTTGGGGACTGAAGACACCTTTTTTTAAGTGGACATTTTGCCTTTTTTTCCTGCTGTGCAGCTGTACTGTGCCTTCATTGTGGTATTTTGTGCTTGACAAGTCCGTGGCATTTCTGGATGCTGTTGTTACACTGTGTATAGCTTAGGGCTGCACGATATACCCAAATTTATTGAAATATCGCAAATGTAAATATCGCGATATGCATATCGCAAGGGCTTTGCGATAACTGAATGATTTTAATACTTCAAAAAATTATCAAAAATCAAAGTTTTAGAGCGACGCAGACAGCAGCGAATGCTTTCTTTTCCTCAAAAGATATATTGGTTATTGTCATTTTCAGTTTTTAAATATATATATATATTTACACACTTATAGCAATATCGTGCTGCATAGCGCATTCTTTAACAAATCGCATTTTTCTTCAATATCGTGCAGCCCTAGTATAGTTCAGTCCTAACCTGCTTTTGTGGATGAAGTGATGAACTGTGTTTATTAACTACGGTTTGTCAAAGTGTTCCCAAGCCCATGTGCTGATATCCCTCACAAAGGCATGCTGCTTTTTAACGCAGTGCCGTCTGAGGGATTGAATATCACAGGAATTCAGTTGTGGTTTTTGGCTTTGCACTTTACACACAGAGATTTCTCTGGATTTATTTTTTTTTTAATTCTTTTGATGATGATATACACTGTAGAGGTTAAAATACCTGAAACCTTTGCAACCAGTCATTGAGGAACATTGTTCTTAAATGATTGGATTATTTGCTGACGCATTTTTTGGTAAAGTAGTCTGCCTGGACCCGAGGCATTTCTTGGATGCTCCTTTTATACCCAAACATGATTGCATTATGTGCTTAACCTGTTTGTTTGTTTGTTTTTTTTGTTTTTTTTGTACACTACACAATGTTCACAACAAGTTGCCCCTGCTTGAGTTGCAAGCATCAATTTCGAAGGTAAAACATAAATTAAGCTTGCAATCTGATTGGCTCTCTGGACCTCTGCGAAAACCATGTACTGGGTGTTGGAAGAAACTGTAAAACTGTAGAGAACACAGTCTTCACAAATGATTGGAGTTAAAAGTTAATTATTAAAGTTTGTGTTTTCCAACAGACTACAGGAAAAAGTGTGGTTGGTCATCTGCCAGGAGAGTCAAACTGGTCATGTTTATTAATGACCAGTACCTCACTCTCTAGAGGATGCTAGAAACCAGGCTCATGAAACTAGAGTTAGAGCTTGTTAATTATGGAACTTTTGTCTAAAGCTGGAAGCTAGAAGCCATAGTCCAGTAAAGCACTGTGCTTCAGGGCACAACAGTTGTACTCGGGCAGTCCAGGGACTTAAACTCATAGCCAGCCTTTCCCTTCGGAGTTATACTTCAGATATTATAGTTTGTAGTGATATTTCTCACCTGCCTGTGTGTCCTCAGGGAAAATCGAGCCACAACAATGTGTGCATGTCCTCTGTGTTCGTTAGTGATGACGGACACTGGAAGCTCGGCGGGATGGAAACGGTTTGCAAATTTTCGGAAGCAACACCACAGGTAAGACGCGACAAAATGAGCCTACGTCGCCTTGCTCACATCTCTGAGACAGTAGCATTACAGCCACAGCATCATGTGAGCCTCCTAAAATAGGCATGATTTGTTATATAACATGCTGGAGAATGTTGCAGCTTGAGAGCTTTTTTGTGTTGTACCAGTTTCTCACCAGTGTTCAGACAGTAAGAGAGAGCAGCGCTGTGCCTCCAGAGGAGAAGGTGAGGCACTCTCATGTGACGTTATATGATTTCCATTACCTCAAACGCCATTACGGTTCAGTGACTCAGTCACACAAAAACATGGTCTTTTTTTTTTTTGTAGCTTGGCGGATTCAAGACGCTTCCCGAAAAACACGCCCACGCGCGGGATGCCTTCTCTTTCGGCGTGCTGGTGGAGGCCCTCATCCCCTTGCTGAGCAGTTATGGTTAGTATTCTTAATTCTGCAGCAAAAGTGAACTGTGTGTCTGAGAAACGCGTCCTGTGCAGTCGATGAGCCTCCAGGGGATCAGTGCGAATAATGCTGTTGGATGTAGCTGCATTTCAAAAAAGGACGCAGTTTTTCTAAAGTACGATCAGTGAATGCGTTCACCTTTTAGTCTTCACTTTCATCCAGATCCAAATTATTAACAGCATTCTGTAAAGTGTTTCTCTGGACAAGCCAAAGCCAAATCCAAAGCCATATGCTTGTCTGTAATTTTGTTATTTTACTCTTTGTACGCTTAGTCATGTTATTCCACTACGCATCATGTTTTTCCATTTCCTTGTGGTTAAGAGTCTGTCCAGTATGTTCTCATCTTCCTCCCATTCCTTCCTCCCCCTCATCTTTCATTCATTGTTTTTATTTTTTTCTATTCGTCTGAGCGTGTTGATGACCTCTGTCTGTCTTTGTGTGTCTCAGTGTCGGACGAGTTGCTCGAGAGTCTGAGGAGCACGCTGCAGGTCAGCCTGTTAACCTCTGACCCCACGGTGCGGCCGGCGCTCAGCAGTCTCCTGACTCATGAGTTTTTCAGGTGTGTGTATACTGTGTTGACCTAGCAGCACAAAGATGATAATAGCTGTTCTAGTACTACTAAGCATTTTTGGATTAAATGGATATATTCACAACTGGTTATTAGATTTGTTAAATAGGTAAATATTCAGAACTTAACTTTTCTATTGATCTCAGCAGGAATGACTTTCTGGACATCATGAACTTTCTAAAGAGTTTGACTTTAAAATCTGAGGAGGAAAAGCACGAGTTTTTTAAGTAAGACTTTATCATACTCTGCTTTAGTTGTATTTTTTAGGGTATAACACGCTATAGTAAACGTGTGCTCTGTATGTGTTTGTTTATCTCCAGATTTCTACTGGACCGAGTTCACAGCCTCCCTGAGGAACTAATTGGCGCTCGTTTGGCTCCTAAACTGTTAAATTCTCTGGTATTTGCTGAACCGACTGCTGTGAAAAGCTTCCTGCCTCACCTGTTACAGCCCAAAAAGGGTATGAAAAAGTGCTCTGCGTATGACATTGTTATTGCTCGGTGGCTTGTAGTTGAGTAATTCATGAACTCATGAACATTTCGTGTCCCTCTGATTCTGGGGTGTTGCAGATTCCGCTGTACGAGTTGGGGAGGAGTGCCTGCTGTCTATGCCACTGTACCGGAGACACGTGGTGCCACATCTTCTGAAGCTCTTCAAAGTGAACGAGGAGCATGTCCGGATGGTGCTGCTCTCCCATATCCACGTCTATGCCGAGTTCTTCTCACATGACGAGCTCAAGAACCAGATCCTACCTCAGGTAAATAGGAAAATCTAGAAATAGGAAATACTCCTTGGTTTTCCCCATATTTCCCCAGATTTTCTTTAAAATGTAAAGTGCTTTATAAATAAAATGTATTATTATTATTATATAATCACACGTGATGTACGTTAACAGGGCTTCCGCGATTGATTATTTTGTTTTTGAATATTCTATACGGAAAAGAAAAGCTCAAGACTTCATTAGGTTTAATGACTGATAAGTGAGAACCAGTAGAATACAAATATTAAAGGCACATTTAATCTAAATAAAGAGCTTAAAACATGTACTTAATCAACTTGTTCAAACAGTGAACTTGTTTATAGCACACAGTATAATTAACAAAAATTCCCCCAATGAACTGCATGGCTAATGCTAGGCAACTCATCTTACAGAGCTCTTATCAGGGTCAAACACAGGGAGCTGTAAGGCAGCAAAGCTAACCGCTGCACCACTGCACTGCCTGCTTGGTTTGCTGTAGTGGATTATAAAAACTTGTGTGCCATGCAGAATATAAAAGGCTGCCAACACCATGTCCAGAAATTGGACTATACTGTACTGCAATGGAGCAAGTCTGTGGAAGTTTTAATTGTAAAATAGTAAAAAGTTTAATAGTGAAAGTGCTCGTCATTTAAATTATTTTATTATGTATTAATTCATGAATTAGTCTAAGTAATCAAATATTTGTTGCAGATTTACACATTAATAAGCAAATCATGCTGTCGGTGTTGAGGATAACAAGCTGTGAATATGTTCATGAACTGTGACCAACACCCATGTAACACTGTTTCCAGCTGTTTCCAGGGCATTGCTGATAGCTGAGACCTGAGAAAACATGGTGAATAACAAAAACACAGTTACAAAAAAGTTAGAGAAAACGGTCAGATGCCACTGTAAACCATTTTGGTGGTTTATGAAATGTGTGCTTCCAAATTAAGAAACGGCAGAAAATACCAGAATATTCGTACCAAAACTGAATGCTGTTTTGTTCTCGCTGGAAGCCTATAGAAAATGATCGTACTACAGAAAATTACATTTTACAGGTGTTGCTGGGAATGAGAGACACAAATGATGCTCTGGTTGCCATGACGCTGCAAAGCCTGGCGGTCCTGGTGCCGTTACTGGGAGCGCAGGTGGTGGTGGGTGGCGAGAGGACCAAAGTCTTCAAACGTACCACACCAAACTTCACCAAGTCCACAGAGGTTACGCCTGAAAGTCAGTTTCTCACTTGTGAATCCGTGTGATTTCTTTATTAATTTTCCTTTTCCCGCTTTTTTCCGCCCATTAATCTCAATAATCTCAGCAAGGTTACTTTTTCAGGAATGGCAGAGTTTAAATCAGATTATGTTTACATATGTATCTGTAAATACATTAGTAAATATGCATTATATATGTACTCCATATAGGTGATTAGTAAGTGTATTTGGGCTTTTGCTTCTCTAGCTTTGCAATTCAGCTCTCTGTAAAAACGGACAAAAAGCTCTGCATAGCTCAGAACAGTAGTACAGACAGGCAAACCGTGAAACTGGACTGGTGGCTATAATCCTCTCTTCCCTATTACTTCTGGCTTTCCTGTGCAGACTCACCGGTTCATATTGTTGGAGCGTCTTTGCCCCTTAGTTCGCAACCCTCCAAGGTTAAAAGTCTGTTGCCTAAGCGCTTGGAAGGAGGAGAGCTCGTTCTGGAGAAGCTGAACTCTCTCCAGTCAGTCAGAAGAGATGCTGCTGCCCAGCTGCCCGCTATATCAGAGACGGGTAAGGTAGAGGAGTGGGGGAGTCTATATCAGACATCTCATAGGAAGGGATTTGACCATGACCAGCTCCAGTATGACTGGTCACGGACTGATCAGTGTTTTACATAGAGATATTGGATGCATGTTGCCCTGGAGCCTTAAGCCAAAAAAAAAAAAAATCAACTCTTTTCCGTAACATGTACACTGTATTAATTTAGTTTGATGTCTGATTGTGTCTAGTGCTGTGTGGAAAAACAGCTCTTCCCCTGAATGGCTTCAGCCAAGAGAAAGAGGGAGAGAATGGCAGCAGAACGGAGAGGCCAGACGAGGACTGGCCCGACTGGGAGGATGCGGAGGAGAAATCTGGCAAATACCAGCCTGTACAAATTAGCATACAGCCTGCAGACAGTGACTCAGGATTTCCAACCACTGCTGTATATGAAGAAGAGGGACCCTGGGATGATTTTGAAGATTCTGAGGTCATCTCCAAGCACTCAACTACTACACCTCATCCCGTCCTGTCGTCAAAATCCTTAAGCGACAGTGCCAGAGAACCTGTATCTGTACCAACTTCTGGACCTGCACGAGAGTCTAAAGCACTCAAACTTAGTACTGCTTCAGTAAAAATTGCTTCTGAGCAGAAAAATGTGTCTTCAGATACAGGCTGGGAGCAGAACATGAAAGATACCAGGCCCGGCAAACCAGGTTTAACTACAGAAGCCAAACCTAAAAACGGATACAGGAGTGCAGGAGCTGGGGGACTAGGAGAGGAATTCACCATTGAGGTGAAAAAGAAACCAAATAGGGATCCGGAGCTGGACCTCTTCGCTGACATGGTACCGGACATAAAGCTGTCTTCTCCTAGCATGTTCTTACCCATAGGGAGTTCAGTCAGCAAGCCTGAAGGACCTCCAGCTGCAACAGTCTCTCACACTGAGCCAGACACTACACACTTAAACACACTGGAACTGACAGCCAAGTTTGCTGCAGTAGACCTGACAGAGGTGAGGTCCGTTTCATTCTGATCCAGTCACTGTTCTTCTGATGTGCTGATTTATCACGAGTTAATATGTTGGGATTAGTAGATTTCAACAGGTCTGTGAGCACCACAAATCAATCACATCTGTCTACGGCAACTTTAACTTTCTGCTAAATGAATGTGAACAAAACAAAATCCACTCAGTGTATTGAGGCTCAGAACAAGTTACCGTAAGCATCCACAGTGTGGCGCTGTTTCTGAGTGTCTGATATAAACATCATCAAACGGTCCGATCATACACGTGTCCCTTTTTGCAGTCCTAGCATTTTTATATATTTGGTAATAACCCTGGTAATAATTACTAATCAGTGACTCAGTGAATGACTGAATATAGCAAATAGTTTAAACCTATGTAATTTTTCTTTACATCCTAAATCAGATTGCACTGTACTAATTCACAATTAAAAAATTTTATATATATATATATATATAATTTGCCCAGGACACAAAATCTGGAGTGATGTTTCCTGAATGGATCTGGGGTATTGACTGTAGCCTCGTTGTCTTTCACAGGCTGATGCGGAGGGCTGGGGTGACAGTGATATCAACTGGGAAGACGAGAACAGCTGGTCGTGATCGCTGCAACTGTGAGCCAAAGGCTGTGCACAAGATGTCAATTTCTAAGACAGTTCAAATGTGAAACTGAGTTGAAAACCATCGTGACCATCGTAGGCAGCTGAAATGCCTCTTAACACTATTGAAAGTACAGAAGTGTAGCTTTAGGACTACTAACTTGGACAACCTGCAGTTATGGGTATTCTAAATATATCACTCACTTCAGACTACGCTGTTATATTAGGGTTACCTTTTCCAGCTCACTGATTTTAATTGTATAAGAGAGCACCAAGCCATAATGGAAGATGTGAAAGCTGACAGCAGTTATTTATTCTACAGGATGTGAGCTCTTGTCTGTGGTATCCATGGTTTAATAAGTCTGACCTTGCCAACTGGCATGATGTAATCTTGAACACAATCACTTGAGTAATGAATCTGATTGCTAAAAATCAGGCATTAGAAATACTGTATCATGAGATTTGCAATCAGGGCTGTGATGTTTGAGACTGGGCTCTTTTAAAACCACACCAAGAATGAAACTATTAATGATATGAAGGGTTGGTGTCTTGGTTTACTTCTCTCAGTCTTTTTGGGAACCTTGTGTCGCTCTTTGCCAAATAGTGACAGAAATATAGCTTCTCGCTATAAAGGCATTTTCACTGGAAGTACACGTGCAGCATTTGTCTACAGTTTTAGGGGTTTTGTTCGTGCCATCAGTGGTTCAACTTATTTCTGCTTATATTACAAGGAGCCTTATACAACAGCGAATTTCAACATAAACATGTGTAAAGTATATTGTTTATATATAGTACACACACAGAGAGACACATTTTGTTTTAGGGGTGGGATTTTGCTGAAGTAAAAGAGAAAATGATATAATTTATTTGTATTGCCAAATGCTTATCAAATAAAAAAAGGTTTTATGGTATTTATCTGAGTGCTGTTGACATTGTTTTTCCACAAAGCTAGAACTGTCCAGAGTCTTACCAATAAAGACGAGCTTGCGTTGTGCTCAAACGTCCGCTACCCAAAGAGCATGAGATAATCAGAGGTTATGTTAAGAGACCAGGGGGAAGAGCATTAAGTGAGGTATAAATTTAATGTACAAATAGTATAAAGAGATTACGTTCATATGAAAAAACATTAAAAAAAAAAAAGTATTCTTGCCCAAATACCCAGTTGCATTGTTTGTGTACATCTGAAACTTAAGTGAAGTAGCCAGGACTGTGTGAGAAACAGGACAACCTTCTGTGTTGCACTGTTTCCTCATGGAGGATGGGGGCTGTTACTGATTTGTGTGATCAGTGCTTGTAAAGCCTGCAGTCTCGATGTTACCCACTGTGGAGGAGACGAAGCTGCACCCCCAATACCCTGTAGTGCCCTCAGAGCACTTTCTGCTGCCTGGAGGTAGCGCTCATACTCTTCTTGTTCACAGGTCTCCTGGCGTGGCCGCTTGGCACACGGCTGATGGAGAAAAGCAGTTGGAATTCAGCATGTTGTCTGTATCAGTGGCTAACAGTACAATGTTTCACATGGATCAGGGTATATTTCCTTGTAGGACATATACAGGACAGTCCCAGACACTGGTGGAGGCAAGGGTCTTTAGAATTATGGATGGCGTTATTGTTTTTTCATTATTTAAGTCCGTTTAAGTATGCACACTCAGGTAAACCTACCACGTAGACGTCATCGCTCCGCTACCTGTCCATCGCTGTAAAGCGACCACCACTGACCAGATGTGATTTGGAAAGTGAATCCTTCTTAGTGCGGTAGTGACACTGACATGGTTGTGTGTGGTGCTGGTGTGTGTGTATTGGGCTTTTAAATGCCTCACTGCAACAGTCCCCCAACCAAAAATATGCAGCTAACAGCAACGTTGAAAGACTGTTCTGTTGTGTCAGTCAGAATGACATTTCTTTAATATTTTCCCGTTTCCCATTCTGTACCTTTTTTTGCCTGTGGCTCTAATAAACCATATATATGGTAGGTTTACCTGAGTGTATATACTTAAATATACTTGAAATTCAACAAATATACAATCACTGTCCACTTTAATAGGAACATATACACCTGTTCATTTATGCAGTTATCCAATCATGTGGCAGCAGCACCATGAATAAATCATGCAGATGCAGGTCAAGAGCTTCAGTTAATGTTCACATCAACCATCAGAATGGGGAAAAGTGTGATCTCTGTGACTTTAACAGTGGCATGGATGTTGATACCACATGGGCTGCTTTGAGCATTTCAGAAACTGCTGATCTCCTGGGATTTTCACACACAACCGTCTCTAGAGTTTACTGAGTTACTACAGACTTCCAGTCAGCTCAGACCAGTCTGCTCATTCTCCTCTGATCTCTCTCAACAACAAGGTGTTTCAGCCTGCAGACCCTCCGCTCACAGGATGGTTTTTGTTTTTCGCACCATTCTGTGTAAACTCTAGAGACTGTTGTGTGAAAATATAGGTATAGGTGTTCCTATTAAAGTGGATGGTGAGTGTAGATATATAATTCATATCACCTCAGCAACAGATGTTTGTGCAGGTGTCGTTTCCCTTCTTTCCAGCGTGTCATTGTGTCTTTCTATCACACCTGCCTCAGCCCTCAGCCTCTCCATATGGACCCCTGAAGTCTGCTGGTCTGTGATGATCTGCAGAAATAATGATGCACTGATATTCATCTGCAGCACTTTCAGTGAACAAATTCTCAAATGATAGCATGTTAGCGTACATGCAGCCACATCACGTCACATACTTTACTGAGGAAGTTCACCACTTTGTTCTTTGTCTCCTCTGTGGTCAGACTTTGAGAGATGATCTCTTCATGATTGGTGGCCTTTAAATAGAAGGAAAGGCAGCATCAGATGAGGATTAAACCCAGAAGAAATGCATTAAACATTAAAAACTATTCAGTGTAAAGATGTTTGAAAAATAAAGGATATCTATATTTCTGTCCATACACATACTATTAAGAGTGTCTAACCTCAGCAAAGGTGGCAAAGGCTTCCAGCGTGTGCTGATGGAGCAGCCAAGACTCGTGAATCAGTAAAGTGCTGAATAGACAGCTGAGGCTGGGTAGCACCTGAAACTACACACAAAAGGGAAACACAGTCATACTCGATAAATCAGGCTTTTACTAATTAAGTACAAAAACAGTAATAAGTCTTAAACTATAAAATGATGAGAACACTTCACTGGGAACACACACACACACACACACACACACAAATAAAAAACTGTTTTAACAGAATTTCATGATTACTGTGTTCACATGGAGCCGTGGATCGACGGAAACAATTGAGAACCAATATTTATATAGTGCAACTGGCAAGAGGGAGCATGTTTTTGCAATAACACATTGAAAATAAAAACAGAAAATTCTGCCTAGTTAACAAAAGGACAAAGATCCTATCCACAGAACTATTATTACCTGAATATCAGAAGGAACAAACACTTTCCCCATGGAGGCCAAATACTCCAAAGCAGCCAGCACCAAGTCATCTCGGCACTTCTGCAGATTCAGGCCAATGAGACAGGAAACTCCCTACAAGCAGCACAATCCAACACTGGTGATATACAGTATGCTACGTACAGTATACACAGATCAGCCATAACATTAAAACCACCTGCCTAATATTGTGTAGGTCCCCCTTGTGCTGCCAAAACAGCTCTGACGCGTCGAGGCATGGACTCCACAAGACGTCTGAAGGTGTGCTGTGGTATCTGGCACCAAGACGTTAGCAGCAGATCCTTTAAGTCCTGTAAGGAGCCTCCATGGATCGGACTTGTTTGTCCAGCACGTCCCACAGATGCTCCATTGGATTGAGAGCTGGGGAATTTGGAGGCCAAGTCAACACCTTGAACTCTTTGTCGTGTTCCTCAAACTATTCCTGAACAATTTTTGCAGTGTGGCAGGGCACATTATCCTGCTGAAAGAAGCCACTGCCATTAGGGAATACTGTTGCCATGAAGGGGTGTACTTGGTCTGCAACAATGTTTAGGTAGGTGGTACGTGTCAAAGTAACATCCACATGAAGGCCAGGACCCAAGGTTTCCCAGCAGAACATTGCCCAGAGCATCACACTGCCTCCACCGGCTTGCCTTCTTCCCATAGTTCATCCTGGTGCCATCTCTTCTGCAGGTAAGTGACACACACGCGCCCGGCCATCCACAAGATGTAAAAGAAAACATGATTCATCAGACTAGGCCTCCTTCTTCCATTACTCCATGGTCCAGTTTTGGTAGGTACTAACCACTGCATACTGGGAATACCCCACAAGACCTGCTGTTTTGGAGAGGCTCTGACCCTGTCGTCTGGCCATCACAATCTGACCCTAGTCAGAGTCACTCAGATCCTTACTCTTGCCCATTTTTCCTGCTTCCAATGCATCAATTTTGAGAAATGACTGTTCACTTGCTGCCTAATATATCCCACCCCTTGACAGGTGCCTTTGCAACAAGATAATTAATATTATTCACTTCACCTGTCAGTGGGTTTAATGTTATGGCTGATCAGTGTAAATATTTCATAGGTATGGCTTGCAGTGCAAAGAAAATACATAACACAGAAAGGCACAATGGGGAAGAACAGGTGAGAAGGAAATGATGAACCTGTTACCTGAACTATGGCCTGTGGTTCTATACTTTTGATCAACTTCCCTGTAATGGACAGAAGCAGCCTCAAGGTACACTGAAGAGAGGGGTGGATCTGAACCTACACAAGAGGCAAAACAGTTAAAATGTTTTTCTGTTGGGGAAAATCATGTCTACTATATGAATATATAAAACAGCATATTGAAGCTATGGTGCAATGAATTATACTTCTTAAAAAAATTGAAAAAAATTTTTTTAAAAAAAGGAATCAGGGTACAAAACTAACATGATGTTCCTGAGCTGCTGTGAGTCACCCTGACTATCCTGTAAAAGTGTCAGGTTGGAATCGATTTAAAACTTGTACACGTGCATCACACGCCAGCTCAGATAAGTCATACAACATAACGCCTCAACTTTAGGCACAAGGGAAGTCCAGCTACACGGTGACAGGCAGCCAGTCAGGGCAGTGAGAGATTACTCTATAAGAGGAACATGGATTCGGGCATGATGGCGTTTTAGTTTTATTCACACTCAAGGCATTTATTTGTTCCTTAACTGGTTGGAAGCTAGAGAATGACAGATCAACACACACTGACGTGCCCAGTATGTTTTTTTTTTTTATCGTAATGAGTCTATAATGCAAGTAGAAATTATATCCTCAGAGTTACAAATACTTGGGTGTCTCAAACCACATACAACCGTACTAAACAGTTTGTCAGTACACCATTAGTGGCAATACCAAATAGGCAATGGTGTGCATTAAGTGATTTGGGACACAGCCTTGAATCATCAGTGAGTGTGTATTGTGACTCACTGTAACGTGACTCAGCATTCATAGCCATGAGATTAAATTATTAAATGTTCTTCCGCAAGCAGCTAGTATTTTTATCAGGGAGGATGAAATTCCAAACTTTTACATTCAGCAGATACAAAAATACAAAGCATGATAAAACAAGTGTCCAGTTGTAGTGTTTGCTCTTTAACCTGTGCAGCATCCATGCGATTCCACAGCTGATGAATAATGTTCAGTGAAGAAGTCATACCCTCAGCCTGCAGGGGCTCTCCTCGGACCACCACCAGTAAACAACTCAGTGCCTTGTTCTGAACCAGAGAGAAATGAGAGTGAGAGAACTTCAAAGCTTAGACAGGCAACACTGAGGCAGATTCACATTTTCTTTTTGATAATTAGGATAATAAACTGTAAATTTGTTTTGGTTCTCCACAATTTGGTCTTGCTGGGGAAGGTGGGAATATGAACAGAATATGGGAATATGAACAGATGACTGTGGCATCATTAGGATTCAAACTCGCGATCTCTGGACTATAGGGCAAATGCTTTTCTGTTGCATCACTCAGGAGCCTAAAGTGCAATTTCAGTTTGAAATTGAAATCTATATATCAAATTTGCAGAAGAACGCTAACAAAAGGTCTGGCATAGATTCTAGATGATGATGTCTGTCAACAATGAAGAGAAATGAAGTGCCAATGCCAGTAAAGGTGATGGCCCTAAAGCTGAATATCAGAATAAGTTAATCACAGATGTAATGTCGCAGTCAGGTCTATAATGGTCTAGGAATTCCAGCACATTTAACATGTCCCAGCTCTTTAAGGGACCAAAATAATTTACACAAACTAACAATCATACATTTTTTGATACAAAATAAACATTTTTAATATGTGGTTACAAATCCTTTGCAGTTGATGACTGTCTGAGGTCTGGAACCCATAGACATCACCTGACACAGAGCTTCTTCCCTGCTGATTCTCTGCCAGACCTGTACTCCAGCTGTCTTCACTTCCTGCTTGTTCTTGGGGTATTTTGCCTTCAGTTTTGTCTTCAGCAAGTGAAATGCAGCTCAACTGGATCCTACTGCAGAACAATCCACTTTTTTTTTTGCCTTAAAAAAAGTCTTGGGTTGCTTTTCGAAGTAAGCTTCAGGTCATTGTCCATCTGCACTGCGAAACGCTGTCCAATGAGTTGTGAAGCATTTGGCTGAATGTGAGCAGACAGGATAGCCCTAAACACTTCACAATTCATCCTGCTGCTTTTGTCAGCAGTCACATCAAGTGAACCAGTTCCACTGTCAGTCTTACACGCCCATGCTATAGCACGAGGTGGTATGCTTAAGACCATGAGCAGTCCCTTCCTTTCTCCATACTCTTCTCTTCCCATCATTCTGGTACAAGTTGATCATTGTTTCAAGTGGCAGCTCTTTGGACTTTATATTGAGAGTTAACAGCAATAGATTCGAACTGCAAATGCCACACTTGATATCAAATCTAGACCTTTTATCTGCTTACTTGTAAGTGAAACAATGAGGGAATAGCACACACCTGGTCATAGAACAGCTGAGCAGCCAATTGTCCAATTACTTTTGGTCCCTTAAAAAAGGGGGGGGACCACATATACAAAATGCTGTAATTCCTACACCATCCACCTGATCTGGATGTAAAGATCCTCAAATCCTTAAAGCTTTAAGTCTGCACTCTGCACTTTGTACATTATATAATTTCATCTCCAATATACTGCGGTAGACAACTAAAATAACAATAACTTTGTCAATGTGCAAATATTTATGGACCTGACTGTACACGTGGTGTGTTGATACCATACATTAATTTGGTGCTATGTCACATTGTTTATCAAGAATAAAATGCACAGCTGAGCCCAGTAATACCAAATAATATTATCGAGCATCATAACAAAGACAGGTTTTTACAAGATGCAAAACTCTTGTAAGCCTCAAAAATGAAAAGGTATTTTACTAAAAACTACACTAAAGTCAGCAGAGCTTATGAAGTCTTATGAAGAGCTTACCTTACACTGATTATGTTAACCCAATGTAGAGACTATGTATACAAAGAGCTGTGGTTCTTATGTGGTTTATCCATTATACAAATTTTATGCACTCAAAGTTGACTGACATATTTAGCACGTATCCATTTATACATGTATTAATTTATGAATGTGTTATTTAATTATAAATGACGTAAGCTATTTTATTTATATGCGTCATCCACCACCACTAAAGAGGCAAAGGAAAAGAGCACTTAAGATTATTTTATGGTTAAGATTTCTATTGTACATAACTGAAAAATTTTAAGTGGTTAGAAAATAAAACAACAAAATCCCTGATTTTCTCATGGCCACCAACTTGTTAAAACAAGCAGCGTCACTAAATAGAAATCCAACACAGTTTATCACTTTATCAAAGTTTGTTCAGGGTCAGTTTTGGAATACTGAACACAATACTGTAGCCTTGCCCATGATCTGGGCTATTTTTTTTTTTGATAAACTCTTGTTGACAGATATCCTGTGTAATGTTTCCAGCTGCGTGTGAGTGGCCCACATGTTTTCCACGTGTCAGTTTTCCCCCCTCCGATTTGTTGAATGATGTCCTCACCAGTGTGGGTATGTTCCCCAGCCTGTAGCCTGCACTATGCCAAGCATCAAGAGCAGCTCGGGCGCTGCTCAATACTTCTCTCTCCACACGAGCACGCGCATCCGAGCACAGACTACTGAGCAAAACAGGACTCCACACACACAAGTTCTCATCCTTAGACGGCAAGAAGTGTTCAATAAACTCCAGCTAAAAGGAAAAAAATGCACACACACACACACAGACACAGACACAGACAGACACACACACACACACACACACACACACACACAGAGGGATATTGGAAACAGTAACAATGTTATGTGGAACTATGGAACACAAAAGCTTGTACTAACTATTAGCACTAACTCCACTAATGTGTGTGTGTCAATGCCATAGTTGATGAACACTCTACTGTGTGTGTGTGTGTGTGTGTGTGTGTGTGTCTCTCTCTGACCTGGTGGTTTGGAGTCATAAGAAAGAGCAGGCGTCTTAGGAGTAAACCCAAATGAGTCAGCTGATAGTTCGCACTTGGGCATGACTTTATCTACAAACACAACAGAAAGACAGAATGGGTCACTACTGTTATGAGTAAAGTCACAGTTGCTAAGAGACAAGCAAAGTACAAAATCAAAACATGTCTCAAATCAAAACTGCTACTTGCTACATGAAATATTTGCTATTAAAACTTAAAGTATACCCTTCAATACTATGTTTTCATTTATTAGGGCCTAAATAACAATTGTGTAGTTCTTGGGGGTTGAGGTCAGTTGAGGTCAGTTGAGGTCTGGACTGTGACTTGGCCATTCCAACATCTTGATTTTTTTTTTCTCTCCTTTAGCCATTCAGATATCGATTTGCTGGTGTGTTTGTGTCCTGTTGCATGACCCAATTATGGAGACTCGAAGGAACTGCTGGAATTGCAACATGTTCCTTGAATGAATTAAGGACAGATGTCGCAAGAATATTCTGGTATAAAGTGGAGTTCACCAAGTGTCCCAGATCCTGTGGCTGCAAGACAAGCCCAAATCATCACCATGCTTGACAGTTGGTATGAGGTGTTTTTGGTGATACACTGTGTTTGGTTTTTGCCAAAACGTGGCACTGTGCATGATGAGCAAACATCTCCACCTTGATCTCATCAGTCCAAAGGATATTGTAAATGAACTCATGCTGCCATATTCTTATTTCATATTTAGGTTTTTATTTATATCACTGAGCAATAAACGGTCTGTCCTTGGACTGAATTTGCTGAGATGCCCACTTCTGGGAAGATTGGCATCTGTCTTGAAGGCTCTCTATTTGTAAACAATCCTTCTTACTGTAAATTAAATTGTTTGGTTATGGCCTTATAACCCAGATTGAGGAGCAGCAACACTTGCTTCTCTGAGGACAAGTCAACAATCAAGAGAGGTCTTCACCAGAGTAAACACAGAGGGGGTTTACCACAAGATGTAAACCACTGGTAAGCATCAAAAACAGGAGGACCAGATTAGAGGGGAAAAAACATGTTTAAAAAAAAAAAAAACCCATACAGTTCAGGAGCAACATCCTATGGACAGATGAGACAAAGATCAACATGTACCAGAATGATGGGAAGAGAAGAGTATGGAGAAAGGAAGGAACTGCTCATGGTCTGGAGTATGTTATAGTGTGGGCGTGTAAGACCGACAGTGGAACTGGTTCACTTGTATTTATTGACACTGTAACTGCTGTCAAAAGCAGCAGGATGAATTGTGAAGGGTATGAAGTGTATAGAGCTACACTGTCTGCTCGCGTTCAGCCAAATGCGTTTCACAGTGCAGATGGACAATGACCCAAAGCTTTCTTTGAAAGCAACCCAAGACTTTTTTAAGGCAAAAAAGTGGATTGTTCTGCAGGGGTCAAGTCCGTCACCTGATCTGAGTCCAGTTGAACTGCATTTCACTTTCTGAAGACAAAACTGAAGGCAAAATGCCCCATGAACAAGGAGAAAATGAAGACAGCTGCAGTACAGGTCTGACAGAGAATCACCAGAATAGAAACCCAGCGTCTGGTCATGTCTAGGAGTGCCAGACTTCAGGCAGTCAAATTTGTAACCAAGTATTAAAACTGACAATTGAATTTATGATTCCTAAAATAATAATAACTTTGTACAGGACTGTACATATTTTAGCAAAACATGTAAAAAAAAAAATATATATATAGATTGTTGACTTCTTTGTAATGGGGCATAACACACACCCAATAGTTTTGAAAGCATCCAGGCCAAGCACTACAGGTAAGAGTAGCATGATCTTACAGACAGGTGTCCAATTCCCAAAACAGATTTGACACCAATTGTCGCCTCTGTTGGGGTGTTGGTGAAACAGAGAGCTTAATCCTATCACTCCCAGGAGAGATTTCCAAAATCACTTTGAGAGCACAGAAAGAAAGGTCACATTCAACTGCCTGCACTCACCAGGTGAGCTGTGAGGAGAATGTGGTGCAAACATAACTCAGCCGTACCGTATCTATACACACACACACACACACACACACACAAACACACACAATGGGGAAGAAAAACGAACGTTATAGAATCACTCAAATATGCACTCATCAACACACACATTCATTACTACACTACTTTTGAAAACTAGATATGCTTTATTTGCTTGGTTTCATTTTGTGTAGTTTTCTTATGAAATACACTTTGACTGTTTGTGTATCTGACTCAATGTGAGTAATGGAAACTTTGCAGTCACTGCTGGGTGTGTGCACACACTCACCGTGCCAGGAAGCACCAGACATCAGTGGCTAATACGGCCGTCTGTGTGTCTGACTGGAGCACAGCGCCTAACAATGACCGCTCCTATCAGTGACGGACAGAGACAGAGAGACTACATATCATTTGATGTGGATTCATCCATTTCTGTGCATAGAGTAGATATCAGATTTCCAACCCTGCTCCTATATAGTGATGTTTCATGGCTTGGATGCCCCTGCAGCATTACATTATACCCAGGCATGTCTAATCTATGCTAGTGAGTATCCACAACAGGAAAAGGCATCAGAAGGACTGACAAGTGGATCTTGATACAGACTTGCAGGATGTAAAAGAACCTTTTCAAGACCCCTGGAACCCAGGAGCAGGTACCAGCTGCAGTGCAGTACTGTACTAACCAGCCTCGGGAAGTGTCGAGCGGGCAGTGCTGCCACGCAGCCACACAGATGTACGCATACATGCTGGTGCAGGCTCACTGTGCCCTGAGCCTGGCCACGAATCATCACCCCAGGCAAGAGGACAGGAACAGTTCGCTCTACCAGGCACTGACGGAAACTCAGAAAAACTGCCTCAAAGATGGACAGCCTGAAGAGTGGAAGGAAAGGTAGAGGGAAAAAAAAAAGGGAACAAGAAAATTTGCTAGCCGGACTATTTTTTTCTACTGGTGTGCCTCTCTCCATTAAACAAAACAAAACAAAACAAAAAACCATAACATTACACTGACATTTAAAATCAAACAGAACTAAGTTTATGATTTAAAAATAAACATATAGCACAGCTCCTGTGTGTGAAGCAGTCCATCAGAAGGTCTTATAGAACAGGAGAGCTTTCAGAGCAAATCTCACTGTGAGAATACTACTGACTACTGAGAATACTGCTGACTACTGAGAATACTGCTGACTACTGAGAATACTACTGAATACTGAGAATACTGCTGAGCACTGAGAATACTGCTGACTACTGAGAATACTACTGAATACTGAGAATACTACTGAGAATACTGCTGACTACTGAGAATACTACTGACTACTGAGAATACTACTGAATACTGAGAATACTACTGAGAATACTGCTGACTACTGAGAATACTACTGAGTACTGAGACTACTACTGAGTACTGAGAATACTGCTGACTACTGAGAATACTGCTGACTACTGAGAATACTGCTGAGTACTGAGAATACTACTGAGTACTGAGAATACTGCTGACTACTGAGAATACTACTGCATACTACTTCATCAAATTGTGATTGCATGTGATTGCTTACAATATTGGTTTATACTTTTTATTTTAATGTACATGCTATAACATCTTAAGTTGATTCAACAACTATATTGGAGATATACTGTAGTCGTTTGACCTTTGGCCTGACTGTGCTGAAGCAGGCTGTAGCAAAAAATATTCTATTATCCCTTCACAAAGATCAGCAACCAAAAAAATATTACTGCAAATAAAGTTTAATAAACTGTGTGCCTTTCTCCCTCTGTCTCTCCCTCTCTTTCATTTAATCCTAGTTTTGTACTTTGCAATTCTTAACTCAATGCGAGCTAACAACATTATTCTTAGCTTTGTACTCTGTCGATTTTCCTAAACTGTGTATATAAGCTCACCATGACTTAACATAATTTTAGCATCTTCTTTGTGCACGCAGAAATCAAAACGCTGCACTCTGTAATTACTGGATAATTGTGCTCTTTATACTCCCTGGAAACTGTTGGGGAGTGCGCATTTTCGTTGGTGTCTGGTCTTTGATTTATATTACAGCTAGAGGTGAAACCGATCTGATACCCAGTATCGGTTTCGCTGTGATACCAGCAAAAAATGGTAGATTGGATATGGGAGAAAACGTCTCTGATATCAGAGCCTATAACTGGAAGTGTTCACATATAAAAAGAATTGACTGTTTTTTTCCCTTATGTTAGATTTTATTGTATTTATACTTTAAATTTTATATTAGATTTACTCTGCAAGTGATTTTTGTGTTTAAAGGTTTAACTGTTCAGTTTATGTGAAATAAAGATATAATGCGGAACAAAATTATTGTATAATAACATTTGAAAGCAGATTTTTAAAAGAATTTAACAGACCCACAGAAGTCTTTTTCAACAAACATTAAATGTTAACAGCAAACCTGTGTGTTTCCTCTGAGAACTGACTGCCATCATACCAGAGACACAGCGTCTCCTCTGTCTGGGTGTAGAGCTTCCCCAACACGTTCACCAGCAGGAGACACTGCGGCAGTGCCAGCTCCGGACTGTACTCTAAAAACACGGCAGGACAAAAAACTTTTACTAAATACCAAGTATCTAGTGAAGTAAATATGTCAGAAAAGGTAAAGTCTTAACCTGCTCTTCAACAACAAAATGAGCAGAATTAACTCTAACACAATGTCATTTATAGCAAGTTGCTACAGGATGACTGAAGGCAAATTATCTTCACCACAAAATTTGTAATAATACAACAGGGCAGAGATTATTACTAGCACATTGTCCTGATGGAAAAAGCACAGGATACATATTTAGCAAACTGTCATGGCTGACCAGTGGGCAAGCACAATATCTCTTTGACCCTTATTCACAAACAGGGACAGTGTGAGTCCTTGACTGACGGGAATAACTTTAATGACCAGAGACCTTATCTCTCCACAAGCTATTCACAAACTTTTCCGCTGGCATTCTCCTTTTCCTGATCCCATTCAAATGACACCAAATAACTCATCTAACTCAAAATAAGTTGAGCTGCATGGCTCAGCTATACGCATAGCGAGAGCTAAGTGCTGAGAGCGGACTGCTGTGGCCTTACTCTGGGCCGGGGTCAGAACACACTCAACAAAAGACCTCATGGGTAAAAGCTGTGCCAGCATAGCATCCATAGGAACCAACACAACCCCGCTCAGCTCTTCAACCAGGACAACAGGCACAGACGGGGCTGAGGCACAAGGAGGAAATTTACTGGACATGGAAACAGAGAGAGAGAGAGAGAGAGAGAGAGAGAGAGAGAGAGAGAGAGAGAGAGAGA
>CM040993.1:1101037-1115979 GCA_022985145.1 Pangasius djambal | reverse complement strand
TCACTGCAGCCACCTTCAGTTGCTGCTTGTTTGTGGGTCTTTCTGCCTTCAGTCTTGTCTTCAGTAAGTGAAAAGCAGCTCTATTGGGTTGAGATCAGGCGAGTGACTTGGCCATTGAAGAATATTCCATTTCTTTGCCTTCAAAAAGTCTTGAGCTGCTTTTGCAGTATGTTTAGGGTCATTATCCACCTGCACTGTGAAGCAGCGTCCTATCAGTTTTGCAGCATTTGGCTGAATGTGAGCAGAGAGTATAGCCCTATACACCTCAGAACTCATCTTGTTATATTTACAATTATGTCACTTTGTCCAAATACCTTTGAGCCCCTGAAAATGGAGGTACTTTGCTGAAAATGGCTGTAATTCCTAAATGGTAAATGGCATATTTTTGTGGAGCCTCTTAAAATAAAGCTGAAAGTCTACACTTCCATCACATCTTCATTGTTCTATTTCAAATCGATTGTGGTGGTGTATAAAGGCAAAATCACAAAAAACTCTGTCATTGTCCAAATACCTCTGGACCTGACTGTGTGTATATATATATTCTTATCGATTGTAAACATCAGTTGCAATATAGACACTAACAGTGAGTGTTTTAATGTTTTAATGAGCCAGTTAAATTTTAAATCCACTTTTAGTTAAATTATTGTTAATTTACTGCTGTGGACTCATGTGTCTCTGATTTAGTGATGTTGAGCACAAGACTTATGGACAATTCCAAGCGTGCTGTACCTTCAGAGCTGACTGCTGCATCTGCTCGGCCATCTCTAGAGAGTTCTGCACTGAGGCCAGCAGGTCCTCACACAAAAAAGTAACAAGGTCACTGTGCCGCAAGCGCTCCTCCACCAGAGTCTGGTACTTCACACTTTGCCTAGAAACAAAGAGGTTAGTGGATTTTTGACAAATGTAGAAGCTGTAAATTCCAAATTAATCATCTAGCATACAGTAATTTTGGAGGCCAAGCACCAAATGTGAGAAATGCGTTTGTAGGGTTTACTTTTAGGAAACAGCCTTCTACATTTAGAATAACTTTACAATAACTATACACACAATTATTAGTCCTGTCAAAAGGCCAGGCCCTGGGAGGTTTTACTGCCATGTGGGGGCCATACTGCATACTACATAATAAATGTTGTTTTAAAATGATTGAGTATTCAGGACCAATTCACACCAGACACAAGTTTTAGTCCACACCAGCTGCTTCAGAGGCACGTCACATTCGAGCTGATGCACCACACTGCCCTAGTTTTAGTTTATTTACTTTGTGTCTATTTTTTTGTCACTCACACACAAGGAGTGTAAACTCCAGAGAAGTCCACTGAAGTTACAAAACCACATTTTCTATACGCTGTGCACTGTGCATTAAAAATCTAGAAAGATCTCATGACTGTGCAGTCTGTTGTATAGCAAAGTGTTTGTCTGCTGTGATACTCGTTTTACACAAATATGGGGAAACAAAATAAAAGCAAACATACTTCATATTATTAATAATACTGTCCCACTGTCTCATGTCACACTTTAGGGGAATGATTTTGTAAATACAGCTGGCAGGACACTACAGGTTTAGCAATGAAAGCTCAAGCGCAAACAAGGTTCAGCAATGAGAAGTTCTGCTGTTGGCTTTTGGGTGCTTTACATCCAGTCCGTCGTATTGGTGCACACTTTATGACAGTTTGTCAAAAAAACATTCGAGTAGCTACGCACTTACTATAGTGGAGCACGTAGAGTTCCTCATCTTATTCTTATAATGTTATTACATAAGCCTGTAATGTGAACAATCTGTAAGGAGTGTAATGTGAATTATAAACTGCGGGACATTCGTACAGGAACCTAAGGGGTTGATGAGCAACAGGTGAGTGCAGTTGCGAGATGGGAGAGCTCATCGGCTTGGCTGAGAGGGGACATGGTTTTCCATGAGGATTCAGGTAGCTCTCAAACTCACTCAATGAATTTATTAAAAAGTACGCAGTTAATATCACTCTCAAAAAAATGTGAAGAAATGTAAATTCAGCTGCTTCTTCTCCTGGATTCTGGAAGTGTGTGCAACTGCTCTTTCAGCAGTGAGTACAGAAATGTAGCTGGGACGCATCTGGTGTGGATTCACTGAGGTCATGACACTGGATACATTTACATTTACGGCATTTGGCAGACGCCCTTATCCAGAGCGACTTACATTTATCTCATTTATACAACTGAGCAGTTGAGGGTTAAGAGCCTCGCTCAAGGGCCCAGCAGTAGCAGCCTGGCGGTGCTGGGATTTGAACTCATGACCTTCTGATCAGGAGTCCAACGTCTTAACCACTGAGCTCCCACTTCCCCATGTGCGGCAAAAATATTTTTAAAAATAATTTTTAGGGCGAGTAAAAAGCATCAGTCTGCAAAAATAGGCTTTTCATATACATTTTGGAAATGATATCAAAATACAATGCAGTGAACAAAACCTGAAATTCATGGTGTGAAACTGAAGTCAAATGGAGCAGGAACAGATCATTTATGTCATTTAATAAGCATGTACCACGCTACATCTTACACGTCTCTTTCAGCCAGTTTAGGAATGCTACACTGATCAGCATCAGGGCTGCAACAAACAACCATTTTTTTTTAAAATAGTAATATTATTATTATTATTTGAGTTATTAGCAGTGAATATTTTTGATAATCAATTAATCTAGCGATTATTTCCTGTTCTAATAACCTCTGCCATATTCTATTTATGCACATTTTCAATGACTCTGTCCAGTTTTATACGTTTTTGTTAGCAGGCATTAATTTATACAGCCGGAAATGACATAAAGAACAAAATAAAGTAGCAGTAACAGTAATTCGGGTAAGTTTTACTCACTTGATGATGAATTTCCATGTGTTAGCATGCAGGGCAATATCCAGCTTGGATATGACTGAGCATATGTCCAGCAAACTGTGAATCACTGCACAAGAAAACAAAAACTTTACTGCGTTCCTATAATAAATATAGAAATCAAACTTTGTTTTCCCGAAACCCATCAGGAGGTCCAGACTTACATACTTCTGTCTTTTAACTAAATACATTTTACTACTAGTTTCACTGTAATACATGAATCATAAAGAAAATACTGAAGAAAATTCGTGAGTAAGTCAGGAGTAAGGGCTTAAAAGGAAAGCGCTCTGATGGACGCACCTGCGACTATATCTGATATTTCTTCTTCCGAGGCACTGGTCTCCAGGCTGATCTTATCCAGCAGCTCCATCAGGCACTTCTGGAGCGAGTAGGCTTCCCTGAACAGACTCTGCAGCAGGTCCCCTACTAGTGACAGTCTCCCGCTGTACACAACCTCACTATCCTGCAAACCAAACCTCAGTCAGTTGTAGACAATCACACTGCACTTGTTCACAACAGGTGTCTGCAACATTTCAGCACATAGCTTCCATGGAGATGGCTTATTTCAATGTGTTCAAATTTGAATGAGATTGTTTGATTAATGCTGCAATTAGTCTAAAGGTCATAACTCGTAATTCTCGACTTCCGACCAGGAAAAACCAACACGCCATCAACTCAGAATTCCTACTCAGGGAGAGCAGCTGCAGGAAGTTCCTTCGACTTCAGCAAGTGACTTCAAATCAACATGGCCACTCACTTCTTACCTTTAAATAAGTTATCCTGTATACACAGCTTTAGCTCAAATCAACATACAGACATATTCACGTCTTAAATCCATAACACTGACCCTACAGTTCACTGTTCTGAAGAGGAAAATGTACATCATTCATCACAGTTAGCTGGCTAGCTTCTTGTCCGTGTTTTTCCCACCACTTTTTTGCTCAAATGCACGAAGGTCGGAAATTATGTCCTTCCGAGCTTGGACTTCCCACTTCCGAGGTAAGTCAAATGCAGTCATTTCAGTCATCTCATCAATTATGAACTTAAAAGACAGGTTACAACAGACCTACAAATGCTCAAGAGGCTTGTTAATTAGATTCACAAAAGTACCAACAATTCTTTATATATGTAATAATTTATGTTTATGTTCAAAATGACTGCTGGGTTTTTTCCCACAAAAGAAGTGCACAGTGTGGTAATGATCTGAACACGCTGTACCTTGCAGTGCTGGAAGGTGTCCTTTAAGATGTGGAGGACACAAGAGGGCAGAGAGCGGATGGAGTCCAGGGAGGTAGCCTCATCGAGAGCGCACACGTGACGCACACAAGCGGACAGAGCCTCCAGTGTCTGCACCATCATCTACACACATAAATGTTACAAATAGCTTAAATTCCCATCTTTATTAACAACATAACATGCAGGAGAAATGCTTAAGATGCTATATGTTACATAGCCTGTATTCTATCTGTCTACAGTGAACATTAGAAGAGGCACTAAATGCTATAATGCCAATTCTTTTATTATATAATTCATCAGGAATAAAGGATATAAGATTTAGGACGGTGAAACATGTGACACTTCACAAAAGATAATGTACAACATGCCCAGACAATACCAACCACGCTATCCAACAAGCCTTACAAACACAAGCCCTTATAAAACCCACTGATTGTGAGCTTCTCTAACAAACGTTATTCAGAGAACCTGCAAATTGTTCCTGAGGAATGCATGCAGCTCAGCGTTCTGGCTAGACAGGTCTCCGATTTGCTTGGTGATCTCTTCCAGAAGGCCAGTAAACATCACCACCACCTGTAGCCAACAAGGCATGACATGACAGGTCCTTCATCATGTGAAAGAAACCACACATTCAGGTGGGTGGACAGTCAGAGACCTCACCTTAGGCAGGATTTTAGAGAAACATTCTTCCTCAAGGTCTGACAGAGGGAGATGAGGAAGGAACAGGTCTACAATAATCTGCAGAACATCTGTAAATATAAACAACCAGTGTACATCATACCATATGAATATTAAGTTACAAAGGCTAATAGGTTTTTCACTGCTTCAACCACTGGCTAAAATACTTACTGATGTGCTCATTCCAGCTATTAGTGTTATGATGAATGGAGTACAACAGTCAAGGAAGTCAAGGTTGTGTTTCTTCTGAGCCTAAAATGTGTTAAAAAAAAGTTTGTGACAGCAATAAAGTGGTGGGTTTATAAATCCCTGGTTCGCAAAAGGACCATGAGGCATGGGGTCTGAGGTTTACATTATTACTTTTTATATGTGATAATTGTCAAGAATTAATCCTTTGTTTTCATGTGACATCAAAAAAAAAAAGGTGTAGGTTGCTGTCCACTGTATTGATTCCCTACACAAACGCCATATCTCTGTGTGAAGACACTACACTGTGGCATAAACAGGCAGAGGTGAAGAAACCTCGAGCAGGTGGAGAAAACAAGATCCTTCAAGGTCGTGAAAGTTCTTCTGAATCTGGGCCCTGAGACTCAGTTCTTCTGAATCTGGACCCTGAGACTCAGTTCTTCTGAATCTGGACCCTGAGACTCAGTTCTTCTGAATCTGGACCCTGAGACTCAGTTCTTCTGAATCTGGTTATGGAAGGCTGCTGTTAATCATAAGGACATCACACCTGAGGATAAGTGGGACCCAATGATCGTCTCTTCAAATCATTTTGCTCTTTCAGTATTTGTTTTTTACTCTCATGACAAATAAAAATGTTGTCAATATGAAGTTTATGAGATCCTGAACTTGATCACATTACTCCAACCTGCTGAAGGTTTATTAAGGTAAAGTGAAATGTTTAACTCATTCATCCTCACAACTCCATAGATATGGTGGATTAATCAAACTATGATACGAGATGTACAAGTTCATTAGAAAATTTTAAAGAATTCTCACCATTAGTGAGAAGCAGCTAATGAAACTTCAGGGAGAGATCGCATGACTGTGAAAGTCAGGGTGTGGGTTTAAATAGTGCTCAGGCACTATAACTGGTATTTTATGATGAATAAAAGTCTACCCTTTATTTTGGCCTGGTGAATGTACTTATGGAGAGAAACGACATCCTGATCAGTCTGGTTTTGTTTATAGCTGCTGTGTGTGTGTGTGTGTGTGTGTGTGTGTGTGTGTGTGTGTGTGTGTGTATAAGGCGGTGCGCTGAGGAACCCGGGGGTAAAGGATATGAGCAGCCTGGGCAGGACCGCTTTCAGCTGCTGCTGACAAACCTCCGGGCTCCACCGGACCACCTGCTCCAGGAGCGCAGCTGCAGACATCGCCGGGCTGCCGGGAGAGCCGCTGCGGGGAACCGGCCAATAATGGGCAGCTAGATAACCGCTAACTACCCGCTAGCTGACTGCTAGTGAGCTGCTGCTAACCGCTAACTAAAACGACACATTCAGTCAACTCCTCCAGAACCAGTCTGTGAGCTCACAAGCGGGAAAAACACATCACGCTTACCACCGAAACATAACCGGAACTGATTAAAAAAACAGATTTGCACAAAAGTCCGTGAAGTTTAATGAGATGCGGAGCCGCTCAGTGTTTAAAATTAACCGCTTCTTCCTCAGCGCTGTGGACGAGACCATTCAGCTGGCGGGCGGAGGGGTGGGACTGAGAAATCTGTTCAAATGTAACTCGCAGATATCGTGGAATATGGTGTGACATTCTGCAGAGCAGCTCTGTAAGGTCTCTGTAAGGTCTCTGTAAAGTCTCTGTAAAGTCTCCTAAGGCGTGTGCTGATATTTGTCTATTAATATATTTCACTTCGAGAGAAATGGTATGGCTCACAAAAATTGCGTGCTCGCGTGTGCAGTGACGTCAGAAGCGCGCGCGTGCGGTGTGTGTGAGGGGAATACATTCTCTCAGTGCTGTCACTCTTTCATTAAGTCTTCTTAAATGGTTATATAAATCACTTTATAATCACTTTTTGTAATGGGTTAATAAGTTGAACCACCAACAATGCATAAAGGATATTTATAAATAAATTATTAGGACAATTACAAATCTGCATTATGATCATTTTTACTGATATGGAGATCATGTGACACCTTAATGGCACACAGGTCAACTCCATTCAACTGATCATGTGACTTCTTATGGCAACTAGGGTTTTATTTATAAATAGTTTTGCAGACTATATGGATTTTTCCTCCAACTTCAGTATTATGTAGATTCATGACATACACTCACCAGCCACTTTATTAGGAACACCTGTACAACTGCACAGTCGTGCTGTTATCTAATCAGCCAATCATGTCGCAGCAGCACAGAGAATGAGATCATGCAGATGCAGGTCAAGAGCTTCAGTTAATGTTCACATCAAGCATCAGAATGAGGAAAAGTGTGATCTCTGTGACTTTAACCATGGCATGGATTTTGGTGCCAGATGGGCTGCTTTGAGTATTTCAGAAACTGCTGATCTCCTGGGATTTTCACACACAACAGTCTCTGGAGTTTACACAGAATGGTGCAAAAAACAAACAAACAAACAGCAGCGGTTTTGCAGGTGGAAAACCTTGTTGATGAGAGAGATCAGAGAAGAACAGCCAGACTGGTCTGAGCTGACATGGGGTCTACAGGAACTCAAATAAGCACTCTGCGCAACCGTGGTGAGCAGAAAAACATCTCAGAATGCACAGCAGAATTCCGAGTATGGGCCACCATACTTGGCCACACGTCACGTCGCGTCACATCACGTCACATGAGGTTCCACTCCTGTCAGCCAAGAACAGGGATCTGAGGCTACAGTCGGCACAAACTGTAGGGACAGCTGAAGATTAGAAAAACATCACCTGACCTTTTTCCAATGTACAACTGTCCAGTTTCAGTGAGCCTGTGCTCAGTGTAGCATCAGAATCCCAGGAGATCAGACGTTTCTGAAATAATCAATCCAGACCATCTGGTACCAGTAACAATGCCACAGTCACAGTCAGTGAAATCACATTTTCCCCACATTCTCATGTTTGATGTGAACATTAACTGAAGCTCTTGACCTGTATCTGCATGATTTTATGTGCTGTTCTGCTGCCACATGATTAGCATGATAGGTGTTCCTATTAAAGTGGCCGGTTGAGTGTATAATCTCAGTGAAGTCCATTTCAGTTCCAGGTTGAAACATTTCAAAATTAAAAAAAGTTCAATGAGAATGGACATATAATGCAAGCCTCTGTATAAGTAAATTCTCCAGTGTTAGTGTCACTTTTCACTTTTGGGTGTAACCAGACTTTAAATCTTAGAAAGCTAGAATCTTAATTCAGATTGAGACACTCAGGAATTCAGGAAAATATATAGTTTACAGAGTTATGTATGGAAGAAAATATCAATATTTCAGTGTGAAGGGATTCCCAGGCCACTACAAATACACCGTGCTTTTAGAATTGTCAAACTGAGTTTTTGTTTGTTTGTTTTTTCTTGTGTGGACAGATCTACCTACTCATTATTCTATTAGACTCAGATACCTGATGACACCATTCCATAGGCTACCTACTGAGATGAGTCCACTTCACCACCATACCAGTACTTCCTGAAAGATTGTTTATGGTCAAAATGTAAAAATATTCCCAAAAAATGCAGATATAAAGAAAATGCTGCGGTTTTCCCAGAACAGTTCTAAATTGTTTCATGTTTTATTGTTTTTTGTGTAAATTTTTAGTTCATAGCTTTGAAGTAGTGTAGCATTGCATAAAGGCCCCAAAATAACTGTCAACTATTGTAAGTACACTTGTATTTAAAAAAAATCTTCCTGAAAGAGAAATCTTTACAATTAACATGTGATCTTCAATAGCATACATCTATTTTGTAATGATATGCTGAGTTGACTTTTTAAAACTTCATTCATCTACATGGTTAACGGTTTCCAACATTATCCTCAATGCCGTTTGACTGCTCGCTGACTGTAGTGCCAGTGGAAACTCATCACGTCCTAAAGAGAACGATGCAGCAGCGCTTCAATCACACTATCCGTCATCACCCAGATGAGGATGGGCTCCCTTCTGAGTCTGGTTCCTCTCAAGGTTTCTTCCTCATAGGGAGATTTTCTTTGTCACCATCACCGCTGGCTTGCTCATTAGGGATAAATTCACATATTTACAATTTATCTTGGTTTAATTTAATTTGAATCTATTTATTTCTGTAAAGCTGCTTTGTGACAATGTCCATTGTTAAAAGCGCTATACAAATAAAACTGAACTGAGCTGAACTTTAGTCCTGTAGTCTTGTCTAGCTCTCTCACATCCTCATCTGTACGCTCCACTCAAACTTTTATGCTAACGTCAGTGCCATCGTGCTTGTCATGTTGCAGATTGCTGACTAGCCGAGCCGAGTCCCTGAGTCTCTACTGTAACTCTGTGAACAGCTGCGTCATCCAGCTGCATTGCATTCTGGAACTCTACGATTCCACTGCGCCACATTAGATTTCTCATTAATACAACATCGAACACTGCTGGAAAATGGGGAGCGAGAAAATAAGCTCTTGCTCTTTTTTAAGAAGCTAACAGTGAAACCTGAGCATTGTCCCTTATGTGTAAGATGAATTACTTTTCTCCTGTTAAACGTCACTGAAACTGCACCAGCAATGTCGCCGGGTGACGTCAGTGTGGCACACGGTTGCTAAATTCTCACAGGAACAGTGAAAATACAGCATCAACCAACTAATTAACACCAAAATCACTTAGTATATCACAAATATTTAATGCATTTCAAGGAGGACTTTTCCTTTAAAACTCCTTTATAAATGCCTGCTACTGATTTTTAGGCCAATGGTGGCTCAATGGTTAAAACCATTTTTATCTTGATATTTCCACGTTATTGCAATGAAACTCCTGCTTAACAGAAAAATCGCCTTAAAATTCCCGTAGGTGATCAAGCACATGGAAGCACACACACCTCCACAAATATCAGTGTCCTGTGGTCTCTGCTGGAACATTAAAGGCTTCCTGTGATTATCAGAGCACTTACGAGAACAAAGTCAATATCGTGTTCTTGTAAGGAGGCTTGCCCAAAGAAGGAGTATCTTCCTGTGTCACGAAAGATGAAGACCGGCATTCCCCGTGTATAATACTGACTAAAAATTATATATCCAATTTGACTTAAATATTTTTAGATTTTTTTTTTTGTCTTCTGCATTAGTGTGTCAGTAGAAAAGAGCAAATTTCAGATTTTCATTCATTTAAAAAAAATGTTGCAGAGAATTTTTAACGTCACTAAATAATATATTAAATAATAGATCACCTTTCAGATTAAAAAACATAATTTGAGGCTGACAGTGAGCATGAAATTCTGCAGAAATGTCAAAGTACACTCACATCGAATATTAATTTGATTTACTTTGGTTTTTTGGTTTACTGCTCTTCAGTTATTTTTTGGTATTTATTATTAATGTTTTTATTTCCTTGCTTTGCAGAACTTTAGACTTTTCCACAGTACCTATATACAAATAAGCGTCAGTGCATTCCTAGAAGTCCTAATAATCCTGTTGAACCAAACACTGAGTGACGGCATGATCTAAAACAGTATTTTTGACTCATTAATGCATTTCTGATATTTGTAAGTTGGGTTAATTAAAAAAAAAAAAAAATCTTGTTACGGGAAAACAATGCAGTACAGATATGGCTATAAAGCTGATAAGATCTGTTAAAGATCATGTCTGGCACCTTCAAAATCTTTTCTATTGTTCCCAGAAGTGCTGGCGCACGGAGCAGGAAGATGAGAGGAAAAGGAACTTGATTGTTCTTGATTAAAGCAGCCATTCTTGTAATTAACCACATTATTTTCTTCTTCTGTGTGATGTGTACAGAGTGAACGCATGCATTAATTTCAACTTTTCTGCATTGACGTGACCCAAAATGCATGGTGATGTGTGTCATCTGTACTATTCCTGGCCTCCAAGCAGACAGTCACATTCTGTGATGGAGCCAGGATGTGTTTTTCCACAGTACGCATCACACGCTCGCTTCCTTTATGAACTTCATCTCACATTGTTAAAATCTCAGAGGACTGAGGGAAGACAGAACCACTACAATACGTAGCTTTAAGTAGTTTTATTTGTCACGATCTGATAATCTTTCCTGTAGAAAGTAACATACATATTGCTGTGAATACCGAAAGGTAGCTATTTGCACATAGATGTCAAACAGATAATGCATCATAAAAGTCAACCCTTCACAATTTTATGCTTTTTTTTTTTTTTATTCCATCGTGATCTCGTAGTCTTTGAAGACAGCTCTCAGTTTTCCCACTGTGACTGCATGGTCAGCCTTTCCATAGCCCTAAAACACGTATAGGCTACATGTGAGAACACATTCTGAGGGAAAGCTTTTTAGCTCTGAAGCTTTTTTTTTTTTTTAACTAACTATAATAATGAGGTAATGTTTAATTACCGTAGACTCTCCAAACACTCTTAGTTTCTTCTTGATGCTGTCATGCTCTATCTTTCCACCACCAAGGCAGGTACACTCCAGACCTAGAGTATCCATAGCAGGGCTCAACTTTTCAAAGATATGATCTAAAATCAGAGAGATGAGGCCATGTGAGGTGTTTGCTAACCTTTCAGAGATTTAAAAAAAAAAAAAATTTAAAAAAAAAAAAAAATTCATTGAGATCCACCCAACATTATATATATATATATATATATATATATATATATATATATATATATATATATATATATATATATATATACACACACACACTACATCCATTGGTAGTTTTTTGGGTAAACTTATCAACATATATAGTATGTATTTATATAATTACTGACTACATCCCACCTTTTGATACACGTTACCCTCTAAACTCAGTCCGTCAGTGGCAAGGGAACATCATTAGAACAGCCCTAATCAGATATTGTTTGTATGGTGGACCATCTCAGTATAGCAATGACACTGAAATGGTAGTGCACATGCAGACGCTTGTTGGACGTTTTTAAATATTTTGTACACTTGCTGGCCACTTTATTACACATACACCTTTTTCATCCACTTTTTACTGTATAGGTGTACCAAAACTACAGTTCATTTTTTGTCCAAACACAATTCATGTTAAGCATCCTCCAGTGCTTCAGCCATCAGTATCAGTTTCTGAGCCCAGGATGCTGCTGGCTGGTTATTTTTGGTTGGTAGGCTGTGTCTCAAACCAGCACTGACACTGAGGTGTTAAAGGGTGTTTTCATACTTGGTCCATTTTAGCATTCCAACTCGTTCTGAAAAGATCAATGCCTCAGTATTTTTGTGCATATGTAAACAAATCAACCAGACCCCTCTAAAATGACACACAAGTCAGTATTTTTATTATTCATCTGTGATCCAATTAATTCTTGCTTGTGAAAACCAGTCCACTACACATTCTGTTTTACAGATAAAGAGTTTAAAGCATGCTGTCCCTACATAGCTGTCTCCTCAAAGACAAAACCCAAGTGAAAAAAATTAGTCCTGTCCATGGGGTTGTGTGGTCACACAAGGTAATCAGTTATGATGATAAAATTATGTGTCAGTCATAGAGAAAAACGTTACTATACACAGGGGGTCCGGAAAGTATTCAGACACCTTCAAGGCTTGCACACTTTACCGTGTGCAAAATATTGAATTTAAAATGGATTAAACTGACTTTCTGGCAATTCATCTACACACAATAACTCATAATGACAAAGTGAGAACAAGTTTTGCAATTGTATCAAAAATCAAAAACTGAAATCTCTCCGGTGGGTTTATTCCTTATTGTAGAAGCTCCTTTGGCAGCAATTACAGCTTCAAGTCTTCTTGGGTAATTCTCTACAAGCTTTCCACACCTGGATATAGGCAGTTTCTCCCAATGTTCCTGGCAGATCCTCTCAAGCAGTTTGGATGGGGAGCATTTGTGAAAATCTTCAGGTTTTTCCACAGATGTTCTCTGGAGTTGAAGTCTGGGTTTTGTCTGGGCCTCTCAAGAACACTCAGAGACTTGTCCTGAAGCCATTCCAGTGTTGTCAGTGTTGTCACAGGGTCGTGCTGAAAGGTGAACGTTCGTCCCAGTCTGAGGTCATGTGTTCTGAAGCATGTTTTCTTCAAGGACCACTCTGTATCTGGCTGCATTCATCCGTTCCTCAATTCTGACCAGTCTCCCCATCCCTGCCACTGGTAAGCACCGCCAGAGCATACGACCATGATGCTGCCACCACCATGCTTCACCGTACTGGACTCCAATCAAGTTTTAGAAACACCTGCAGATAATCACAGCAAACGGGATACACCTGAGCTGAATTCAGAGTGCCTTACCCAAGGGTCTGAGTACTTACCTGAAAGACATGTCAGTTTTTTGATCTTTAATAAATTTGCAAAAACTACTAAAAACACATTTTCACTTTGTCATTGTGGGTTATGGCTTGTAAATTGAATCCATTAAGATTCAATTTATAACACAAAGTGTGCAAAACTGAAGGGAACTGAATACTTTCTGAACCCACTGTAATAAGTATTAAATCAGCATCTGCTATAAAGCTTAGATGACGGTGGTTCCCGCAAACACTATAAACAATATAGCATCAGTATCGCCTGGACGGTAACACTGCAATTAGAAAAAAAGCATATGTTCCATACAAGTAAGTATTTTCTCTAGGAAGTCAACATGAATAAACAGGATTTGCAAGCCTGTAAGGTCAGTGCCAATTTAACATGTGTGCCCACTAATGGCTCCCAAGGCCCTCATGCACGTTTTTTGAGGGAGCACACACTAGCTAACAAAACTCATCACAGGAGCTTTGTGGGTTGTGCTGAGCTGTTCTCCAGATTGTGGATTAATTTCACAGCTGTAAGTGCCAAGTCAGTACTAGGATTGTGAGATTGTGTGTAATATGCCATCATCCTATCATTGCCCCTAACAATTGCTGATTGACAACAGTAATCAACTGTGGCTTTGAGGCGGGGAAAGAAGGGGGCGTAACACGCATCATGTAAAAGTTATGTCATTACATCACATGTACATCACATGTTTAAATACCGGAAGCTGGTTACGAGTCGGCTGTAGCTGATGTCGTTTGACTAGTTACCTGTTAAAAAGTTCAGGAATGCTGCAAAACAAAAGTCAGGACTGTAAATAAACACAAGGATTTATTAGCTGTAACTAAGCTCATTATGAATTTTAAATAAAATTATTTAAGCTACACGTGCATTTGCTCTGTGGTGAACAGCAGCATCAGAGACAGATGTTTTGTTGCTCTGCTCGAAACTCAGACAGGTTAGTAATGTTCGATATAAAACAGGCAAACAGGAAACACATATTACGAGACACAACACACTTTATTTTCATCAATCTTAAAGCTACAGCCAAAACGTTTTCCGACAGACATTTAAATCTGCCCTGAAAGCCAGTGCGATAGCTGGAATCTGTCGACAATTCCCGAGACTATCATCACTCGTCCCAAGCCTAGTCAGGACACACTTAACCGCTGTGCTCCAAACAGCATACTGCACACTAAATTACATGCCTAAATAGAAAGGACACTAAATGTGTAGTGGCATACTATCTAGTAGGGATGAGTATTTTAGGTAAGTTTACTATTTAAATTTTTCAATGCAGTAATTAATTTTACTACTAAATGAGTAAAAGCACAGGTCAGTGTGTGTGAAAGTGCATGCCAGGCAGCATACAGTACACCGAGTGACACTCTTTAAACCCGACATGGCTTTATGGGCTGTAGGTGCCACTGGTTTGTTGGATTGGTTGAAGCCTTAGATAGTTTGCTCAGCTGTACTGCTACCTTGCCTGTTTGTTCCGCTTATATATATATATATATATGTTTGGGACTGATTTCTTGGCTGTTTCATTGCTTTTGATCCCATTTTCCCATCGCCAAACCAAACTTTATTTGATCTTTATTACTCATAAGAGTAAATGTAATCTAGGTTGGTTAATTGGCCAATACTAGCTGGTTAGGCTAATAAAACAGTAGTTGTGGTGAAACTGGGCGCGTCACGTGACTGCCTGCTCCTGTAGGATCCCTGGCCGGGTGTACACCTTCCAGCTTGCAGCTTATTATTAAAAAATAACTCACAGTGTTCGCTGTGGAAAGAGAACATGAGCATGTCATCCCGAAGGTGCA
>CM040993.1:1090028-1100937 GCA_022985145.1 Pangasius djambal | reverse complement strand
GCCCGAGTTGGATCTGAGGTATTGGGCAAACACCTAAGCTTTTTTTGTCATCTAGCAAACTGCAAATAAGTCATATCTAACATCATATTAGGCGACATTATATAAAATTTTAATATTGGCAGATATCTTTGCCTTCTATTTTTCATTTAAAAGTTTTTGACTTAAGCCCATCTTTACTTTCCCATTCAATTTTTTTTTTAAATTAGTAACAAAGGATAATTTTATACTCCATAAGCTCTATAGCTATATTGTTGATGGGAAATCCTCGGTGATTACACATGCTGGACTGCTGAATTCTTCACCATTCTTGTGAATAGTGTTCAGTTTCTCTTCCTCCTTTCATCCATTTCCTCTCCAAACTTTCCACTGATGACTTTCCCACTCTGGAAGCTTATCAGTGCCTGACAGTCTGGCTCTGTGTTTTCATAACTATTATTAGTAGTAGATTAATGACCTACATTCAAAAATTCCTGCAAAAAAATATTTAAAAAATTAAATTAAAAAATTGTTTAAATCAACTTTAATAGACCTTAAACCATCCATATGTAAAATAAAAATAGAAACTTTAACTTTAAGGTTATTTGAATTAACCTGCACCTATTTCAGTTTGTGACTGCATGTGTAATTAAAGATGTTAATGGGTTGACCTGAATGTGACGTCCAAAAGGAGGCTGCTGTGAATCTGTAGAAAAATACTGACAACTTTTTTGTGAGGTAAATGTTTTGCATAATAATGTAGCTTAAAGCAAATATTTCTCAGACATAGTTGTAATTCTCTATATATCCATCCAGCATTAATTATATTATATTATATTATATTATATTATATTATATTATATTATATTATATTATATTATATTATATTATAGTATAGTATAGTATAGTATAGTATAGTATAGTATAGTATCTTTAGGCTTGCTGTACATTTAACTGGATATGTGTTCCTGGAAATCAGCAATTCACTGACAGCATGTAGTTCTCTGTTGTTAAAGGTTTGAAATGGAAAATAAATTTTCTGTATAAGAGGAAGCTGGCATGAGTCTGTGCAAACACGCTGACCCCAAGGTCACATAAAAACAAAGCTGTGAGGGGAAAAGGCTATGCTCTAGTGAGAAAACTGGTGATGCAGGCCAAAAATCCTTCACTGAGGTGCAAACTCCTACGAAAACCCACACAATTAAGGGCAGATGTGTCTGTGACTTTGTGTTTGTTTTATATAAGTGGGGCCACCTCCACTGGGAATAATGAGCACAATAACACTAATAAATCATTATTGCAAAGATGGTGCATAGATTTATAAATTATACATTTATATAATTACAAATTACTAATTTTAAAATGATTTCGCAGTCAGGAAATGTGTGTTAGTTTACTACTCATTTACACATGTATGCTTGGTATGCTTGTTTCTTCATACTGTGTTTAAAAAAAAAATCCTGTCTGTTTATGTATTTCCAGGAATGCTTTTACCCTTACTCACATCCTGCTTTTTTCCTGGCATATATACTTATAGTCTTTATATATACAATGTACATTACTTTCCCTCCTATACACTGAGACACGGAAGGCAGCAAAGTGGCATTTGTAATCATTCTAGACCATGAGTATTCAGTCTTTAGCATTCTAATTTGGGTTTGTTCACTGTAATAAGGTCTCGACTAAAAACATAGAAGAAACACATGCTCAGAGACAGTGATATTTTACATGAAATAAGAATACATCTGCCAGCTGAATACACCCACCCCGGGCCCAGTGCAGTGATCTCTCCTTCACATCCTGCTCTTCTGTAATGACCTTATTTACAGCTTGACAGGACAATGCTGAAGGTCACTGTCAGCAACCAAAAGGCTACAAAAGGCTATTTTGAGTCATGGCTTTATTCAGGGTTGTGAAAATGAAAAGTATAAGTTGGATCAGCATCAGAGACTTATCAGCATTATGCATAGATTCCGGGGAATAGCCTAAACATAAGATATAAGTGAGCTAGCAACGTTTGCAGGACAGAATGATCAACCACAAAATATTAGAAAAATCAACAAAATCAAAATGTGGAGCAATGTGGATAAAAGAAAAAAAGTACAAACAGGCCAAAGAAAAGCAGCAGAGGGAACACAAAGAAAGCAGACTAAAAGAGCTGATGTGATTTATGACAGTTTCTGAATCTGAGTCAGTGGGCTGATTTTCCCTCTTTTCTCAGCTTCAAAATGGCTTGTTCTTCTCCCATAGACAGCTTTCTGTATTTCATGTCAGTTTTTAACAACAAATGCAGCCTTCACAAGTGAAACCCAGGGCTCAAACCAAGAGTAAACATTCAGAGCTATTAACTGTTTAAATAATCAATCTAACAGGGCACACCCGGGCAACAAGAAATACCTGTCAGTCACATGTTCCAATATTTTTGATCGCATAAAAAAATGGGTGATTTGGGCCGAATATGACACTTCAGGGAACCATATAGTGCAATCATCCGCTAGAAAATTTCAGCCTTCCATGGAAGGTTGGGTGAGGAAGGGTATACACTAACAGGTTCGTGCTCCAGCTGGCTAATGTATAACGCATCAGAATGACTCACAGCCCATCTGTGAAGGTAAGAAGAGGCCACGAACATACACCTTGAAAAATGAAAAATGGGTAGGTTCAAACAAAAGACGCCATGTTCTAAGTTGTTTAACACCTCTAGATGTATTATCAGGAAATGAAGTCTGAAATTCTGATCTATCATTTCATATTCATGTTTTGATCTCAAAACCCAAATATCTTCAGTGTAGAGCAAATAATAATAATAATAATAACAATAATAATAATAAAATAAAATTAAATAATTGGCCTTGCCGTTCCAGTATTGTCAGAGGGAACTGTACATTAGATTATAATAAAGAAATGAAATACGACATTATAATTATGGCTATATCTAATCATTGTTCTTCAAGCAGGAATTTCCCAAGATAGAAAAACACGTGATGATGCCCTTTTGACTTTTTCCATATTAGCATAGAAAGGGAAAAGCAAATTTCCTGACACACTTCCTCACGTATTCCACTGGGGAAATAAGGAAAGTGAGAAGAAGGGTATTTCCAGAAAGTGGAATTCCAAAGCTCTAATCCATGTCGCCTCAAGATTCCTGGACACGGGCTAGGGAGGAGCTGAGTTGCCTATTTAAATCACTTTCACAGCAGCTCTGAACCATAAAGACATTCAGCCTATCCTGATATTGCGACTATACCTCAAAGGATTACATCCAGAGAATCACTTACAATGGTAAGTACAAGGAATTCTTAGCAGTTGTGCTGCTGTAAGTAATCTCAAAAATTGTAGTCCTGTGAGTGACTATTTGAATGTCAGTATAATACAAATATGATATATTAGCAAGTGAATTATATTGAATATGGGAAAATATATTTAATATTTCTTATTATGACATTATTATAAATCAAATATAATATTATGCAACCTGTTATTAGATGATGTTAGCTATTTCAAGCTTTAGATTTTCTTATTCTTTTTGGCAGATAATGTTGCTTCTTTCTAGGAATAAATGCTTAAAATTAGCAAAATTATCTGCCAATAGAACAAGATTAAAAATGTAGAGAACGAAAACAATCTCTAGAAATAGGTTTATATATATTCAAGATATTTTCACTTGCTAAGATATCATTGATTGCAGTGTCCAGTTGTAATTCTATTGTTCATTTTTCCTAAAAAATTGCCGATGTTTCCTATGGGCTGCTGTAAGTCAGTATTTGAATGCCAGTAGTAAGCTAATTACATTAAAGCCTTATTTCACTTTTACAGGATTTCTACAATAACCGTTTGTCCAAAATCTCTACATTTTTCATCTTTCTCTTTTCAAGTAAGAAATCTTTTCAACCCTTAAAACCAATAAAACATTACCACCACATGTATTAGAGTAGCAGCCTAGAATCGATTGGTGTGCAATAAATGTCTTTGCTTCCTAACACAGTGCTGAATCAGTGGACAGGAGTCGAAAGCTGGTCCTACCATCACTCGAACACTACCATGGACTGGGCAACAGCCCGAGATTGGTGTAGGAACCACTACACAGACATGGTGGCAATTCAAAACCATGGTGAGATTGAACACCTCAATAACATGCTCCCCAAGGTGGCAGGATACTACTGGATTGGTATTCGCAAAATCAACAATACCTGGACCTGGGTGGGAACCAAGAAGCATCTGACAGCAGAGGCTGAGAACTGGGCCCAAGGGGAGCCAAATAACGGACGCAACAATGAGGACTGTGTGGAAATCTACATCAAGAGAGACAAGGACATGGGCAAGTGGAATGATGAGTCCTGCCAAAAGAAGAAGACTGCACTATGTTACACTGGTATGTGATAACTGAAAAGAAACACTAATGATAAGACACCATCTTGTTATAGGTGAATAGACTGGTTCGATTTATTATTAAGAACTTGGTGGTATTAAATGCAAGAGTTTAAGAGAATACAATTACTGAGAGTAAAATTATTGATTGCATTTAATTTACTTAGTATGGCTTTTGGCAAATCTACATTCCAAGAAAATGATTCTGTCTATGTCGTGTGTCCAAGGGGTAAACCTTTTTTCTTTCCTTCAGCGTCCTGTAAGATAGACTCCTGTAGTCATTACGGGGAGTGTGTTGAGACCATCAACAGCCACAGATGTAACTGTTTTGAGGGCTTTTATGGAGCCAAGTGTGAATATGGTGAGTAGCATCACAAATTTGTTATTGTTCTTTCTTGCAGTATTTTGTTTATCTGCTTATAGTGGTATAGAAAACTAGAGTAGCAGTTACCCTAAGGCCATACATGTCTTATCATGTGCCAAATATCCAAGTACTGAGCTACTACCACCATGTAGAAACTGTAGTTTAGTAAAGGTACAGTTTTGTATGTTACTTGTTTAATTATTTGCACTTTATGTACAAGAAAGGTTAAATCTAGTTCCTAAAATCTAGAACTGAAGTGTTGTCTTTACTGCCCCTGTTTTGTGTTGTATGTTTTATTATGGTCCTGGAAGCATTATAATTTCCTCCCACTCTATATACTAATATATGGATGAGATATAATAATGAACTAAAGAGATGTAAAAATTAACTTGGTTTGAAATCTGATTTTCAGTTGTCAAATGTGATGCAAAGGAAATCTCTGATCCTGAGCATGGCAGTGTCCAGTGCCACCACCTTAATGGAGATTTCTCATACAAATCTGAATGCGAGTATTCCTGTGATGAGGGCTACCAGTTAGTCGGTGCAAAAACAACACAGTGTGGTGGTACTCAAGCATGGTCCAACAAACCCCCAACCTGTGAATGTAAGTAGTTAATACAACCCCTGTTTAAACCACAGAAACGTACATTTACATTAAACAACTTGTGCTCTAGTTTAACTGTATTGGTTTTTTTGGTCCTTGTTTTTGTAGTAATCCAGTGCTTTGGGCTGAATATGACACTTCATGGAACTATACAGTGCAATCATCCGCTAGGAAACTTCAGCTATCAGTCCTCGTGTGAGTTTAGCTGTGAGGAAGGGTATACACTAACAGGTTCCAGCTCCAGCTGGCTGATGTGTAACGCATCTGGGCGCTGGAATGACTCACAGCCCACCTGTGAAGGTGAATCCCAATGCTGAAACTATGAAAATTCTCATGTTATAAAGTTAAACGTAGTTCTTGCCCTATTTAAAGCCATAAATGTTTGAAGCAGTTGACACAGCTACAGGTTAGCTGTAAAGTCATACAATGTGCAGTTAACTTAACTTCATGCTGAATAAATTGCTGACTCAGAAGGCACTGCTGTTCTGGGCTTGAGTGCCTTTAATGAGTGTGTCCATCAGCCTGACCACTTCTGTGTGTACCTCACAGCTGTCCGCTGTCCCACTCTTGAGGAGCCAATGGATGGGAAAATGAGCTGCAGTGGCGATAGTTATGGGAGCAGGTGCGCGTTCAGCTGTAATGCTGGGTTCCGACTTTTGGGCGTGTCAGAGCTCACATGCACCAAAACTGCTCAGTGGAGCCAGGAGACACCATCCTGTAAAGGTCAGAAGCAAGACTTAATCCTTTACAAATTTCATTTTCTTTGCTCATTTATGTTCACATAAGTTAAAACACAATGGAGCAAACCAAGTCCTACTTGTGTTTAATCTGCAGCTGTGCAGTGCCCTGCTCTCCAGACTCCACAGGATGGCAGAGTGTCCTGTAAAGACCAGACTCTCAGTCTAGGCTCTGTATGCAGCTTCACTTGTGCTGAGGGCTTCATCCTGGAGGGTGAATCAAGCGCAGTGTGTACAGAGACAGGAGAATGGAGCACAGCTGTCCCCAGCTGCACAGGTACAAAACCCAGCCCAAAGATCATTAATTCCACTTCTGAGGTCCAGCACCAAAGCCTAGTAATGAACTGCTATTGAATCAAGTGTCTTATAGCAGTTAAAGTAACTGAAGCTGGGCCATAATCTAGCCAAACTAAAACACTCCAAATACCAAATGTGTATGCCTATCCCAAGTATATATATATTTGTTACATGAATGTAGAGTAAATATAACATATTCAAAAGATTAGCGCTTTCATGCACTGATGTTTTTTTTTGCTTATTTTTCTTCTATGCAGCATTGAGATGCCCTTACCTCCAGGAGCCAAGCAATGGCCTCATCAACTGTTCTTCAGAGGAGGCTGTCTTCAGCACTTCCTGTTCCTTCAGCTGTCTCAATGGCTTTCAGCTTCATGGTCACAAGATGGTGATGTGCAACCTTAATGGCAACTGGACTGGAGAGGTGCCTAAGTGCCAAGGTAAAAATCAGGCTCAACCTCACATTGAAACGTACTTCAAAAATTTGTTAACATTATATGTGTTTATATATATGTAATATATATATATATATATATATTTGTGTGTGTGTGTGTGTGTGTTATTTCATACATACTGGCATCTGTGAGCCAGACCAGAATTTTCCTTAAAAGAATACTAATTAAAAAAAAAAAACATGATTGTCAAATTGATACTAATTCCAAGTCTTAACACATCAGTTTGTTGAAAAAAAAAGTTAAATAGTGAGATATAGACCAGGAAGCCCATTATTATTTTATTATCTTGATTTCCGTGTATTCTTTTTATTATCTCCATTTCCAGCAGCTCATCCTGTGTCCTTCCGGCCATCTTTGGTGTCTGGCCTGACCATGGGTGTAGGATTCACTGCTGCATTTTCCAGCCTTGCTTTTGCTTTCTGGATACTGAAGAGACTCAGAAAGTTGAAAGGTGAAAAGAAAGAATTCATTATTTCACCCCCTGACCCCAACTCCTCTCTACTTTTCTTTACTACATTTATAAAATGGCTTTTTTTTGGTAATATTTCTGCTCTTAATCTTTCTCTACATTCTTATATTTATTTATTAAAGGTTTTTACAATTATATTAAATACTAATATTAAATCAAATATATTAATTATAATAAACTAATGTTCATATATATATATGTTTTTCTTTATTCAATTACAGCTAACAAGTTTGACGTCAGGTGAATATTGATTTCTTTTCCAACATATTTACAGAATGCTTATCTTCACGTGTGTCGAATGTTCAGGTTGGGTTGTGAGGCTGACCTGTCTTATGTGTATTATTTTTCAGTAATTCAGACATTGATGTACCACCCCAGGTATACAAAAGTAGCACTGACAGTCTCATCTAGACATAAGTGACTACAAGCTATATCTAGGTGAGTTTACAATTTTTCTTTTATAACAGTAGTAATACTCAGAGTACTAAACTGTGTTTGTCACAATCTAGGGTTATTGTGTTTATTCAGTTATTCTACTATTTACCGCTTGAAGCTCATATTATACTAAATTGGATTCTGTTAAGTTTGATTCAAAACCTTTTTAGAGTCATTTCAGAGTCTTTATTGTTTTCTTCACACAGGTCTCTACTGATACTGCATTGTGGACACAGCAATTTGTGTGAACTAGAGTGTACTCCTAGTTCAAATAAATTTTATTCATAGTGCACTTTTAACAATGGACAGTGTCACAGAGCAGCTGTACATAAATCCGATTATGGATTTAGATTTAGATCCCTAATGAGCGAGCCAGAGGCAATGATGGCGAGGAAAAACTCCCTGAGACAATGTGAGGAAGAAACCTCGAAGGGAACCCATCCTTATCTGGGTGACACCGGATGCGAAGTGCGATTATAAATCATTACTCTTCCACAACTGTACACTATAGAGGCAAACAGTGCTAAGTGTGGTGAAAGGATCTTCAGTACGAGCATCAGAGTAAATTTTTTTTTTTATTTCAGCAAAAGATTTTTTATTTGTTTTAGCTTTAAGTCTATAATAATGTGTGAAGTTATCCACTGAATAATGAATGAGACTTGAATGCAGACTGTTTTCAGTAAGTACAATCTTAGGCCGTCCAAGTGACACCATCCACAGTCATCTTTAGGGTATGAGTGTGTGAGATACCATCCACAGTCATCTTTAGGGTATGTGTGTGTGATACCATCCACAGTCATCTTTAGGGTATGTGTGTGTGTGTGAGATACCATCCACAGTCATCTTTAGGGTATGTGTGTGTGTATGTGATACCAGCCACAATAATCTTTAGGGAATCTGTGTGATACCAGCCACAATCATCTCACAGCAATCTTTAGGCTAGCCATGTGGGGCCATCCTCAGGAGCAGCGAGTGATTCACAGGTGAAGGAACTTCGAGCAGAAGTAGTGAGAGTGAGAGAGAACACAGACTACTAGGTATGCTCTTGTCCTAAAGAGGATGTGCATTGTGCACCGAGTGCAAGCAGGGACTAGCTATGACAACATAACTAAGAAGCAGAGCCAGTTAAATGAACTGAGGTTGATCCTCAGTCCTCTGTAGAACAGTTAAATAAATGGACATTACTGGACATTATTAGTTATTTAATATATTGTCTGCTTTCCAGTGGAAGTATTTATTATGTAATTTATTGAGCATATTGTTCTATGCTGTTTGTGCTATTTATGAATTGTCACGAGAGCTATATGCTGTTATGTACTGTACATACATTTTTCTTACTGTTTTATTATTTTATATATTGTGAATGTGAATATATTTACAGTGGTTATTTTGGTTATTGTAGCTCATTTCTTTGTCCTATTAAAATGTGAATTTTCAATAAATGTTACTGAGCATAATAAATATAATAGAGGTTTGTGTCTTTTTAAAGGAGGGAAAATTATTTCATAGAAAGTCTGTAAAGATGAAATATATATTTTTAAAAAATAACATTTACATTGAAATATGTACAATATTGGAAAACGTTTCTCTGGCCATACACTAACACTTACAAAGAGAGAACAGGTCTGAATCCATTACACAAACCTGTCCCCTAGATTCCCTATCCACTTCCCTATTAGCCATAACCCCATGAGAGTGCATGGTTTTTATTCTAACACAGTACCACAGACATAATTTAGAGAAACCTACAGAAAGACACAATGACAAGGTTATTAAGCACTCGGGTGCACAAAATGCGTTCTTTTTTTTTTGCCTGCAATGTGGATTTGGCAAAAAGGAAGAAGAAAAAAAGGGAAAGTAAAGGGGGAACAAACGAGCACAATTTGATTTTGGTCACAGTGGAGTTCAGAGAGTGAATTTATTGTCCTATTTCCCCTCGTACATGTCACTGAGCCAAACATTGTGCTAAACACACTGATTGACTGTGTTTTGATGACACAGGCCAGTCTGGCTTTGCCTTTTCCTGTGACTGTGACTGAGGTGGAGAGAAAGGTTGTGACCCCTGTACACTGAATTTATGTTGCAGGTGCATTATTCTTTTTGGGCCTGTGGCAGTGTGATGGCTGTGAGAATGTTTTTCAGAAAAACACTTGTGTACATTACTCTCATTAGCCTTTAAAGCAGATTGGTCCTTTTGGAGCAATTAAAAAAGTTCCACAGAAACAACAGTACAAATTCTCATGGTTAAGGGGAAGTGTATATTTTAAAACATCCTTGGCTACATACATCTACAATGACTCATTTACCAAGACTTTAATGTGGTTTATTACTATGATGAGAATGATTCCTATAATCTCTCAAAAGAGAATTCAAATTTTCTATTCACAGTGGATATATTTATAATCCCCCCCCCCCCCAAAAAAAAACAAAACAAAAAAAAATAAAAAATCTGACATGACTAGCAATGAACGAACAGCATCATTTCTTTCCTTACAGTGTGCACCAGGGTTACTTTTCACATAAAATATAAAGACCAGACAGCCCCTGCTAGAAACCAGCATTTACCCCTGTCACTCTAAAAAAATTATCCTTGTGGCTAGTGAGAAAAGCTTAAACTAAAGAACAATTTCGACAGAAAAAATTTAATTTGTTACATGTACATGTAATAGTGAGTTGACAACTTATTTTAAGAAGTTTGTCAAACTGAAAAGAAAGGAATCTGCCTCAGCTTATTAATATATGGACTTCGAACAAACAGTCTTGCTTTCACCTAACAACAAAAAAGTATTGTTAGATGAATCTTGAAAATCTAGTGAGCAAACTTAAAAAGCTGAGAACAGGGCTGGACCTTGTCTGAACATGCCAGAGTGCGAGTGCACGCATCAGAGGTACGTGCTGAGGAGCCTAACTATTTTTGATTTGTTTTACTAGCAACAGCTATCAAACTATATGATATATATATATATATATATATATATATATATATATATATATATATATATATATACACACTGCCCTCCAAAAGTTTGGAAACGCCTGAACAGAATAGGGTTTTTGGGCAATATCAGCATAAATCCTCTTTAGTTAGTGACCATTTTGCATTGATAATAAGGGACAACACTAGGCATCCGAGCAGTCAGTTTATTCAAACATTGACTTGATATATTACTCCAAGCCTCCTGGAGGATTGCCCAAAGATGATTCACA
>CM040993.1:1079408-1089928 GCA_022985145.1 Pangasius djambal | reverse complement strand
TATTTTTCTATGTTATGTTCATGTTTATGTTCATAAACTTTTTATTTAATAAAATATGTTTTCATAGTTTGTGTTGTCCCTTATTATCAATGCAAAATGGTCACTAACTAAAGAGGATTTATGCTGATATTGCCCAAAAACCCTATTTTGTTCAGGCGTTTCCAAACTTTTGGAGGGCAGTGTATATATAGATATAAAATATATATATATAAAAAATCGTTGTCACAGGACACTAAATTTTAAAGTAACCTTGCAGCTTGCCCCCTGCTAATTCGACCGTTTGAAAGATGACTTCAGCTAGCTAGCTAGCATCTTCTAAGTTAGCTACAGCATGCCCTTTGCTAATCTGGAGTTAGTGAAGTTGACCTCAGGCTATTGTATGTCTTCAGTCTTCTTATGTTTTGTTTTGTAATTGGCACTGAATGTTTGTAGCATTAGTTCAAACACTGCACGTTTGAGAGTAAGTCTTGAGTCTTCCTAATTTAAATTTGGCACAATTGATGAAAGTTTGTCGATCGATCGATTTGCATTGTTTTTACAATAAACAATGATCATAAAATTGAAATTGCTGTGGTTTTTTTATTCTGACAGAATTGAAATTAGTTACTATTACTCAAAGAATTAAGGTAACAGCTTGCATGGACATTTCTGAGTAGACTGAAAACAAAATAAGTAAGACAGAACAACTTAAATGAACTAATGTGACCACATAATATCATTAAGATGGCTCAACTTAATTAGGCTTTTAGAGGACAATTCAAATCATGTTGGTTGTGCTAAACAAATTGAGTTGGGCTAACTAGAAAGTCTTACGATGTTTACTCAAACAAGGCTTGAGTTGAAATAACTTAAAAAGATCCATGCAAATTGTTACCTTAATTTTTTTACGCTGAGCCAGTGCATTATTTCTTTAGAGTGTAGGTCAAAGGGTCATAATGATTACATTGTGATCATGTACAAAAAAACATATCCTGCCATTTAACATTAGCTGCCAGCCTACATGAGAAAGACCCTGACTGAAAGCTGCCTGCAGTCAGAGAGGGACAGAGTGTGCAGGTAGAAGGACTTCTGGTGGAGTAACAGTTTGAATAAACTTGAGCCTACTTGGAGAGTGATTCAGGAAGCAGGAGAGTATATCATGGTATGTATTTTTAAAGCGCTCCTAATGCACATTATACATGTGGTCTAATGCCAAACAAAACATATTATTAGCGTATACCATAATGCAAACTATAATTCTGATATTTAGGCTGGAGGTATGGTGTTAACCATGAGACTATATGCACAAACACAACTTTTGCTGTACCTCAGTTTAACATCTGGTAAGTCATCTGGTAAATTTAGTTTTTAGTTTCATTACCACTCAAACGTTTGGACACACCTGCTCATAGACAGATTTTCTTCATTTTACTACTAATATTTTAGAATAATTTACATTTACACTATAATGCATATGGAATTATGAAGTAGCAAAAAAAAAAAAAAAAAGTGTTAAACAAATCAAAACATTTTTACATTTTAAATTTTTCACAGAATTCCCAATGAAGCTTTGTACAGGCTTGCCATTGTCTCGACCAGCTTCATGAGAGAGCTTTGGGATGTTTTTTTCTTTTCTGAGCCTAACTGAACACTTAATTAAAATTAAAACTATTTGCTTGGGAGACAGTTTAATTTGAAGTAAAAACTACTTTAAAAGCTACTTGTTTTAAGTAAAATATCATTATCACAAAAACAAAATGTCTTTAAGAGAATTAAAAATATATATTCAACCCAATCTGTCCAAACCTTTGACTGGTAGTTGTACATCAATTTTAAACACTTAGTCATCACATTTGTATCTGAAATTTGTTAACTTGCCATGATTTAATAGTGCTTGTCATGAGCTGGACCTACACATATTCCAATGAGACGATGATCTGGACAGAAGCCAAAGCATGGTGTGAAAATCAATCCCAGAGGCTGATGGTTATTCAAAATGAAGAAGAGACCGATTACCTTAAACATAACCTCCCAAAGCTAAAAGCCTACTACTGGATTGGACTCAGAAAGATTGCGGGCAGCTGGACTTGGCATGGGACAGCAAAGATGTTGGAGGGTAATGGATCCTGGGCTCACAAAGAACCAAACAACAAAAAGCAAGATGAGGACTGTGTGGAAATATACATTAATGATAAGGAAACAAATGGCAAGTGGAATGACGAAAAGTGCAGCAATAAGAAGCATGCCTTGTGCTATAATGGTAAGGATATGAATGTATATTCATGAGACACTCCATACAATCTAAAGCCCTATTCAGGGGGATCTGAAACACCTGCATATCTCCTTGTGCACATGACAAAACTTCAACAAAGTTACATATTGAAGTTTGACTCTGTATTTTTTCAGTATCTTTCTACTTTTTGCATATTGCACTACATGTACACAATACAGAGCGATCTGCTTTGCCCCTCGTTACTGATGTAAGCTTAGCTATGAATCCTTTTTCCTAGATAGCATTTCTAACACACATTAGCTAATCACTCGCTGATATTACATTTGCAGCATTTGGCAGACACTCTTATCCAGAGCAACTTACATTTAGCTCATTTATACTACAAAGCATTTGAGGGTTAAGGGCCTTGCTCAAAAGTAGCTTGACAGTGCAGGGATTTGAACTCATAACCTTCATGGCTCCAATCCAACATCTTAACCACAGAAGCTGCACTGCTTCTACGGGCTTTCACTGTGTAGTTTTTCCTTACCGTTTTGTATGCAGTGTTGGTAAGCTCTCATCTTACTCCGGCTTAGTTTCTTGATTACATATTTTTGATGGTAAAAGTATCTTGTTTGTGATGTCCCAAATACTTAAAACACTTAAATGGCCATGTTACATTCCAACAGGCTGTAAACAAGACCCGAGGTGACACCTCGTGACTGCATTCCTGAATCTGATTGGTCAGAAGGTTTGCACTATTTTCGTATAACACACAGGTTCAGAGAGTAGTTTCAGCTGTAACATGAATGACGGCTTTATATTAAGTAATTATTTGTTATTGTATTATTAATGTGCATGATGTATATATATTTGCATTGATGTGCATGATATAGTAACTGCTCATACACAGGGTCATGTACAGCGGACGCTCCATAAAATCTATAGCCCTATTCGGATTGGATTAGTTTATCAGGGGGACATCTGTAATGTTTTTTTTTTACATGTCTCCTTAGTGATAAAACTCTCACATCCAGACAGCAATAAAATGACCACAAGAGAAGCGAGTTTCTAGTGGATTGTGTTTTCTACAGTCCTGCCCAGCAGGCACCGGACATCTGTTTAACATCAGAAAGACGTCAGACATTGAAAATTGGGTTTGACGTCAAAACCCAACATTGGGCAGATGTTGAATTTTGGTTGGAAATAAAAATCAGATATCTGTCAGAACCCAACACTAGCTGTCAAATTCCAACTTTTTTCAATAAGGAAGATATTGAAATTTGGTTAGTATGGATTTTGTTGGCATGAAACTTTTAACAGAGCCAGGTTTTTGTTGTCTAATGAAAAATCAACATACTGAGAAATCTGGATCATGTAATACCACGGTCAGACAGCTGTCAAGCTCCAATGTCAGACAAACCCAAAGTATTCATTTTAAGACATGAGCAGAGAAAAATTAGTAAAACTGGAATCCCCAAATATTTGGCAGTTTCACTGGATAAATGACAAAGACATGCAATGGGTTATCAAAATAATCTTTTATTGTAACATTTTCAAAAGTTTTTTCCTGCCCCTCCGGCCACCCGGCAGAAGGCAACAGGCGCCACAATGTTCGTCTCCGTTTCCTCCGTAGTCCTCTGGACACTCTGTAAGAGATCTGTGAAACTGAAAATGTATGGGGAATACAGGATAAGACAGGCCAGAGCTTAAGGGCCATTCACTTTAAAGCATTCCTGCATGTACATGCTAAGACTCCTCAAAAGTGAAAGATTTCAGTTGTTGATGCAGTTTACATTCTGGCAGAAAAGTGAATGCCAGCAGCTCTCTTTGTTTTACAGGGTTTTCCCTGCCACACAGCCTGGCCTGTAGCTGCTGACTAGCCTGCACTGTCCGGAGCAGCGCTGCAGTGATGAGGAGGGGCAGAGACGCCTTGTAATGTTGCATGAACCGGCTCTAACGCCATCTAGCAGCTTCACTGGCTAATGTAACTGCAGTCAGTACATTAATGTCTATGTAGGTTAGCCAGGTTAGCAACTTCTTACCTTTTCGTTTCAGATCAACACACCTCTCCGTTTCTTTTCCTCACAAAACTCTCACCTTTGTTTAAACTTTCATTCTGCCATGTTTCCGCTCCGCAGAACCTCACAGGCGCTGCCTAAGCCTCAGTGCGGCGGGGAGGAGAAGGGACACCTGCCCCACATCAGCCTTATGCTGGTGTCTGAAGCTTAGGTGGAAAAGTTCACAAAAAAAATCCACTGCTCACAGAACGATACTTGACAGCGCTATCTCGCTATGTCACGCAGCTAAAAAAACAATAATACAACTAATACACAAACGTTATCATGGCCAAAATTAATTAATATTTTCCTTAACTCTGCTCACGGTCACTGGCCACAACAGGTGCTGAAGTCCAGGCATCGGAAAAGCAGCCGATGGTGCGCTGGTGAAATCTGTCCGACAGGAAACAGAGCGGAGGAAACTGTTGCCTAACTTACTGCTTAGAAACAGGCTGTTTGAAATTAGCCTTGGAACATCCAAGTCAAATCTACGTACAATCTGATGATCATTTTTCAATGCATGACTATTGTTATTAATGTTTCTCATATTATTATCTTTATTACGGGTCACCATGGCTAAACTTAAAACGAACAAAATATCAGCGTCATCTGTCGTAAGTATTCTACGTCAGATTGACGTCGCCATTAGACGTGGTTCCTGACGCTGAATTTTGGTCACCTGACGTCACAACCTATATTCAACCGAATAACGTGTCATGACCGTGGGTGGCCCGCTGTTTGTGTCCCGTGGCCAGTTCCTTAAATATGTACTGTTAAACGTTGATAAATTAATAACTGTAAATGATTAGCAGTTTGAAGATAAACAATTAAATCATTTACAGCATTAATTGATCAGCATTTAGCATGAGATATTTAAGGAAATGGCAGGGACACACCTAGTCATTATTTAAAGAAAAGTAAAAGTTGATGCTATTGTGCATATGTGAATATAAAGTAATGCTTTTTACCTGTAACTGCTGTTATAATGCCTCCTTTAATCAGTCTGCAGGATCTCACTGTTCTTAATGATTTTATTTACTTTCTCCTCCTGAAAATGTTTTCGCAGGACCCCAGGTACATTTAGGGTGTACAATTAGGGCTTAAGACTAATAATAAAGAGATTTAAAAAACAAACAAACAAACAAACAAAAACGTATTGTCATGTAACAAAGTAAAAACGTATAATCTATGATGTGGTGATTTCTTTTGAGATATTATTTAACATTTATGGCAGGAGTCTTGGTTGCCAGTGCTTCGTAACACTCTTTACATATTCGCAATAAAATGACAGGCTGTGTTTTTTTTTTGAGAGAGAGAGAGAGAGAGAGAGAGAGAGACTGGTGAGGGAACGTAACGTAAGTGAGAACAGCACACACTTGTCTATGCAGAGGCTGGCCTGCTAGATGGTGTACATCATAACCTTGGTCTATAGACAGGCTGGGCATCTACTCCTCATGGACCTTATTTAGAGGTGTGTCAGATTCTCCAAACGTCACCCCTCCCAGTGGTGTGAGATGCTGCTGGTATACATTATCCAGGTGTTTCACACCATCCCTGCCTGTTAGGAGGGTAAAACAGAATGCTAGTTATATTTGTAAGTTCTCTGAACCCCACATAACTGAATTGTCATTTAGAACCTGCTCCAGCTTTGGGAAACGGTTCAAAGGAAAGGTGGCTGTGTGGTGTTTAAATAATTAAATGTCGTCCTATTGCTAACTCATCCAGTTTTAAGATACATGCAGGCATCTTCTCAAGAAATTTTTTTTATTTTTTTGGTCTGTGTTCATGTATAGCATCGTGTTTCGAGAGGTCATGCAGCAAGCATGCTGAGTGTGTGGAGAACATCAGCAACTACACATGCAAGTGTAATCCAGGATTCACTGGTCCCAGCTGTAAGGAAGGTAATGTAGATAATCCAAACCATTTTTTTAATAACATCTATTCAGTGTACATGTTATAACATTATTCAGAACATTTACACAACCTTGTGTGGTCACACGGGACAGTGGACACATAACACCCCAACCTGCACAGGTACTACTTCAAATGTTAATATACAGTACATGACAAACCTTACAAATAAATAATATAGCTTCACAAGCACACTTAAAATAACATATGTATTTTCATATTTTATTTATGACTTGAAAGTTGTTTTGATCATTATGTTTTTTTTTTTTTGTGGAATAAATTTACCTTATTTTTAAAATAAAACTGAATTATCTTGTTCCTGTAGCCATGCTGTGTGAGAATCTCTCTGTGCCTGATGGTGGCAACGTGAGCTGTTATGAAGGCAACAGCACTATCTGCACAGTACAGTGTCCCCCTGCTTACCTGCTGCTGGGAGCTCGTGAATATACCTGCAGGCCTGATGGCTCATGGAGCCAATTCCAACCTCTGTGCGCAAGTAAGAATTGTCCTTTAGTCACAATTAATGTTATATTAAAAAACATTACTATTCAATATAACAAAATAAGGGAATCTATTTCAGTTATAATTTACATGTGATTCAGCTCATGAAGAGCTTGATAACATTGTGAGTAGGGAATACTTGAATCTGTGAGTATTGTGGCTTTCCAGGACTGAATTTTTTAGTCTCTGTTTTAGAGATTACATCAGTGGTCCTCACTTTCTCATCCTGCAGTTCCCTGTCAACAATTTTTCAAAGTCACCTGGCACAGGTAATTAGCTGATTTAATTAAATGAGGATTTATTCATTGGCGTTCAAGCAACACTACCTGCGCTGGGTGCCACCCCATGAAGATTTATATTAGGGTAAACACAAATACAAGTGGGAATCAGGTGCTCAGTACATGTTATAGTTACAGACTTATGTAACATAACAGAGGAAATTGAAGATCCATATGCGGAGAGACCAATAATTAGTGTAGGAAAAGTCAAAACATGATCAGGTATAAAATAACTAAACCGAGGTATAATCCAAAGAGCAGTCTGATAAACAAGGGTCAAAGGCTTCAGGGCAGGTAGTGATAAACAAGGCTCAGAACTCAATACAGGAATTGGCAAGTCTTGGAAAGTTATAGTAAACATGTTGAACTTATATATGATATATGGCCAAAAGTATGCAGACACTTGACCATCACACCTATATGTGGTTCTTCCTCAAACTGTTGCCAGAAGGTTGGAGGCACACGCTTGTCAAGAATGCCCTTGTATGCTATAGAGTTAAGATTTCACTTTGTGCACAAATCGAGCACCCCTGTGCACAAAGCGAGCTCCATGAAGACATGGTGTGTGAAGGTTGGAGTGGAAGAACTCGAGTGTCCTGCACAGAGCCCTGACCTCAACCCCACTGAACACCTTTGGGATGAACTGGAACACTGACTGCACCTCAGACCTCCTCACCAACATCAGTGTCTGATGTCACTAATGCTTTTGTGGCTGAATGATCACAAATCCTTCCCAGAAGAGTGGAGCTTATTATAACAGCAAAGTGGGGTCCAACTCTGGAATGGGATGTTCAACAACTACATATGGATGTGATGGTCAGGTTTCCACATACCTTTGGCCATATAGTGTAGAGTGGAGTCAGGAAGTGACCTGGAAGTGCATGTCAGAGGTTAAGCTTGAACTCTGTTTCTGCTGGCACGGAAGGGGTAAATATCCTGTGCTTGTATGTATGTATATATACTGTTTATATACATTCATACATACATACATACATACATACATACAGTGCCCTCCGAGACTATTGGAACAGCAAGGTCAATTTGTTTGTTTTTGATGTTGACAGAAGACATTTGGGTTTGAGATCAAAAGATGAGTATGAGAAGAGAGGTCAAAATTTCTGCTTTTAGTTCCTGGTATTTATATGTAGATGTGTTAAATGACATAGAACATAGTACATTTTGTATCAGACCACCAAATTTTTAGGCGAGCAAAAGTTTTGGAACACACTGACAGGCATTTCTTGTTACCCAGGTGTGTCCTGTTAGATTGATAGTTTAAAAAATTAATAGCTCTGAACATCTACTCTACAACAATTTGGAATGTCCTACAAATGAAATGACACCACTGGTGTACTGTGCAATAGACATCAAATGGGTCTGCCAAGGAAAACAACAACTACACCTGATGTTGACAGATAAACTGTGAGACAGTCAGTGACATCACCAACAACCTTCACAGGGCAGAGGTGAAGGTATCACAATCCACCATTCGAATAAGTATTCAAGAGCAAAAATATAGAAGCCATATCACAAGATGCAAAGCACTAGGTAAGAATCAGAAGGCCAGATTGGAATTCGCAAAGAAATAAAGAGATGAGCCACAAAAGTTCTGGTACCTACATTAACCTCTACCAAAGTGATGGAAAGGCCAAACTGCAGTGGAGAAAAAATATCTGCTCACTAATCTTTATTGATGATGTAATTCATGATGTAACTCAATTCAGAAGTTTACAATTCACAGAGAAATGCATCCAATCTAATTGGGAGTAACTTCATCATGCAACAAGACAATGATCCAAAACACACTGCCAAATCAACAAAGAACTTCATCAGAGGAAAAAGCGGAAGGCTTTAGACTGGCCAAGTCAATAACCAGACCTTAACCCAATTGAGCATCATTTCACCTCCTGAAGAGGAGACAAAACAAACAACAGCTGAAAGAGGATGCAGTACAAACATGGCAAAGCAACACAGAAAGAAGAATGCAGCAGTTTGGTGATGTCAGTGAATCGCGGACTTTATGCAGTTATTGCAACCAAGGGATATGCAACCAAATATTAAGTGTTATTTACTTTAATTTACTATATATATATATATATATGTATATATATCTTTACACACACACACACACTGATACACACTCAGCTATAACATTAAAACCACCTGCCTAATATTGTGTAGGTCCCCCTTGTGCCTTGAAAACAGCTCTGACCCATCGAAGGGATGGACTCCACAAGACCTCTGAAGGTGTGCTGTGGTATCTGGCACCAAGACGTTAGCAGCAGATCATTGAAGTCCTGTAAGTTGCGAGGTGGAGCCTCCATGGATCAGACTTATTTGTCCAGCACATCCCACAGATCGGATTGCGATCTGATTGATCGGATTGAGATCTGGGGAATTTGGAGGCCAGGCCATTTGAATTGCCTGGGATGAACAGCAGTTCAGTTTTGGTGGGATTAAGTTACAGCTGATGAGCTGTCATCCATGATGAAATGTCCGCCAGACATGCTGATATCCGAGCAGAAACATGAGTGTCTGAGGGAGGGAAGGAGAGGATGAGCTGAATGTCATCTGCATAGCAGTGGTATGAAAACCCATGTGAGGATATGACCGCACCAAGAGATCGGGTATAAAGGGAGAACAGGAGAGGACCAAGTACTGAGCCTTGTGGAACACCAGTGGAGAGTCTGTGGGGAGCAGATGTGGATCCCCTCCATGTCACCTGATATGACCATCCTTCCAGGTAGGAAGCAAACCACTGCCATGTTGCACCACGAATTCCTAGGCTCATGTGGGTGGATAAGAGAGTCTTGTGGTTCACTGTGTCAAACGCTGCTGAAAGGTCGAGGAGGATGAGGACTGAAGATAGTTTGGCTGATCTAGCGGCATGTAGCTTCTCAGTGATGGCCAAAAGGGCAGTCTCTGTGGAGTGTGCCGGTTTGAAGCCAGACTGATTGGGATCTTGGAGGTTGTTCTGTGAGAGATAGAGAGACAGCTGATTATAGACAGTACGTTCAAGGGTTTTAGAAAGAAAAGAGAGAAGTGATACCAGTCTGTAGTTGCTGATGTCAGAAGGATCTAGAGAGGGTTTCTTCAAGATGGGAATAACCCTTGCTTTCTTGAATGAGGTTGGTACATGACCAGATGTTAGGGAGCCATTGACGATAGTGGTAATGAATGGGAGGAGGTCTTGAGAGATGGTCTGGAGCATTGTGGAAGGGATTGGATCCAATGGGCAGGTGGTAGGGTTGCAGGATAAGATGATTTGCAGGATTTCTTCTGTTGTTAGTTTAGAAAACTGTGTTAGCGAATCAGAAGGAGAGTCCTCAGTGTGTAGTGTAGGAGTAGAAGTGAATGTCTGGCAGAGTTTTCCAATCTTCTCATCATAAAAAGCAGCAAAGTCTTCAGCAGTCAGGGAGGATGGAGCAGGAGGATCTGGTGGGTTGAGTAGTGAAGAAAAGATGTTGTGGAGCTTGCGAGGATCTTGTGCAGAGGATTCCAGCTTTTCTTTGTAGAAGACAGTCTTAGCAGAAGTCACTTCAGATGAAAATTTGGACAGGAGAGCACGGTAAGAGACAA
>CM040993.1:1042777-1069956 GCA_022985145.1 Pangasius djambal | reverse complement strand
GCGACGATAGTTACTGTAGTAGACATAGCCGGCGATAGTTAGTGTAGTAAGACATGGGCAGTCGGACTTGTAACCCGAAGGTGAACCTGAAGGTCGTGGGTTTGAGTCTCAGGTCCAGCAGGGATTGTAGGTGGGGGGAGTGAATGACCAGCGCTCTCTTCCACCCTCAATACCACGACTGAGGTGAGACCCTTGAGTAAGGCACCGAACCCCCAACTGCTCCCCGGGCGCCGCAGCAAAAAAAAAAAAAAAAAAAGGCTGCCCACTGCTCCGGGTGTGTGTGTTCACAGTGTGTGTGTGTGTGTGTGTGTGTGTGTGTGCACTTGGATGGGTTAAATGCAGAGCACAAATTCCGAGTATGGGTCACCATACTTGGCCACTCATTTCACTTCACATAGGCGGCAATAGTTAGTATAGTAAGACATGGGCTACGATAGTGTAGTAGACATAGGTGACGATAGTTAGTATAGTAGACATAGGCGGCGATAGTTAGTTAGCGGATAATCATGCAGACTTACTGCAACATGCAAGCACAGACAAACAGAAGAGGAATGCCATATTAATATCAGGCTTGTTTTTGAAGCTGGGGTTACTTATTTGTCTCATGAGAGTTGGCAACACTGCATGTAACTCAAATCAGCTGTTTCCTGACCTGATTAAATGGGTGTAGTTGGTTCTCATTTCAATGCCACATTCAAATCATGTAATCTTACAATAGTTTGTCATGCCGTTTGTGCGCCATGGACCGGAGGTGTGAATATGCAACTTACTTTCTAAAATCTACTCTGCAAAGCCCCCCCTTTTTGCATGTTTTTCCATCATATTTTCTGTAATCCAACATTAACACAATTAGCTAATATTAAAATCCCACATGACTACACTGCCCTATGTTCCTCCCACTGTAAAAACTAATAAACCCAAGCTAGATATAACCTATATACAACACAACGTAAAGCAGATAAAATGTAAATATTTATTCATAGGTTTTGACTAGTTTGGGGCCCCTTTTACCTGAGGCCCAGGTTAGCCCGACCATAGCTACTTCAAGGAATTACTTCATCAACCTTTGTGCATGCAGTAAGAAAAGACAAGACAAACATATTTTTTAATAAACTCTCAGTTGAGAACAAGACCATATTTAGTGAGACCAGAGACTGAGACAATTTGGACCAACTTCCAAAAATTACAACTGGTCTGTTTTGAGTGTAAAAAAAATCTAAAGTGAAAGACTTGGGAAAGTTCCCATCTCAGCTGTCTGAAGTAACACTTGTGTAAACTGCCATGTCTTGCTACGCCTAAGTCAAATAAATGTTGTTTGCCTAATCACATTCATCCTGGTAAATATTTTGACTTTACAATCTTTTTGGCAGTTACAGTATTTTTTGTTCATTTTCATCATAATAAAGACATTATTGGTTGACTATACCATGCTCGCACCACAAGTTACATCATTTCCTAGTAGGCGTAATTCAGCTTGGCACAGCAAGTAGAACTGCAATCAACCAGATACACTGTGGTAATGTGAGAAGAGAGAGAAGAGTTCTTACTCTGGAGATGCTGATAAGGTGAGCTTTATTACTGATGGCTTGTTTTAGTAGTGATAGCATGATACATCATAATGCATAGTATATTTAACAATTTGAGTTCTTTCAACTTGTCTTTTGTCCATCAGATGTTTTTTTGGAAGCATATAAGGATGTATTTTGGATGGGTAGTGCTTATGATCATGGTGAATAATGGTATGTTTTTACTTTATCAATGATAAGCTATTCGTTTTCTAATCCTAAAGCACATTATTTGGTGCTGTTGTCTTCTTGTAAAGCAGTGCTCTTGATGATTTCTTGAGGCAGATTATAAATGTATTTCTTGCATGCATGGTCATCTAAAAATCTATATTTTTAGATTAGAAAATATATTTATAATCTGCCTCAAGGAGTTAAACTTAGAGCAATGATATTAATATCCATTCAGACTTCATTGAATCAATAGGTGAGTAATTAGAATATTCTCATAAAATTTTGACACGTATAGTATGCCAATATGCCAATTAGGAGTCCAGGCCTGGACATACCATTACAACACAAACAGCAACATGGAGTGGGAGATGGCTCGCCAGTGGTGCAAGCAGCATTACACCGACATGGTGGCCATCCAGAACCAGGAAGAGGTTAACTACCTGAAACAGATGTTGCCCTTCCATAGCTCATACTACTGGATCGGCCTTAGGAAAATGGATGACCAGTGGACGTGGGTGGGTACCATGAAGCCCCTGGCACCCGAGGCAGCCAGCTGGGCAACAGGAGAACCCAATAACCAGGGAACTAGCGAGGACTGTGTGGAGATCTATATCAAGAGGTCCAAGGACCCGGGCAAGTGGAATGATGACAAGTGCAGCAAAAGGAAAGCAGCGCTTTGTTACACTGGTAGTATTTACATTTACATTTAGTCATTTAGATGGCACTCTTATCCAGAGTGACAAAAAGTAAACACAGCTTTCCTGCCCTAAAATCACGGGAAAGACACAACAATACAAAGTACTTAATGACTTGTAATGTTTCACATCCTAAAAGCCTACGGTGTTGTTGATAACATTTTGAGTTTGAGTGCTTCATTTTCATTTGACCAAACTCACTCGTGATTAAAAAACTTAAACAACCAGGACAAAGTGAGGAGATAATCTACTTGAATGATACTCATTAGATTAAATACAATGATAGAGATTTGACCATTACATTCACAAAAGATGATGGAAATTCTATTTTGATTTGAGTACTTTTTTAAATTAGCATATTGTAAGCATATATTGTTGATGTGTGTTTGCGTGTAGCATCGTGTGGTGAGGGGTCATGCAGTGAGCATGCCGAGTGTGTGGAGAACATTGGAAACTACATATGCAAGTGTAATCCAGGGTTCACAGGACCCCGCTGTAATGAAGGTACTGTAGATAGTCCAAACCTCAAGATTGTGTCTAAGTATGTGTGCTACATGCTGTAGTCTCTTTCTCTCGTTGCAGCTGTAGAGTGTGGCATGGTTAAAAATCCAGAGCAGGGTTTTGTGCAGTGTAACCATGTTTATGGAGACTTTCGTTTCAATTCATCCTGCCACTTCCACTGTGCCCGTGGCTACATATTACAGGGTTCAAAACATCTACACTGCTTGTCATTGGGGAAGTGGGATAGTGAGCCTCCTGAGTGCCAGGGTAGGGAATGGTACACACCGTCCTTCTGTTATTACTACTTATAACATCTGCATTGCATAGATGCTTCATAACTTGTTTTTTTTTTTTTGTTTTTTTTTTACTGTTTTTCCTTCTAATAATTATAGTTGTTGAATGTCCTCCAATTACCGCTAGAAGCAGTGGTTGGAATATGACATGCAGCCATCCTCTGCACACAAACAGCTACAACTCTACATGTGTGTTCAGCTGTAAAGAGGGCTTTGAGCTGAGAGGTTCACACACAACCCTGTGTGATCACACTGGACAGTGGACACATAACACCCCAACCTGCACAGGTACTTATTCAGATCAATATATATCTGATGACATGTTAAAACATATATGGATTTTTTTTTTTTAATAAAAATCAATAATATAGCTTCTCTTACACACTCAGAATGACATGTTTATTACTAAAAAAGTTCTTTCAATTATTGTAGTGACTCCAGCAGGAAGTTAAAGCCTCTCCCTTCCCTTTTTGTGAAACAGTTTTAAAGTTGCACAACATGAGCATATTTTTATTTCATGTACATGCAGGAATTGAGATATTAAGCTTTGCTATTACAGCAGCTATAAAAAGTCGACACATCCCTGTTAAAATTGTACATTTTTGTGATGTAAAAAAATGAAATCAAGATAAATCATGTCATATCTTTGTATAGCTTTAATGGGATACAGCAACCTGTGGAATGTCTTGAAGATGGCTGTGCACGGGAGATCCCCTCACAATTTGATAGATCCGAAGCATTTTTGCAAGGAAAAGTGGAATAAAATTGCCCAAATGAAGCTGTGTTAAGTTGGTAGACTGCAGAGTACTGCATTACAGGCAAAAGGTGCTTTAACAAAGTATTATGGGGTGTGCACACTTGTGCAACCAGGTCATTGTAAGTTTTTCTTTTTTCTTTTTCTCCCTAAAATATTTCTATTTGTTTTACACCTGAATTTTGTTGGTTGCTATAACACATTAAAGGTGGAAAATGATCTGACATGATTTACTGTATCTTGGTTTAATTTTTTTTTTACATCACAAAAACCCACAACTTTAACAAGGGTGTGTACACTTTTTATATCCACTGTAAGTGATCACTGATGGCAACATGCGTTTCAAGATTTTTGGTCCTTGCTTGCACAAGATCTTGCAGAATTCATGACCAAAGGTAGCTGCCTACATATAAAAAATGTAACATTTTTAATATCATGGTAATTCACGATATTGCATTAAAATGTGATAAACTACTCAACACAAGAACATTTAGGATAACTTTTATTTTGGATGCATGTCAAAACTAAATAAGGATGTAGTTTCACATATCATCATTCAGAGAACTCTTACGCAACACCTTGCATTGTAAACGAACCCTGCTGTCCTAACCTCAGCTAGATAACTATATAGTTAGTTAACAGTCTCACTACATCTACTATTAACAGTTAGCTTGGAGGACCAGAGCTGCAGGAAACCGGAAGCACCTGATATCACGTTTGTATTTACATCTGTTGTGATGTTATGATCACACCTAGTAAATTAAACAGTAATAGACTTTGGTTCCTTGACATCAAAAATATAATGAAATAATCTATAAACAATAACTTTTTCAAATAAATAATACTATGATTATAAGTGTTTAATTTTTGTAATCCATTTTACATTTAGGCTGTTATTGGTCTTTTTATCACAGCTGTGACCTGTGACCTGATTATGAGCCCTGTAAATGGTCACCTGACCTGTACAGATCCACTGGGAAAGTTCTCATTTCGTTCATCTTGTGCTGTGACCTGTGAGGAAGGATACACACTGAGAGGAGAGAACACACTCACCTGCCTCAAGACCGGCAACTGGTCAGCAGAAACACCAACATGTGAAGGTACAGTTTTAATAGATGTAGTCTATGATTACAGTTAAAATGTATGACTGCTTAGAGTATTATGTAATGACAGTATGTGTGTTAGCATTATAGTATATTTCTGTGCTTATTTTGAAGTTGTAAGGTGCAGCGCTCTCAATTCTGCTCCTCATGGCTCCATGCATTGTACGGACCGATTGGAAAAATTTGCTTATGGCTCCATTTGTCAGTTTGAGTGTGACATCGGGTTTCTGTTGATGGGTTCAAACTACACCTTCTGTAACTTACAGGGGAAGTGGACCCACAGTCTTCCAGTATGTCAAGGTAAACTAACATTGTATTGACTGCTAGAAATGTGCTCTGTTAAAGATTTAAGTATCATAGATTATTGTTCCTTTAGGACTGTGATAAAAAAAATTTCCCAGGAAATAATTTTTTGACATTGCACAACCTTATAATTTCAAGAGGCCAAAGTTTGTCACAGAAAGAGACAATTCAAGATTTCTCAGCTTCATTATTATAAAACATAAAACATATCTCCCTGCTTTGTCTTGTTTTAATACACTGTATTGTGTGTGGATCCACAGCGGTACAGTGTTCCCCACTGTCTGCTCACTCGAGTGATCTGAGAATGAACTGCACTCATCCCCTCTCCACCAACAGCTACAACTCCACTTGTGTGTTTAACTGTGACAAGGGCTTTAAGCTCATAGGTTCCTATAAAACTCAGTGTGATCACACTGGACAGTGGACACCCAAGACCCCCACTTGCAAAGGTACAAAGTCCAGTATTATAGCAGTTCATTTGCTCTATATAAAATATCTTCCTGTTAGGCTCAGAATTCCAGGTGCTACAGTCATTCCAGCATTTAAAACCACATGTGTGAATTTAAGTCTATTTCCTGACTCAAGAATCCCTTAGTACGTTACATGTGAGTCAGTACAATCAGTCAGATTTCTCTAAATTCAGTTCCACAGTAAAATATTTCCGATCACTGATACTTCCAACAGTCAAGAAATGTGTTATATCTGGTAGTCCAAATATCCACTTACAACTGTTATGGGCTTGCAATGACCTGTTTAGTGTAAAATTATGTCTAGAATGTGAATTAAGTGTATTCACATTCCTACACAGTATCAATGCTAATATTATAGTAAGCTGTGCATTACCAACAGTCTGTACCACACCTCAATACCTTAATGCCTATTCCAGCTGTGACCTGTGGCCCACTTGTGACACCTGAGAAGGGTCACCTGACCTGCACTGATCCACTGGGAAAGTTCTCATTTCGTTCATCTTGTGCTGTGACCTGTGAGGAAGGATACACACTGAGAGGAGAGAACACACTCACCTGCCTCAAGACCGGCAACTGGTCAGCAGAAACACCAACATGTGAAGGTACAGTTTTAATAGATGTAGTCTGTGATTACAGTTAAAATGTATGACTGCTTAGAGTATTATGTAATGACAGTATGTGTGTTAGCATTATAGTATATTTCTGTGCTTATTTTGAAGTTGTAAGGTGCAGCGCTCTCAATTCTGCTCCTCATGGCTCCATGCATTGTACGGACCAATTGGAAAAATCTGCTTATGGCTCCATTTGTCAGTTTGAGTGTGACGTCGGGTTTCTGTTGATGGGTTCAAACTACACCTTCTGTAACTTACAGGGGAAGTGGACCCACAGTCTTCCAGTATGTCAAGGTAAACTAACATTGTATTGACTGCAGGAAATGTGCTCTGTTAAAGATTTAAGTATCATAGATTATTGTCCCTTTAGGACTATGATAAAAAAAAAAAATTCCCAGGAAATAATTTTTTGACATTGCACAACCTTATAATTTTTCTTTTTTCTTTTCTTTCTTTTTTTTTTTCTTTCTCAAGAGGCCAAAGTTTGTACTAAAAAAATAGGGTGTATAGGGCTATACATTGATTCAATTGATTCATATGTATATTTGCTGGGGAAGTAAAATATATGCAACAAACTTTTAGTATAATATAGCTTCACTGGCACAGTTTAAATGACATGTTTATCTCTGAAATGTCTTTGTGCTATCACTGTAACTCCAGCAGGAAGTCAAAGCCCCTCCCTTCCGGTTTTTTGAAACAGTTTTTGCCATTGTGTAACATGACCATATTTACTTCATGCCTGTGCATCTGTGTGAATGCAGGAACTGAGAAGTTTTGCTTTGTTCTTAAGTAAATGATAATCCACTGATAACAGTAGGTTCTTGCCCTTTGGTGCACATGAGTTTTGCTGTGACCCTGACAGAGCCAGCATACTGTTCTCCATAAGATTATCTTCTTACTATTATTATATTAGAATTTTTTTTTCCATTTTCATGGGTTGCATTGTTGACGTAGATCCATGAAATTCAGCATATTTGCAAATCCTATACAGGAATCGTGTGCTTGTGCTTTGTGGGAAAGATCGGAACTACGATTGCCACGTAGCAACGCTCCAATGTGCGTTTTTTTTTTCTCAAATAGCAATACATGGGAAATGGTTCATTCATCCTGCTTTCCTTCCTTTCAGCTTGATCCTTCTTAATCAGATATACTGAAGACAAAACTGCATTACTCCACCTACTGAAATCTTAGCAACCATCTGGAATATTATAGCAACCAATTAACAATCTAGCAAACTGTTGACATTCCTTAGCAACCACCTAGCTACAACCAAGAAACCAACTGGGATCACATAGAAACCTCCTGGAAACGTCCTAGCAACTATGCAGGACCCAACAGCAGCAAACTAGCAACACCCTGTCAATCACCTGGAATACTATGGCAACCAGCTACAACACTCTAAAAACCAATTGGAATATAATAGCAACCAATTAGTAACACCCTAGCAATAACCTAGAAAATCATAGCAGCCACCCAGATACAGCCTAGCAACCACCCAGATACAGCCTAGCAACCACCCAGATACAGCCTAGCAACTACCCAGATACAGCCTAGCAACTACTCAGCAACAGCCTAGCAACCACCTGGCATTACATATCTCCCACAACTAATAACATGTTTTAATCTTTTAACATTTTAACCTTTAGGCATGTTTTAACTTTTTAACACTTTAGTCTTTGAATATGATTTAACTTTTAACATGTAAACCATTAAACATAGTGCTTTAACATTTTAACTTTTAGACATACTTTTTTCAATTTAAAATTTTTAACCATTATAACTGTGACACTTTCCTGGGTTGGGCCGGAAATGAGGAGACGGGAGGCAGGCTTGGGACAAATCAAATGAGCTCTTTATTTTTTCTTTTTGCTTTTCAGTGATTTTATTGTACTACACAGGCACACACACACACAAACACACACACACACACACAAACCCTCGGCTCTGTGCTGCTCAGCTCTCTCTTTCTGTCTCTCTCTCTCTAATGCGGCTCTTGTCTCTCCCCACTTTATCCTTGCTGCCGCTTACTGAAACACAGAACACGTTAGAGCAATCCCGCACAGGTGTAGATCCCAGGTGTAGATCCTTAGCACTCTCTTTTCCCGGCTCCGGCCTCCATTCACAAACCAGCGCTCAACCACGCCCCCGCCTCCACAATAACCTTTTAGCCTTTTAACCTTTAAATACTTAACTGTTAAATGTGTTACCATGTTAACATTTTAAAATCAATGACAACAAAATGCTGTAATATGGTTTAGCTCTTTTATCTTGTTTAGTGGGCTCCATCATGAAATTCATCCATGAACTTTAACCTTATACTAAGGATGTTATCAGTAATAATAGCAAGATATTAGTTTTATGGAGTGTAATGTGATTTCTTTTTGAATATTTATGAGATACATTTTAATCTAGCCAGTTTATTCAGTCTTGAGTAATCCTACTCTCTTTACCTAAAAGTGTAATTAGAAAGAGGAATAAACAGTTTATTGACTTGTTTTTCTATCAAAAATTGCAGAGCATAGTCATTCTGTACTGTACAAGGAACAAAAGAATTGGAGCAAAAAAAGTCTTGTTTTGTTTCACTGTGTTTTGTTAACGTATGATAAAGTCCTTAGTGTCACACAGACAAAAAAAACAACAAAAAAATGTATTTGATGGTGTCATGTAGCTTTCTGAACACTGCCCTGTAGTAAAGTATTACTTATTATATAAGATATTTGTCATAACATAACAAAACTACATACTCTTGACTCAGTTGGTGATTAATGTACTGTAATATATGCTTCATTATTTCCTGATGTGCTTAGAATTAGGGCATGTATTAAACAATCATTGTGAAAGCATTAATTAAGTATTAAGATATTGATAGAAACACCTGTGTGTTTAACTGTGACAAGGGCTTTATGCTCATAGGTTCCTATAAAACTCAGTGTGATCACACTGGAGAGTGGACACCCAAGACCCCCACTTGCAAAGGTACAAAGTCCAGCTCTGAATTCCAGGTGCCACAGTCACGGCAAGATTAAAAAGCCCATCTGTGAAATAACTGTAAGCCACCTAGCTGGAGGGTGTCAGTAATTTTTTTCTTCCGAATCAAAGCCAGTTAGGGGGTGATTAAAAATGATTAATTTCACTGCAGTTACTGAATCATTTATAATATTGGAAATATATTCACTCCCCAATACTCTATAATGATGCCTATTACAGCTGTGACCTGTGGTCGTATAGTGAGCCCTGTAAATGGTCACCTGACCTGCACTGATCCACTGGGAAAGTTCTCGTTTCGTTCCTCGTGTGCTGTGACCTGTGAGGAAGGATACACACTGAGAGGAGAGAACACACTCACCTGCCTCAAGACCGGCAACTGGTCAGCAGAAACACCAACATGTGAAGGTACAGTGTTCGACTGAATTTTATCCGTGTAATGCTTATTAATAGAGATTGTCACAAAACAAATTTACAGCTAGCTCCCTCATGAGGTCAGTGTCAGTGGTGTCAGTGGTGTCAGTGTCAAGGAGAAACTCCCTGAGATGACATGAGGAAGAAACCTTAGATTAGAGTCAGTGAATTAACTTCAAAGGTTACATCAATATTTATGTGGGGAAAGTTTCTCGTATTCAGATTCAAGTTACACAGCTGCTTAAGTGAAGTTTCTGGATGGCGCATTCAGATTATTAAAGTAAGCTGCGTGTAGTTGCTAGATTTGTCTTCAGTAAAGGTGTCTTAGGAGAGTTTTTTTCAATAGAGTTTTTTTCACTTGTGTCTAAAGGTGTATTAGTTAAGATTGGCCATTTACATAAGATAAGATAGATAAGATTATCTCTCATATATAGATTAGATACGATTAGCTTTCTAACTGTTAAGTAGGTGGGTTAGACATTTGAATGACTTTTTTTAACTGCTTGAACCTCTTAAAAATTTTCATCTGTATTTACAAAGCTCCGCAGCTAGGATCTTCAGCCAGTATAGTATAAACTAACTAATGGGAGGCCTATCCAAACACAAACAAGGATTCCAGACCAGAAGTCAGTTTTCCAAATGGGTTTTCTCAGCCATATTATATTTTTCTCCTGAGGTCCAAACTTTTTTTTTTTATCATGTTCTACATATTTTGCAGGTTATTTGTAAGAAATTTTTTTAATTTTTAGAAATTTTTACGAATCGACTATTGCAAGTATGCACATGGAACTATACTGATCAGTATTTATGATATACGCTGATGACACACAAGTGTATATTTCTACATGACCTAATGTTTCTCAACTACCTCTTAACCTCACTAAATGTTTGCAGGACATTAATATATGCATGACTAATAATTTTTTAAAGTTAAATACCAATAAAACTGAAGCCCTCCTTGTGGGTTCTAGATCTGTTTTATCTAAAACTCAGTCCTTTACCTTGTTTATTGATAATTGCCCAGTCAATTTTTCCACCCAGGTGAAAAGTCTTGGGGTCATACTGGATGGTTTGCTTTCATTTGGTTCTCATATTAGTAATATTTCACGTTCTGCATTTTTTCATTTACGTAACATTGCTAGACTTCGTTCTTCACTTTCTCAACATAGTACTGAAGTGCTTATTCATGCATTGGTTACATCTCGGATTGATTACTGTAATTCTCTTTTATTTGGTATTCCTGAAAAACAACTTTATTGATTACAGTTAATCCAGAATTCAGCAGCTAGGATAGTTACCCGCTCACATACTTTTGATTATATATCACCAATTTTTCCAGTTGCATTGGCTTCCTGTTTGTTACCGTATACATTATAAAATTTTACTTCTTACATATAAAGCTCTTTATAATTTGGCACCTCATTAACTTTCAGATCTTCTTCATTTGTATACTCCTTTGCGCTCTTTGAGATCATCCTCTGCAGACTTATTGTCTGTTCCAAACTTCAAGATGAGTTCCTTTGGTGGTAGGGCTTTTAGTTATGCAGCGCTGAAGTTATGGAATTCTTTACCCTTGCACATTCGCCAACTGGATTCAATTTCCCATTTTAAAGCTCAGATAAAAATGTATTTGTTTAGAATAGCTTTTAATGATTTACTTGTTTGATGTGTTGTTATAATGTTGGTCTTTTCTATGTCTTGTATTTTATTGTTTTGTTTTATATTGTATGGTGTCCTGAGTGTCTTGAAAGGCACCTATAAATAAAAGGTATCATTATTATTATTATTATTATTATTATTATTATTATTATTATTATTATTATTATTATTATTATTATATATCCATTACAACATGCACACCAATGAGCGAAGGTGTAGGTTTATACCGGATCTGTATAAGCACTTTTTGTTGACATTAACTTTGCACTCGTCCTTCTCTGCAGCTCGACAGTGCCCTTTGCTGTCCAGTCCAGAGAAAGGCTGGATGAATTGCTCTGACCCTCACTCCGCCTTCAGTTACGGCTCACGTTGTAGTTTTGGATGTGAGATGGGCTATGTGCTCAGAGAGGAATCTAAACTGGACTGCACATCAGCTGGAACCTGGAGTCAGGAGATACCTTCTTGTAACGGTAAATGTCATTCAAAAATGAAAAAAAGCAATTAAAAAAAATACATAAAAGGCAAAGGAAGGAATATCTATAGTATTTCTCTCATCTATTTCTCTTTCTTTTTCTTTTATACTAACACATATACACAGTCGTTCAGTGTGAATCCCTCTTGTGGGCACCTGTTTCGCAATTGAATTCCACTCCTGTCCCCTTTATGAACTGCTTCCATCCAAGAGGCAACTTCAGTTTTGGCTCCAAGTGTGTGTTCAGCTGTCCTGAAGGCTACAGGCTGAATGGAACTACTGACCTGATCTGTACTCCTGCTGGACTTTGGACTGATCTTCTGCCTACCTGCATCAGTAAGCCTTTCTACAGTGAACTGTTCTTCCTGTGTTTATCACTAAGCATAGTTATGGCAAATACTAAATAACACTGAAAGTGTGAAAAAAAAAAAAAAAAAAATATATATATATATATATATAAAGGGTCTTGGGTCTTGTTTGTGTGTGTATTTCAGTGGAGGACATGCCATTAGGTACTGCCTTTTTTGTATATGGTGCAGTAGGAGCAGCAGCATCACTTGGACTGCTGCTGATGGGAGGAGTGGTCATGCTGTTGGTGCGGCGTTTCAGCAAGGGTAAGAGACATGCTTTTCTTATATTTTACTGTATATATCTCATAAACGTTCACAGACAGTGCTCAAATGTTATTTTTACATGCCAGGAACAAATTGTTCATATGTCTGTGTATTTCCTCTGTTCTAGATAAGTTCACTCCAGATTACTCAGCCTGGGATGGAGCTCTAAATCCAGTATTTGAAGAAAATGAACCATTTTAGGGATAAAATACAATCCTTCATTATGTACTAGGACATGACATAATAATTGTAATGTTGATTGGATGAAATTTTACCACCATATTAACTGTCTTCCTGAGGATCTGAAATATGAATAAAGGAGAAATATTTTGATCAGAGGTTTTGATTACTACAGATAGTACCATAATGGTAATGTGTTAGATATTAGTCTTTTAATTTATGGCTAAGTGTGCTTTAGTCACTACACATATGCATACTTATCAGTCAAAACACGTATGTCTTTCTGTGAAAGAAAAAACATGATTATTGTATCAGGGGATAAAAAATAATATGATGTGTCTGTGAGTCACCCTAACAGTCATGTAACAGTAACTCACATTCAGCTCTGTGTCAGGGTTGTCAGATTGGAATTGCCAGGAAATTTGTAGGCATACGTTCAATTCAATTCAATTCAATTCAATTCAATTCAATTCAATTCAATTCAATTCAATTTTTATTTGTATAGTGATTTTAACAATGGACATTGTCACAAAGCAACTTTACAGAAATAAATACATTCAGGATATAAATTGTAAATGTATGAATTTATCCCTAATGAGCATGCCAGAGGCGACGGTGGTGATGAGAAAGAAATCTTGAGAGGAGCCAGACTCAAAAGGGAACTCATACTTATCTGGGTGGTAACAGAAAGTCTGATTATAAATAAATCCCTTCTTTAAAAATAGTCAAATAGTGCAATTGTGTAATCAGGAAATTCATTACAGTTTTCACATGAAATCTGTTTTGTTGAACCTATTCACTGTCCACTGATGGAGACCTGAGTGCAAAACTGCTCGCAGCAACTGCAGCCCCAAAGCCATTACAGTACAACTCTCCATATGAACCGCAGTCCAAAGCTATCTCTGTTGTCCCCAAGCAGCACTATCCCCAGCAATCCCAATGATCTTCAGACCGTCCATGTGGGGCCAAACCCAGCAGCAGCGAGCGATCTCAACTGATAAGAACTCCAACCAGAAGTAGTTCATCGGGCAGGTCTGGAGAGCAGAAGGGGTCAGAATCACTGGTATCTCAGGACTAGCATGTGTAGTTCGACAGAGAGGGAGAAAAAAGGAGAGATTGTTATGTATGTTTTTTGTTCTGTATTGTCATAAGTCATAAACTAGCTCAGATATATCATTATACATTATCGGGTTTCTGGAAATATGCAGGTTAATTAACAATTAGTCAAATTACTGTAACACCCTAACTATACTCTGAATCCACTGTATTTACACAAGAACTATAAAGAGATAAGTTATAAATGATTGCTTTTAATTGAAAACTACGCAGTATTGGGAAGTTACTCCTTGTCAGGTTAAAAACATAGACAGTCCAACTCAATTACAATGAAAAATGCCTAACAGGTTTTGGATATTAAAGGAGACTATGAAAATGAAGCAAACTGAGTATTCGGATACATATCAATTTCATACAAATATTTCACAAAAAAATTAAAATATAGATAACACTTTACATTAAGAGTCCTACCCATTTCCAGAAGAGGAGAAGCAGGTAACACCTACAGTGTGAAGTAAGAATATGAAAACACTAAATAAAGCACTAATAAGCTGCTAATGTTGTCAAATAACTGCTGTATTCACTATTTACCTGCATGCTTATTAATTACATATTGGTTACTAATAATATGTGACCCTTTATACTGAAGTTACATTATACTGAATAACATTAAAATGCTGGATTCCAAGTAATAAGGGGTAATTTTTTTTTTTTTTCAAAATCACTGTCTATGTAACCATTATCTCAGTCAGTCCTAATATATCTCAGGTTATGTGTATGTTGTTGTTCTTCTTTCAGCTGCTCCCATTAGGGGTTGCCACAGCGGATCATTGGTCCGCATATTTAATTTGGCACAGTTTTTTACACCGGATGCCCTTTCTAATGCAACCCTCCCCAATTTTATCTGGGCTTGGGACCCGCACTGGAGTCCTCAGGTTAAGTGTATATCAGGTTTAATATATCTCAGGGTTAAAGACAGATATTATAGAACAATACAGTAAACATTCTGGCTGCCAATGACTTGCAGCAGTGTTATTCCTCGATGTCTGGGTATCTCTCTTGCTGTCTCACTCACTCTCTCTATCTCTCTGCTGGGGAGGATAAAGAGTGGCCCCTGCTGTGGCTCCCCACAGTGAGATCGCTCACACACCCATGGCTTCTTCCATCTTCACCGCAGACACCATCGCCCTAGAGCGGGCATGCAGCCCAGAGCATGCTGCCTCCAGGCACTGTGCCCACCGTCGCCTGCTCATTGCCCGCAGACTGACCTCTGCCCATTCACCTTGCTCTCTGTGTGGGAGACTCTTAAGGTCACAGGGACTGGGGCTGTTTCTTTTTCCTCTGGAGTGGGGTGATGGACAGATCTGATGCTGAATTTGTTTTTGGATTTTTAAGATTTTTAAGATCCTGGGTGCTCCATTTAAGGTCAGCATGGATTATACAGCAAATGTAATACACAGCAGCATTTTACTTCCTTTTGTACAGATGTATAAAAAAGATAGATATATGAATTTTTATTTTATTTGTAGTTTTGACTGCTTGTTTGGTGCAGCAGAAGATATTTTAATAGTTCTGTTTTATATATATATATATATATATATATATATATATATATATATATATATATATATCATTATTAAAAGAAAATTTTCTGTGTTTGAATTCTTTTGCAACTTCTGCTACACATGTCAAGCAGAACCTCTCTATCCTCAGAGATAGACGAATTGCCCAGGGGTGACGAATTATGAAATTAAAGGGCAACAAAAGAAAACCAGATCTGTTAAGATGCAGAAAACACTGACGAGCAATCTTTAATATTTCAGAATATTTGGCAAAAAAAAAAAAAAAAAAGCCACTGCATCTGTCGTTGCAGTTTCTCAGCGTGATGCCAATTATATCGGTTAGTAGACAGAGGGTTTGCTGCCTGTCCTGGCACGGTCAGAGTAATAAATAACCGATCAGCTGACTGCAAGTCTCTTGGCTGCTATCAGAATAATAACGAGGCTATTGGTGCCTGCTGTGCCCGCATGATAGCCGTTTGATTATTTTTCCTTTGCCTTGCATAAGAAGCAAGCCAACTGCCCTTCCTATGCCAAGGAATGCACCAGAGACTGGAAGGCATGGGGAAGCAGGTGTGCACTTGAATGCAGTCCTGAGTCCCTAACAATCACTGGGTCTAGTGGATTTGTGCACCTTATGGTGGAAAAGCAGAAATTGCTGTGGTTGTATAATGTAAACAACTCTTTAAGCACTTTGCTTATTTTCAGTAAATCATATTAAAGTAAGATATTATTTAGTAACTATTATGAATTAGCAACCAACGTTGAAAATAATAGCTGTGTAGAGTTAGGAATATAAGTCTGTATCCGTCAATTTTGTGACTTTCTTTCTAATTCCTGACACATAGATGTCTAAACCTCTGCTCATCTTCACTTTCATACTGTACTCTCATTTGGCAGGTCAAGAGCCAGGTGACAGACAGTTAGATTGTTCTTGACCAGCTCTTGCATATCGAGCATCTCAAGCTCAGATTTCAGTCTCAAGAAATATGAGCTCCTGGGTTGTGGAGAGCGAGGGTTCACCGCTGGGGCAAGAAGGCCACACGGATCATATCAATATTGGCATGCCAAATATTTTCTCCTGACATGGCTCTGAAGCCAGTCATCCATAGTTCTAGTCTCTCCTCCCAACCCCTGCACATTCCAGTGGTACTGGGTGGTCTGGACGTACAAAAGGAAGCAGAAGAATTTTGGACTGTCCCGAGAGTGAATGAAAAGAGCACAATACTGGCATTCATTATGGACTGGGTCCATTGCTTGAATGGTCATTCTGACTGCTGACCTGTTAAGCTGTGGTGTGTAAGGGCCACAAAGCTGAGAATTTGGATCAGCAGTTTTTAAATAGAAGTATGGGGATGCAGATTAAACCTGAAGGTGTGTCTATTAGTTTCTTGCTTTCCTTATAAATATGATATTAAAGGGTACTTTTGTAGAACACCCTGTTTACACCTCCATACATAATGGTTCAGATATGAAAATGATATCAGTCATAGTGATGCACAAATATATTTTACTAACAGTGTATTAACACATATTGAGCTTGTGTTAAAATCATTAGTACAATACTAATAATTATTTTTTCCAACATGAAAGTTGTTTGTCTTGTTTAGTCATATGACCTCCACCTGCAATCAGAAAGCTCTCCAACCATAAGACCCATAATAATATTCCATAAATGTTACATTTGTATTTCTATAAAACCAAAAGCAATTGCTGCTTTATCCATGAGAGACCCTGGGCATGAAGTGGAAATATACCCTGTATGGGATGCCAGTGCATCGTAGGGCATCTCTTTCTCTCTCTCTCTCTCTCTCTCTCTCTCTCTCTCTCTCTCTCTCTCACACCTAGGGACAATTTAGCATAGCCAAGCCACTTACCACCATGTTTTTGGGAGATGAGAGGTGCAATCACAGGGAGAACATAAACAGAAACTCCACATAGACAGTTCAGGATTGAACCGGGGACCCTAGAATTATGAGGTGACTAAAATACCTTCTGCACCACAAACTAAAATAACAGTTTATTTTAAAAAATCCTCACACCTGTTCATAGTTATACAATGGCCTTTTTAATCAGTCATTTATTTAATAGCAAATGGAGTCCAATGATCCAAAAGTATTACAGGGAAAACACAGCAATAAATATAGATTACACAGAGAACATTCCAAATCACAATCTGACACATTCTCTTCATTAATCACTATTAATCCCAGAATGCTGAACCACACACACACAAACACACACACACACACACACACACACACACAAACACACACACAGTTACACACAGGAGGCAAAATAAGAGTCCTGCATAGAATATAGTCGGTCAATCGGTGTCAGGACAGATGTCTCCCCAGATGACAGACAGTCTCTGAGTGGGTGAAGCGGGTCGCTGTCCATGTCAGTGTACCAGGCATCTGTACAATCTACAGAGAGAGAAACAAAGCTTAGAAAAAGAATGTAAGTAACATTCGCACACTGTGTGTACAAATAGGAATATGTAGTTTCTAGTACCATATGGGTTCATGTGATCTCCAGGCATCTGAGGGGGTGTGAGACCTTGTCTGAGGTCCATCTTAAAGCTATGGGCTTCCTGCTGCTGAGCTGCAGATAAATATGTGCTGAGGCTCTCCAGCTCAGCTGAAAATCCAACAGAGGGCGCTGTATCATTGGGAGAATAAAATGGCAAGTCAAAGCTCACATACTTCAGACTTTTACATACTGGCTTTACTAACCCGCAGTCCTACCCCATCAACATCCCCAAGTTTCAAAAGAGTTCTAGGGTTTAAACATCCAAGCCTTACTGGCGTGCGCCTGCATGTGTTCATACCATTGGTGTGTGTTTTGCTGTCACTGTGCTCCTGAGGGGACTGGCACTGCTGCTGCTGCTGCTGTCGTCTGGCCAATTTCTTCATCTATAGTTCATAAAAAAAAAAATCCATTTTCAGTTGGAATTCAAATTTTCTCAATTCAGCTGATGCATTTACTTTACATTTTGACTATGTGTCCCACCAAGGACACCATGTACATGCATTATCATACAATGTAGACCCATTAGGAACACCAAGGACATCTGATGTAAGGAAATACAGGAGGTCATTTAAAGTCATGTCATCAGTTTCCTGCATGATCCACTAACACTGCCTACTTCTTGGCAAGGGAGATCTGGCAGAAAGTTTTAAATTTAAATGTTGCTTTTGGTGTGTGTGTGTGTGTGTGTGTGTGTGTATGTGTGTGTGTGTGTGTGTGTGTGTGTGTGCGTCTATGTCCATGATGGGCATCATGTTACCTTGGCTCTTTGGTTCTGGAACCAGACCTGGACGACTCGTACGCTCAAGCCCGTCTCAGCTGCCAAGGTCTCCCTTACCTTACGGTAGAAGGAAGAGAGAGTGAGATAGATACAGAATGACAGATAAAGAGAGAGAGATAGCATGACCTTCATGGTTTGTGGGTCATGTAGACTAAGTGATGTACTGACCCTCTATGGAGTATCAGATCAACAGAGATAAATACAAGTCAGTACCCAGAGCGTCAGCACTACACACACACTTTTCTTTGCAATTGCTGTATGCAGGGTGTACGTACGTTTGAATAACTGGAAATACATCATTCAAATTCTATGCTAATTTTCTTTAAAAAGCATGTTAGCTTATATAATTTAAAAAGTCTATTAAAATGTTAAAATGTGAGTTAACTTAGAAAAATTTTAAATGTGTGTTACATATTGTCATATAAAACTCCCTTTCTGTATAAACAAGGATCTATATTCTATATAAGGGTGTAAATATCGTATAGTGTCATGACATACCAAAAAAAGATTTAAAAAGGTGTGTTAACTTACAATCAATTGCTAACACTATTTTACGTAACTGCACTGCAGTTCCATAACTGCAGAACGTGTAACAGTTTGAGGTGTTCGTACTTTTCTGCAAGGTTTGGATGAGACTTCAAATGAGGCTTTGAAAGCTCGTCTCTGCTGTGTGGTGAGGATGGTGCGTGGCCGTTTCGGTCTCTTATGGTCCCCGTCTCGGCTGGAGTTTCTGTCTCCTGCCACTTTAAGGTTGCTTTCATCCTCTTCATCATCCTCGTCCTCACTTCGGCCTGCAAAAGGTATTGACAAATAAAGTCGTGTGTATGCATGTGTGTGTGAGATATCTTAGTAAGTCCTCAAACTAATCCTTGAGTCAGGCAGTCCACAGTTTTATTTATTTATTCTTAGTTTGAGAATGCCTGCTATAATTTTGGGAAAAGAACATACTTAGCGTATCTAGCATTTCTAAGAGATGCCTGTGTCAAACTGCGACTGTTTCTTTTTTTTATATATATATATATATATATATATATATAGCTGTGTGTTTGATTAAGAAATGGTCAGCTCCTGGGGCAAACATTTCATAAATTATACAAGCAAATTTTAGGTTTAGGATTAAATCAACTGAATTACTCCTAACTCCCTGTTAATATATAATGACAAATTTTGAAAAACAAACAAACAAACAAAAAACAAAACAAAATGTCTAAATTCTAATTCTTTCATACCAGGTAAAACATTTTTTACCAAAACCTTTCTAGAAGACATCCAAGATCAACTAGTGCATCAAACTCATCTAGTAACACTAGTGACATAAAAGTTTAAATTTCTGAGTAATTTAGTATCTGAGTGTGTGTCTGTTGTTGGTGTATTACAAAATGTCAACGGGACGAGTAGACACATTTAAATTATTCGATTCACTTTTATGATTTTAAGATTTTAAGCCATAAATACACGTACAACTTTTCAACATTGCACTTTTTTAGACTTTTAATCAATATTTTGGTATAAAACTTCACACATATATTCAGTAGGATGTACATATTTATAATCATAACTCATAATTCATTCTTGCCAGAAATGTCTGATAGAACCTTATAATCCCAAGGCCTGGAAATATGAGTCCCTGTGCACTACCTGAGTCCGTGGTGGTGGGACTGCTCAGTGTGTGCTGGTAATGTTGTGTACAGAGCAGCTTGTCTCCCACCAGCACACAGCGATCTCCTTTCTGCAGCCGGCAGTCACACACTGAGCAGCAGAAACAGTGCAGGTGGAAAACTGCATCACCCGCTCGCATCACCAGCTCTGCCGGGGAGATAACCTCAGCACAAGCCCTACAGCGCACTGAGAACAGTCTAGAGAGAGAGAGAGTGCGAGAGAGAGAGAGAGATGATATGACATAACATGCCTCCAAGACTATGAAGCAACATACAAACAGGATAAGGATAAGGTGAAGGAAATTATAACCCTACGCTCACACTAGCCAGCGACAGGAGAATGTTCATTTTATACATAGCAGAATAAAGCTTGAAAGGAAGTAGCAGAAATTGTTGGTGGCTCAGGTGAGTGTACATAACTAATACAGTTAACGTGCTTGGTTATTCAAGCATGTAACATGAACCAGACCAATTTTCACACTGATTAGTACACTATTTAATAATTATTTAATTATTAACTTGTTAGCTTTAGAAACTATATATAGCTACTACTTTGTCATCATTAATTAAAAAATGTTGGGTAGTACATGCCCACAAGTGATAAACTATAAGTGACATGGGTGACTGGTTGCTTGCTAGTGTAAATGTAGCATAAGGTGCAAATAAGGCAAGAAGAACAGTACACAAAACTACAGTTTCTGTATAATATTCTGGACATTCCAATTAAACACTCAGCACAATGAGCACAAAGACCAACAGGAGCAGCAACAGGATAAACTAGAGTACACAGACTGAAGGTATTCCTGGAACGTTACTCTTTTCATATAGGAGCTGGATGAAACTGTCGGCTTTTTCCTCAAACCTGCCTCCCCCTGTTTTTCCACCCTTCGACCCTCCTAAAACACACATATGCATAGCCCCTACCTCAGTCTTAGCTCCTAGCAACTGGAGCTATGGGTCAGAAGGAACTAAGACGTGGGCCGTCGGCTCCACTGCAGCGTCCGAGGACAGAACTCCCAGGGAGCGGAGAAAAAAGCAGCTCGGCAGGCCATGGCTCCAGCCCGAGCAGTCACGACAGGGCCTCCTGGCGAGAGAGGCTGAGCCAGGGAACCGTCTTAACTCGACTTAACCGATTGCAGACAATTGCAGAACTTGGCCCCGAGCTGTGCTTGCATTGTTGTGCCCTGGCAGCCGTCGCATTTTCTGTTTGTCAAACCGCGGGCTGAGATTTCCACGGCCAGAGGGGGAGCCGGGTCTGAGTTTTGGATGCAGGTGACAGGGGAGGTTTGCTTCCAGAGGTGCGACAGCTCTTGAGGAGATGAGTTCACTAACTTTTTGGAGTGAGGAATTCATGATGTTTCAATTTCAGTCAAATTACAGTTAAAGTTCTACATGTATCAAATATTACTTAATCATGTGAATTTGAATGTAGAACTCTTTTCTTTGTTTTGCATTTTAATTTTTTGATTTTGTAAACTGGCTGCTCCAGTGTTAATTACGCCATCTAAGTATCTGAAGGAATTTACTCCTGGTATGCACCGTGTGTGCGCGCGCGCACACACACACACACACACACACACACACACACAGTGAAAATCCTCCTGTGATGCGCATGAACTGAAACATCCCGAAGCCTTGCATTGTTGTGGGTTATTAGTGTTGCTGTGGGAAACCAAGTAAGGTTTTTCTAGAGCTCACAGGGGCAGAAGCAGGACTTATTGGTCATACAGTCAATCATTTTACTGAGAGTCTATGAAGCCCATGTTATTTCTGCTGACCAAAAATACTTGCATTAATGCAGGCAGTCTCTTAGACAGTAAGAGACTTAATTGGTTAAATAGTATTACTTTTTGTATTACATCTGTTGGTTTGTGAACATTTGTCAGACTTAAAGCCCAGCGGTTTACTTGAGGTAGAAACTAAAGAGGGTGAGAGATTTTAACCTTTGTATGCCTCCTTAATTACAGATAAACTTTAATAAACATTATCTGCAGGTTTAGAAGTTATCCCATGGCAAAAGAACATGAGTGACTCAAATGTGTAATCAAGTGATTTTCAGTTTAGGTAGATGTAAATGGTCCTACGTTTGCTAAATATAAAGCAAAGGTTTAGAGCCATTAGTCTTTAAATCTGGTCTTAAAAACTGTCATGCAGGGAGAAAGCCTGTGAATGCTGCCATTTCAAGCTCATTAGTCTCAAATTCCACAAAAATCTTATCTTATAGGCATCTCAGGATCAAGTACTTCAACAATCAAAATCTTTTTGATCAACTGACCACCAACCGATATTATACAACTCTAATGTAATATATAATAGAGCAGTTGTGTGGACTGTCTAGGTGAAACTGAGCTGAATTAACTAAATAACTTTTCACATGGAGAAAGAGACACACGCATAAGGGAGTAGCCGCCCTTATGGAGAGTTACTCCTACAATACCTTATATTACACTAAAATACATCCAATTATCCTCAGTAATCATTTACATTTTATGTTGTGAAGCCTCATATTACACCTATATCAGTGAAATGTGATCATACTTACAGAACTATATTAATTCGTTCATTTATCTTCAGTAACTGCTTTATCTTGGTCAGGGTTGCAGTGGATCCAGAGCCTATCCTGGGAATACTTAGGAGAGAGGCAGGAAAACACCCTGAATGGGACTCCAGTCCATTCTAGGGCACCATGCACACACACATTCTCACACTCATTCACACCTAGGGGCAATTTAGAGTAAACAATCCACCTATTAGCATGTTTTGGTTGGTGGGACGAAACCCATGTGGACACAGGAGGGAACCTGCACAACTCCACACAGACAGAAACCTAAGCTCAGGATTGATCGGGAAACCCTGGGGCTGTGAGACAACCACGCTACCCACTGCACCACCGCACCATGTGGAGAAATATAATTATCTGTATTTCTTTCTGCTTCTTTGGGAGTGATTTTTGATTTTTTTAATTGCACTCTATTATTGTGCTATTGAAGTTGAAAGCCAGCACATGTTGTGTATGTACAGTACGATCTCATAAGAAAACCTTGGGTCACCCAGTGCACTGACCCACTTACAGTAATTCTGCTCCTCAACAGAATACAAAATGTGCCAGCTAGTGCCCTGGTGGACAGGAACCAAGTAGACTCCTGCACTTAAGTGGCAAGGTAGTGGGCAATGCCAGGCACTGGGTATGTGGCTAATTGGTCAGGTCATATAAGCTCATGCTTGGACGAGCAGTGCCCCTGAGATGAACAGCGAGGCATCAACCCAGATGGCTCAGTGCAAGGTACAGTCTGGGAGCCAGCCCTTCACACACACCCACACACACGCATACACAAACACACATGCACATAGACACTCTACACACAGAATCCCCTCCTCAAAGCTCCCCCTGAACATATGGTCTACTCCTCACTTCTCCTAAAATCCTCCATTAACTTCACAGCCTACTGCAAGTCCACTTATTAAGAGCACAGTGGTCATTCCTCCATTATTATCACTTCAGCTCATGGTCTGTGTGTGTGTGTGTGTGTGTAATAGAAGAAAGAGGACAGCTTGGAAAGCCCAGACGAGTCAGGTTTATATTTTACCTTTCTTTCAAAGAGGCAATAAAGTCTTTTGTTTTAAATGAATAATTCAGGGTCTTTTTTTCAACAAAATCTCTGTCTACCACAGCTGTAAGGTAAAAGGTAAAATATTCACTGTACTGAGAAAATAACAGAAAAAGTTGCTCTAAACTCACATTATTAAAGTTTAAAGGCATTTGTTTAATTCTGTCAATAAACATTTAGCAAAACATGTTTTACATCTTCATGAATTCTTATGCTATGCTTATGTGTAAATTAACCTCTAAACCAGTGTCATTTGGCCTTTCAGGGATGTGCCTATGCTTATGCAGAAGAACTAATCCTCGTAATCCTGCACATTTGATCCACCATGGATGCACACAGCATCAGGGAAAGCATAAATAGCTCAAATTATTTTTTTACTGTATTGCTATGCTGCTGGAAAGTCAGATAAAACAAACAAAAAGTTTTGGTTAAGACTTTGTCTCACATCTATGTCATACTAACATTATTGTTCAAGTGTAATGGTTATAGTTTAAAACACCTGAAACTTTCAAGGCCGATTTCTTTATTATTTGGACCTGCTGTCAGTTGACTCTGTCTGGGTCATCTTGTCTTCTAGCCTGGCTTGTGTTCTCATATTTGGAGGTGAGAACAAATGTGTGAGGGAGAAAATGCATGGATATGTTTTTGAGGGGTCAACGGGGGGGTGGCACACGGCGGCGGCGTGGCCATATGCTGTCCCCAGCTTGCAGTTGCCACGTTGATGAGTCTCGCTAATTTAACACATTTTGACAATGTGTCAGTAGTGCCGTCCTGGTCTGGACCACTCTTTGTGTGTGTGTGTGTGTGTGTGGGTGTGTGCTCGCTTGTGTGCTTGTCCACACATTCCTTGGCCCATCACAACCCTTCCCTCTTAGTCACCTTGTCTTGAAGGAACTCAGTGCCAAGTGCCTCAACCTCCCTACATACGCACACACATACTCACACACACACACACACACACAAACACACACACACACACACACACACACACACACATACATACAGAAATAAATATACAGAAAGTTTTGTCCCCACTCACTAGTCTAACTGTTCTTCCTCAGTACAGGTAAATTTCTTTAACCCTCACATGTTGTATGTCTGTATTGGAAATTAACATGTGGAACTAAATAAAGACACAATTGGGAACTTTGTTTCTGCCCAGCTAAATTTAGCTATAAATGATTTCCAGGTAATGCTTTGAAATATGCATTTTCATTAAGAGTTTACTACACTGACTTCTCAGTTACAAGAGGCAGTACTACACAGCTCAGTGCTGACTGAATGCCCGCAGTGTTGAATTAACACCAGAAATACAGTTCTAGCACAACTACAAAGTTTAAATTTAGGTCAAACCTGTAAGATTTAATAATTCAACCTAAAGGCTAATTTTAAAGGCCATTACCTGGTTATACTGTTGGTAGCCTGCTAGTATAGTGTTTTAGTGCTTTTTAGTTTTTTTTTTTAGTGCTCACATCCTGGTCAAGTACCTGCATCAGTTTCCTATCTCATAACATTACGCATTAAAGTAGGAGGAGTTGTGCACAAAAAATGTTTTTTTTTTTTTTTTTTTGTTCTTTTTTTAAATTGGCTGATTTTACTTTAAAATGTTGGTTTTGTGCCTGTTTCACTTATACAATATAAAACTATAGATATCTCCATTTCACATCTATAAAATCTCATAGAAAATGGTACAAACTGTGACTTCAAGTATGTTGTGCATATTGTATGAGTTTAAACATATTATGTAGTGCAATTTAGAATATTTATATTCCTGTCTGGGAAACTGAATCTGTCAAATCACTCAGTTGAATTAAATTCATTGAAACAAGTTGGCTTTGTACACTGAATCTAGAATCTAGTCTTGAAGATGGTTCAGAGGGTAATGTTGCCGCCTCACAGTGCCAGGGTCCCGAGCTCGGGTTACTGTCACTGTGGAGTTTGTGTACATGTTCTCTCCATGTGGGTTTCCTCTGGTTATCTCGCACTGTCCAAAAACATGCAGGTAGGTGGATTGGCTACACTAAATTACCCATAGGTATCAATGAATGTGTGATTGTGTGTGCTATATGATGGAACTGGCAGGGTGTGTCCCTGCCTCGCACTCAACTGTTCCCAGGATAAGCTCCGGATCCACTGCAACCCTGACCAGGATAATGTGCTTACTGAATGAATGATGAAACCACACAGTCATTATATTAATACTGAAAATAGCTGTCCCATACTGTCCAATAGAAAAGCGATTAGAACCACACCAGGACAGTTCTCTAGCAGCCATTTTTGAACATAAATGATCTGCCCTATTTCTAGCTTCACCCATATGTTCCCTTTTTATATGCATGGTACCCTGGGAAGAAGGAGAACCAAATTCACCACTAATACTTAGTTGGGTCACCTGGCAATGGATCAGTAGAAGGTTAGGGGATCTTACTGTTGGTAATCTCGTCTGCAGTAGATCTTGGAGTCTCGCACGAAGCAGGTGCTCTTCAGCGGCTCAGCACAAGTAGCACACTTCACACAGCGCTCATGCCACAGAGAATCATGCACACGCAGCAGGAAACGCTCACCGATGGGCTGGTGGCAGCCCTTACACACCGGACTGCATGCACCCTCTGTATAAGAACACACACACACACACACATATAGTGATTAGAGAGAGAGTATTCTGTATGAGAGACAAATGGCAAGAATGGGTTAGAATGAAAATGGTTGAATGAAACAATCATATTGGCAATCTGCACATTAAAGTGCATTATGGGTATTATTAAACTTACGTATATACATAATTCATAATTCGTGCACTATTGCAGTGAATTGTTTAATTCAAAATGAGATTACAGTAATGCGGTCATGGTATATGTAACAGAGTACTGTGTGTGTGTGTGTATATATATATATATATATATACACACACACACACACACACAGTACTCTATGTTACATATATAACCCTAGGTTAGGGTTAGGGTTGGGGTTAGGGTTAGGATAGGGTTAGGGTTAGGGTTAGGTTTGGGGTTAGGGTAGGGTTCGGGTTAGGATCGGTTAGGGTTAGAGTTAGTATAGGGTTAGGATAGGGTTGGGGTTAGGGTTAGGATAGGGTTAATGTTAGGGTTAGGTTTGGGGTTAGGGTAGGGTTCGGGTTAGGATCGGTTAGGGTTAGAGTTAGTATAGGGTTAGGATAGGGTTGGGGTTAGGGTTAGG
>CM040993.1:1030717-1042677 GCA_022985145.1 Pangasius djambal | reverse complement strand
TAGGGTTAGGGTTATTTTATGTCAAATTAAGGAGATAAAAGGTCTGGAGTTGATTCCAAGTGTTGAATTTGGTAGCTGTTCATGTTAACTCTCAATATGCGGTACATAGAGGTGTTGATGCAAGTGAAGGAAGCCATCATTAGGCTGAAAAAACAAAAAAGACCCATCAGATAGATAGCAAAAATTTTAGAAGTGACCAAATCAAAAATTTGGTGCATTCTCAAAAAGAAGGAATGCACTGGCGAGCTCAGCAACACCAAAAGAATTGCAAAAGAAAAACCCCTTCACAACATCTAGCTAAGTCAGGAACACTCTGGAGGAGGTGTGAGTATCATTGTCAAAGCCTACAATCAAGAGACGCCTTCATGAATGTAAATACAGACAGTTTACCACATCATCTGTCAAACTTGTGGAGTGTAATGGCATGGGCATGTGTGACTGCTGACAGAAGTAGCAGGATGAATTGTGAGGTGTATAGGGCTATACTCTCTGCTCACATTCAGCCAAATGCTACAAAACTGACAGGACGCCGCTTCACAGTGCAGGTGGATAATGACCCTAAACATACCGTGAAAGCAAGCCAAGAGCTTCTTAAAGCAAATAAATTAAATGTTATTAAATGTCTGATGACCTCAACCCAGTTGAGCTGCTTTTCACTCACTGAAGACAAAAGTGAAGGCAGAAAGACCCGCAAACAAGCAGCAACTGAAGTAAAAACGCCTGGCAAAGCATCTCCAGGGAGGAAACTCAGCATCTGGTGATGTCTATGGGTCCCAGATTTCAGGCAGTCACTGACTGCAAAGGATTCACATCCAAGTAATAAATATAATCCTAATATTTATGATTATGTTAGTTTGTCCAATTACTTTTGAGCCTGTGAAAATGCAGAAACTCTGTAAAAAAAAATGGCTGTAATTCCTAAACGCAATATTTAAAGCAATATTTTTCTTAAACCCTTTGAATTAAAACTGACAGTCTGCTTCATTTCAAATCCATTGTGGTGGTGTACAGAGGCAAAATTAGGAACATTGTGTCACTGTCCAAATACTTATGGACCTGTGTGTGTGTGTGTGTAAATATATATATATATATATATATATATATATATATATATATATATACTGTGTGTGTGTGTGTGTGTGTATGAGAAATGAGATCAAACTCTCAAAATAGTGCACAACGTAGTGAGTAGAGTGACTCAGGCATAGATCTTTTGATAAAAGAGGGTAACACAAGCTGTGTGAAAAGCTTTTTTTGACAACAACAACAACAATGATGAAGAAGAAGATGATGATGATGATGATGATGATGAATTAGAGTCACTTACCCAGTAAAGTTGTTAAATTGCCTTCTCCCATGATCGGCTCTTTAGAACAAACCTCCTGGAACATATCATTATCTTTTAGGACACTTTTCAGTCGTAACTCAAATATAATTAAGTTGAAAATTACAGCAGTGAAAAATATTCTGACTGCAACTATAAAGCGCTTGCACAATATTTTATTGTACAGTTAATGAATTAATAGTTCTTAATTAGTCGATATAGATTTAAACTCGCGAGGTTTTTCCTCCACAAAACCGAGCTGATTTGAAGCTAAATAAATGTGCCTTTTAAACATGGTCACATTAAAAAAAAATCCGAACAGTCTTACTATCTCTCACTGTCTCAGTTCATAAACATGTCCCGGCTATTAACCGCATCATCTTTCACAAGACCTCACTGAAGGATGAGCTCACAGCTGTCCATCTTAGCAGAAGCACATTAATAACTTTCAGTATACTTACTGTGTATCCGCCAAGTTCACCAAGAGCGTCTCTGAAATGTTCCACGTTGGAGTGTGTGTGTGTGTGAGAGAGAGAGAGAGAGAGAGAGAGGGACTTTGTGAACTCCCGAACAGAGATCTGCTTACTGCCGCGCTTTACCGCACATTACATTACAGATCTGAGCTCTGATCACCTGCAGGACCAGAGCCTCCATCCATCCCTCCATCCATCCCTCCACCCCCTCCATCCCTCCATCCATCCATCCCTCCACCCTCTCATACTGTGTTTCTGCTAACGGCTTTCACTCTCAATCTTCCATCTTCTGCTCTGTGCACAAGTCTTAGAAATGCCGTCAAGTGAAGATGCCTTCAAATATATTAAAAATGAGACTTTTTCTACATTAAAAAATCAACTATAAAGAGCAGTAAACAGTAATAAACTAAACAAAGTCAGTGTCTGGTGTGACAGTCGCAAGCCCCCGGAACTCGGCTCTGCTCGGGCTGAAGAGTGGTGCGTTGTGTAATAGGTTGCTTTAAAGACACTCAGCATTTTTCTGTAACATTTAATTTGGGTTGAAAAAGTGATGTTTTTACCCAATAATGCAGAAGTCACAAAACAAACATCAAAGAAATAACTGGTGTTTTAAAAAAACAAAAAAAAAACAAACAAAAAAAACAGGGTGTCAAAAGAGACACCGTCGTGAATATACCATTTTTATCACAAACCTGAAACACTAATCCATGCTCTCATGACTATTTATTATTATTATTATTATTATTATTATTATTATTATTATTATTATTATTTGTGTGTGTTCATCTGAATTCATTCGTTTTGTTTAATTTATCAGTGAACTTTTGAAGTTTTGACAAATAAAAAGTGTTGTTCAGAAATCTTCCAGAAGACCTTAAACCTTTGGATTTGTTCAAAACCTTAGTAAAAGCTTAGTTTTTCAGGCTTATTTGTAAGGAATTAAAGCCCTTACTGCTAAACTGCTAAAGCTTTAGGCTAACTAGCTAACACACACACACACACACACACACACAGATATATATATATATATATATATATATATATATATATATACATTTTTCCTGAATAAAAGCTGAAATTATGCAGCGCATAAATTAGTGTTTTAATTGTGTTCACGTTTTCCGTTTGTTTGTTTAAGTTGTAAATTTAACACTGAGTTTCTTTCTGCCACCTTTTAAACATACAGTAGTCTGTATTTGACCAAGAAATACCTCCATAATGTTTTTCTTAAATAAAGCTGCAGAAAATAATACAGCACATTACTTAGTCAGATTCTCACCGTTACCATGGCGATTATGAATGATTTTATATTCACATTATTTTAATATAAAAATAACATTTAATATTAACATTTATTTTTAGCGTTAATATTTTTTTTTATTAACATTACGAATCAGTCTACATTATTGAGGATTAAATAGTAACTGCTGACTGCAGCGCTGGAAATCCTGCATGATGTGTTTCTTCGGCTTTAGAGTCCCAACAGCGCCGCCTGCTGATCAACACCGACTAGTGCAGCCACAGCCTCCAGGGGGCGCTCACTTACACACACACACACACACACACACACACACACACACACACACTCTGCAGGTTACAATATATTCTATACACAAACAGCAAGAAAGAGCGAGCCACTGTAAATTTAAATATTTTATTCAGACAGGACTGCAGTTTTTAGAAATTCTGTAGTTTTCTTTGAATACAAGTTTGCTTTTTTCAACAAAATAAATGTTCTTTTTTGTTTTTTTGTTTTTTTTTTGGATTGTTTTGCTGTTAGACTGGATGCCTGAAAATGATCTATTTACAAGACAAAGTCCTTTTCAGAAAAAACACCTATTAAAATTCATTTTGACAGTGTATCTCATGAGCTTCTTCCCACCCTGTCCTGTTTCCTCCATACACATCTCACATCAGGTACGGTCTGTGCTTGGTACAAAACATGTAGCTTACATCCTCAGTCAAGTTCATTAATTACCAGTTATTACATGGATGTATTTACAAAAAGAAAAAGGAAAAGGGGGCAGGGCTTATGTCATGTTATCTGATGAGGCGCTTCGAGCATCTCCATGAGGAAGGTGTCTATGGGTGTGTCTCCAATCAGCTTGAAGAAGAAGAGATGCTCTAAACACTTCAGTCCAATGGACCGCAGAGCAGGGAGACGCAGTAAGAGCTTAGCAAACCTGACAACACACACACACACACACACACACACACACACACACACACACACACACACATTCCATTTTTCATTGGTTAATAACTGTTAGATAGATACACAGTACTGCATTAGCTACAAAATAATCCAACATTTAGCACAACACACATTTACCTTCCATCCTCGCCTCGGACTGTTGTTTATAGCACAACAATAGCCACCCAATAACATTTAATCTGATATACTTCAGTTTTTATTTCGTTATATTGCAGAAAGATCAGAAATGTTCACTGGACAGGCTACTACAAAGCTGGTATGCAGTGCTGCTGCGAGTCAAAATGGGATCCTTTAAGTGCCATTTCATTATATTGCCTGGATGACTTTCCCAGTAACATTTACATTTATTACCATTTAAGAATGACAATAACATGTGCAATGAATGTACAAGTTAATATTTATTCCATTAACTATGTTTTTTGGAGACCCCACCAGGGAGAAAGCTGCCCTGGGCACAACATGTGGTCTGTAAACAGAGGGTCTAAAAATTAATGCATATTTCTTTTGTGAATTTCAGGTTAGTTTGTGTAGAAATGTGGTTTTACATTGGAGCTCTCTAAGGGCTTACTGGAGCAAACCACAAACCACTCACACACACAAAAAAAAATCCAAAAAACAAAAAAAAAACACCCAAAAAAAATCAATAGTGCACCTTCTGTTCGTATTTGTTTTACAACACAATATCTGTTCATTCATTCCAAATAGTGTACTCATATAAGGATACATCCCTGCAATAGTGACAATTTTACATATACAATCTGATGTTAAATGTCCACTTTTTTCCAAGCTGTAAAGCATATATAGAGGTAGATACCAGGTAGGGCTGGGCGATATTGCAAAAAAAAAAAAAAAAAAAAAAAAATCTAAATTTTTTTCAACTTCATGAATGATTCGTGATTATGATTTCTATTTGTTCTTACATAGTGCAGTTGAAAAATTCAGCAATTTATTTATAAAGTTTTTTATTTATTAGAATGGACTTTGGAAAAATAGTAACAGTACCATCTATAGCAAATAGTGCAAACAATTGGTCAAAAAAAGATATGTAAAGAAAGGATATTTAAAAAAAAACATTGTATGCACTATTTGCTATAGATGGCACTGTTATATTTTTGCACAACTTAGTGAACAAAAGAGTAAATAGTCTTTTGTGGCCACCGCAACTGAGAAGTCAACTTGGAGTATTCTTCTCAAATCCGAATTCCTTCCCCATTTGCGGAGTGATGCACAAATCAACGTGGCCGCGCACAGCATCAGAAATGAACCTTTAAATGGGTTATACTGTATACACAAGTATTAGCTTTAGATTAATCAACATACAGACATATTCGTTTGTTAAATCTAAAACACTGACGAAACAGTTCGCTTTTTGAGAAAGAAAATATACATCACTCATCCAAGTTAGCTGCCTAGCTTGTTGCTGACAAAATATAAACATGGGTCCCTCCATTTTCCCACTTAGTCTGTTGAACGTGCAAAGGTCGGAAATGACGTAATTCCGACTGGCAAATTAATTCAATTCAATTCAATTCAATTTTATTTGTATAGCGCTTTTAACAATGGACACTGTCACAAAGCAGCTTTACAGAAATAAATAGATTCAAATTAAGTTAAACCAAAATAAATTGTAAATATGTGAATTTATCCCTAATGAGCAAGCCAGCGGCGATGGTGACAAAGAAAATCTCCCTGAGATGATATGAGGAAGAAACCTTGAGAGGAACCAGGCTCAAAAGGGAACCCATCCTCATTTGGGTGATAATGGATAGTGTGATTATAAATAAATCCCTTCTATAACTACATGGACAAATAATGCGATTGTGTAACCAGTAAACTCATTACAGTTTTCACATGAAGTCCGGTTGGTTAAAATCTATCCACTGTTCACTGATGGAGACCTGAGTACGAAGCTGCTCGTGGCAACCGCAGCCCCAAAGCCACCAAAGCAACCGCAGCCCCAGGCCATTACAGTACAACTCCCCATACGAGATCCCCAAGCCATCCCCCTTGTCGCACCATCTCCAGAAATCCCAATGACCTTCAGGCTGTCCAGGTGGGGCCACCCCCAACAGAAACAAGCGATCTCAACTGATGAGAATTCCAACCAGAAGTAGTGGTGAGTAGAAAAGCATCTCAGCATGCACAAAACATCGAACCTTGGGCTACAATAGCAGAAGACCACAGTGACCAAAGCATGAACACAGGCTCACCCAATCTGGACAGCTAAAGATTAGGGGAGGAGAATGAATGAATGAATGAATGAATGAATGAATGAATGAATAAATAAAGGTCTTTTTCCAGTCTTCATCTGTCCAGTCTGGGTGAGTCTGTGCACATGAAAACCTCAGATTCCTGTTCTTGGCTGACAGGAGTGGAACCTGATGTGGTCTTCTGCTGTTGTAGCTCATCCACCTCATGGCTTGATGTATTGTGCATTCTGAGATGCTTTTCTGCTCACCACAGTTGTAAAGAGTGATTATTTAAGTTACTATGGACTTCCTGTCAGCTCAGACCAGTCTGGTCATTCTCCTCTGATCTCTCTCATCAACAAGGTGTTTCAGTCTGCAGACCCTCCACACACAGCATTTTTTGTTTTTTTGCAAAATTCTGCGTAAACTTTAGAGACGGTTGTGTGTGAAATTCCCAGCAGATCAGCAGTTTCTGAAATATTCAAACCAGCCCATCTGGTACCAACAACCATGTCACAGTTAAAGTCACAGAGATCACAATTTTCCCTCATTCTGATATCTGATGTGATCATTCACTGTATCTGCATGATTTTATTTTATTTTGGCCGATTGGATAACTGCATAAATGAGCAGGTGTACAGCTGTTCCTATTAAAGTGTGATGAGTTAGTTTAATAAATAAGTAAATAAGTAAATAAATAAGTTTAGATTCTAAGCATTAAATTAGTTATTCATGACTAAATTATAAATGATAAACATATCAGTGTTAAGGCAGTGAGATTTTAAATCCTGTTTTAGCTTCTAGCAGTGGCACAGGCACAGATCAGGAGTGTGTAAATGCAGTGTGCTACCTGCCGGGCTGGTTGGGGTATTTTTGCTTGGTGTAGGACTCCAACGAGGCATATACTTTTTCTCTAAGCATCTCCACCTCAGCTGGGTTAGACAGGCCTTTAGCATCTGCAAGCACAGACAACACACACACTCAGTCGGACACAATGGTCCTCATTTATCAAGCTCATTTATTAAGTGAATTTATTCCTAAATCATGGTAAATCATTTACGTAGAAATCATTCATTTCCATAAGAAATGTGGTGTTCACAAATATACTTTTAGTTTTGAAAATCAGTTGTGTCCTATGAGAACTCCTAAGTTTGTGTACATTTCTATATAAGGAGATTCGCTAATGTAAACCTCCACCAATCAGCTTCAAACCATATAATTGTTCAGACTACTGGAAAATTTAGCTCACGCCAAGAGGAAACGGATATTTAAAGACCAGAACGACTTTTACATAACACTGGTTTCAAAATATTCTTATAGTAAATATTTTGTGATGCCTGCCCTGAAGAGAATAACAGCACCGAATCTCTTCCTGTAATGTCTAACAATGTGGGAGACACGTGCAAAGGGATCCGCTCCTCCACACACAACATTTTAAGCCCCTCTTAGGTGTGTGCATGTGGTCCTCCCTCTTTAATTCAGACCACAGGTTTTCAGCAGAGCTCAAATCTGAACACTGAGATGGTCATCGCAAAAAATTGATTGTGTTTCTAAAAAAAATTGGCCACAAAACATCCCCAAAGCATCACTGATCCATCCCCATATTTTATAGCAACTTTCAGATGCTTTTCCTTTTCGTGGTCCACATTTGTCATCAAACCTGCCCATGGTGTGTATGACCAAACAGTCTGATTTTGGTCACATCTGGCCACAACACACGATGCTATTTGTAGTTCTAAGGATGTGTGGTGAAGTTCAGGCGCTGCATTTTTTGAGATGCTCTCAAGAAGGGCTTCTCCAGACAGCATGTTGATATGAAAGTGGCTTTAATCAGTTGATTTTGAAATTTGACAACCACAAGAATCAACTAAACTGTATGATTCCAAGACTGTGGCCAACAGACTCTCTCCTCCCCGACACGTGCTTACTCTGAGACACATAAAACCAGCCACCCACATCTTTTCAAGCTGCTGCTGTGTGTGTGTGTCACTGACCAGGGTTAAAAAGAACGATGGCTCTGAGGCATCCTAGCTCTGTCTTATCCATCTGCATGTCCTTCATCTTAGACACCAGCTCAGTCAACACTCTGCCACACACACACACACACACAAATCAGTGAAATCTTGTCTCTGGATTAAGAACAAATCCATTATAGTTTTTATGTTTTGTGATAGTTGTTCATGAGGCTCTTGTTTGTCCTGAGCAATTAAACCGCCCACTGTTCTTCAGAAAAATCCTCCGGGTCCCACACATTATCTGGTTCTCCAGCATCTTCTGCATATTTGACCCCTTTCTAACAGCGGCTATGTGATGCTGAGATCCATCTTTTCACGCTGAGGACAACTGAGGGACTCGAACACAACTATTACAAAAGGTACAAACATTCACTGATGCTCATGAAGGCAACACGATACATGAAGAGCCAGGGGGGTGTAAACTTTTGAAAAGGATGATCGGATGCTGTAAACTGTTATTGTTTTGTCTTCGTGGAAACATGTAAATATCTTATGTAGTTTCTGAAGGGCAGTACTGAATGAAAAAATAAGATCGTTTAACAAAATAATAACAATTTACACCGATCATCCTGTTCATATATTGTGCAGGACCTGGAGGATTTTTCTGAAGAACAGTGGGCAGTTTAACTGCTCAGGACAAACAAGGGCCTCATGAACAACTATCACAAAACATAAAAACAGTTATTGATCATCCAGGTAACATCACAGTATTAAGAATCAAGTGTATGTAAACTTATGAACTGGTTCATTTGTGTAAATGTGTAAATTCAGTTATTATTGTGTCTAGTGGAATATATGTAGATATCCGTTAGGCGTATGTAAACATATGACCCCAACTGTGTGTGTGTATATATCTATATCTATAATCTCTATCTATCTATGCACATATACATACATACATATATATAGCACCATCAGCTTTGTGAAACATCCATTTAAACGATTACAAATGCTAGCGAACTATGCAAACAAACCTGTCAAAAATAGAGCCCACTCCAGCACTATGTGCGCTGCTCCGGTGCACATGGAGACCTGTGGCCAGCAAGATACCATCTTTTACTGTGACCGACCGGTGTGAGAAGGAGGCGATGAGCAGCTCGTTCCAGCCTTATGAGAACAGTAAGAAGAAACACCAGGAGGTGAAAAAAATATTAGTAAGCAAGGAGGGACACATGTAGTCAACATGTTCTCTTTGTGTGTCTACGTCACTGTACAAACAGCTCTTTTCATTAGTGTAGCAGTTTGATGTTCTCAAGAGGTGTCTACTGGTGCAGGTAGGAAATATTTATAGAGCAGAGGATAGTATTCCTCAGTTTTGTGTGTGTGTGTGTTTGTGTGGCTTACCTGCCCGAAGCAAAATGACCTGATCGTCCAGGGGAAGGTCTGAGAAGTGAGGTATCCTTTTAGCCCATTCAACCAGTGTGAAGAGCTGCTTGTCTGCTGCCTGGCAGATGTTAGTGACTGGGTCATTTGTCTGAGAGAGAGAGAGAGAGAGAGAGAGAGAGAGAGAGAGAGACAGAGAAAGGCAGAGACAATTATTTTTACCAACAATTAGTATTAGAGACCAGTTGCTACTGAACTGGCTTGCATAAGTAAACTTTATAGGGATTTAGCCAAACATGAACAGACGTTGTTATTATTATATATTTCTTTAAGAAAGCTTGCCATAAAGGTTCACAGGGCAACAAAAAAGTTGAATGAGTATGAGGTTTTTACTTTCATGCAGTCACAAGCATGTGGTCAGATATGAAGCTTGTCCCACAAGCCATGTTTATTAACATGAACTAATAGCGCTGTGGCAATGCATTTACAGTGTTCCTTCATTACAGCTGCTTGGTCAGGGCTGTGGTGGTTTAAATTAGGCTGCTAGTTTGTTTATATTTTGGGAGATCCAACCAACTAAATTCATGGGTAGATAAAAAAAAAAAAAAAAAAAAAAAACAGTCCCACAATCTTCTCTAGATGAGACAGAATTCACATGCTATACTGACACTGCTGACATTTCTACCTATGTGTTTCTTCCAGTGTTTCCAGGGTCATTAGCGGTAGGATTCATATTTAGTTTTAAAAAAAAAAGGAAAAAAAAAAACGTTTCAATTAAGGCCATAACCACTTCAGTTTTAAATTCAAATACAGACAGAGGTACTGCTTTACTCCCATAATAACTATGTGTATAGTATTACAGTCACTAAAGTAGAGGCTCTGGAGCAAATATTGTGTGAGAAAAAAAGGCTTACAGTCATGTAAAAAAGAAAGTACACCCTCCTCAATTCTATGATTTTATCAGGGCCTAAATTGTGTGGTCCTCAACCAACTTCTATAAACAAACAAACAACTTCAGGTGACAACAAAAAACACAACAGATTTCAGTACATAGTCACTTGTCTAAAAAGTAAACCAACATTGAAAACAGGTGTGAAGAAATAAGTACACCCTATGATGCAGTAACATGTAGAACCACGTTTAGCAACAATAGCTTGAAGTAATCTTTTTCTATAGTGGTTTATCAGTCTCTCACATCGTTTTGGAGAAATTTTGACTCACTCTTCTTTACAACAGTGTTTGAGTGCATTCGTTTATACACAGCTCTCTCAAGATCCCGCCACAGCATCTCAAATCGGGTTGAGGTCTGGACTTTGACTTGGTGATTCCAACACCTTGATTTTTTTCTTCTTTAGCCATTCAGATGTCAATTTGCTGGTGTGTTTGGGATCATTGTCCTGTTGCATGATCAATTTCAGCCCAGCTTAAGCTACTAGGGACAGATGGCCTCACATTTGTCTCAAGAATATTCTGGTATATTGGAGTTCATCGTTGTCTCAATGAGTGTTTGTGGTGATACGTTATGTTTGGTTTTTGCCAAACATGGAGCTGTACATGATAACCAAATATCTCCACCTTGGGCTTTTTCCTAGCCACCCTCCCATAAAAGCCATACAGTGTTTTAGTGCTTGTGCTGTCATGAACATAAGCATTTAATGTGCTTACAGAGGCCTGCAGGTCACATGATGTAGCTCTAGGGTCTTTATATCTCTGAGCATTAAACAGCCTGAACCTGGACTGAATTTGCTGGGATGCCCACTCCTGTAAGATTGGCAGTTGTCTTGAAGGCTCTCCAAAGAGTAAACAGTAAACAGTCCTTCACACTGTAGAATGGTAAATTTAAAATTGTTTGGAGATGGCCTTATAACCCTTCCCAGATTGAGGGGCAGCAGCAATTGCTTCTCTGAGGTCATGGCTGATGTCCTTTCTTCTAGACATGATGTAGACACACACCTGAGTGCTCCAGAACACTAAACTGCCAAAAGTTCTGCTTTTATAGAGGTAGTCACACTTCTTAATGATTAACTAATCTTGTGCATTTCATTAGTAACACCTGGCTGCTAATTACATTTTTATTGATTGTGGAAGTAGGAAGGGTGTACCCTGCTTATTTTCTCCCACCTGGTTTCTGAATGCTGGCTTACTTTGTGGGAAAAATGACTACATATTGAAATCTCTTCTGTTATTTTGTCACCTGAGGTCATTTGTTTGTGAGGATTTTGTGAGGACCACACAATTGTTATTTAGGCCCTTATAAATAAAAACATAGAATAGAAGGAGGGTGTATTTTCTTTTTCCCATGACTGTAAGAGTGAATAGTGAAAACTGCAATATCTGCCTCTGCTGTGCTGTGTTTGTAACTGTCCAAGCAGTGCGTAAGTCCAGAGATAAATACAGTCAGGTCCATAAATATTGGGACAT
>CM040993.1:996141-1012041 GCA_022985145.1 Pangasius djambal | reverse complement strand
ATTCTGATTCTGAATTCTGCTAATTATACTGATTATGCTGATGGTTGTACTAACCTCTAGCCACGAGTTGTATTTATCATTGTATTAAATCTGCAGATGACAATGATACGGAATCCCGTAAATCTTCTGTATATTCTCAGTTTCCTCTGACAGTGCTATGAGCGTCACACTTCTCACTGCAAAACCGTATGTTATTTATAGCAGGAAAAAAAAATCTCCCTAAACATCTCTCTAACATGGTTCAATCCCACATTCATTAGTTACAAAACTTCCTGTCACGGAGGAAGCATGTGATGTGTCTCTGCTCAGGAACGTCATGCACGACTGTGCGAGCTCAGACTAATCACTCAAACAAAACTGGACTGAAAATGAACAGCTGTTTCAGTTCCACATTGCTGCTGTTTCAAAGATGTCAGTCAAGTCAGGTCAAGTCGAGTCGAGTCAAGCTTTATTGTCAGGACACACAGAGGATTGAAATTCCGTTTCCCTCAGACCCATGGTGTGAGACACCAACATAACAAGACAAGTAATTAAAAAAGTAAAGTAAAATAAAATACAGTAAAATAAAATACAACTCATCATTTTCACTGATCATTCTCACCTGTGTTTGATTACAGGCAGTCTGTTTATTTTTGTCTGTTGGTGCTTTCAGCGACTCCCGTAACCCGTAGGCGAGAGAGAGACAGATTGCAAGACCGCTTGGCAGAGCTTGCAAGGAACGCAAACACACCTACAGGCCAAGAAGTGTGAACTGGAACCTGACGGAGTGAAAGCCGTGGGTGTTTTCTGTTCAGTTTTGAAAGTGCGCTGAAAAGCGCAGCCTGAAGCCTCGACCTGTGCCACGAGCAGCAGCTGCCTCTGTGCATGATCTGGAGGCCTTCCTGGAGCTCTTCAAGTGTGCACCAGCTGCGTGCGGATGTTCGGAGGAGGAATGGGCTCTGCGACTCCTCCCTTTGCTATCGGTGGAAGCCCAGCTCACCACCCAGCAGCTGCCACCGTGGACACAGCTGGAGTATTCCAGCGTCAGGAGGGCGGTCCTGCAGCATGTTGGCTGGACACCTGAGGAGCACCGCCAACGCTTCTGGTTGCTGCAGCTCCCCAGGATCAGCTGGTCTTCCACCTATGCACAGAAGCTTGGTTGATGACGGAGGATCAGGATGCAAAATGGATCATCGAGCTGATGATACTGGAGCAGCTTGTCGCTCGAGTCCTGACAGGAATGGTGGAGTGGGTCCAGTGCCACCAGCCCTTGTCCCTGGACGAAGCCCCCCGCCCTCACTCTCTTCTTGTTTTCTCACTTTTTTCTAGAATAAATACCTACATCTCTGTCCATTTGTCTTTAAACATTCTTTTATCGTGTCGGACCTCTCTAGCTCTGTTTAGTTATATATGTAACCTACATAAAGCTATATGACTGGGTCAAACAGTAAGCCATGTTTATTTTCTCTAGGGATTACTGCCCAGGCTGTCTCACTGTCTCACTGTCACAAAAACACAGGTTACAGCATGTTACTGATTAACTGCACATGGTCTGACATGGACATCTGCAGAGACTTGCAGAGTAATCAACAGACCAAGAAATCACTCACACACACACACACACACACACACACACACACACACACACAGCCGCTCGACCCAATCCAAACAAACAAACCAAAGCCAGGACTTGTGCCATACCCCGAGTCACAGAGGCATGAGAGAGACTCCTGCATTCTACGACAGCGCACTTCCAGTCCTTATTGATCTACTCCAAACGAATATGCTGTGAAATCAAATGAACTACTGTTAAGAAGCCTGACCAAAGCTACAGTGATACTAATGGCAAGATACACATACACACACACACACACACACACACACAAAAAACCTCAGTGTGTTGTAAAGTAGCACCGCATGTCCTGGGAATATGTGCGCATGTCATAAAATAAGCCGAAATCATTAAGTCACAGTCAACAGTGTGTACTCTGTCCCAACATTTATTATATCAATGCAAGTGATACAATTTATCCCAATGTATTTAAAAAAGCAGATCGTAATTTCGTGTGTGCACAGGACTGTTTTTTTAAATCCCACTTCAGCACACTCCAGAAGAAATTCAGACATTTAATAAATAAATAAATAAATAAATAAATAAATAAATAAAAGCAACCCTGATCAGAATAAGGCAGGTATCTTATTCACTGAATATGAATGAATGAATGAAAGCTGTCTGAAATTAACTTTGTAGGGATTAAATTAAAGTTTTTTTAATGCAATGCTACTTGATCACATGCAGTTTAATAAACCTGTATAAATCATCTCATGTATACATGATATCATGATACATATTCATATCGTATGTATTGTAGAAACGTCTCTGAGAACGATATGATACTTCCATCATGTGGCCCAATGCTACTAGGAGCTGGATTTTATTTTAGCTCATGCGTTAAAACACTCACTTGCCACATGAAAAAAAACAGGACTATCTGTTATAGGCTACAGTTAGCAAACATATGTTGTATTCTACATTCTGTCTAAATTCTGACGCATACTGATACAGTATGCAAGACAACTCGCTATACCATTAGAAACTTTACACAGCTAAGGACAAAATCATAAACTCCTATCCTGACTAATTAGCAAAAAAAGACTCTCGCTTTGTCAGAAAAAAGGTGAGCTAAATTCATGACCAGAAGAAAGTCAGCAGAAAAGAAACCAGGGACATGCAGCGCAACGCTATGGCATGTAGCAGAGGTTTACTATGGTGTGTTTAAAATGACATCACTGATCGACAATTATTACAGATCTATATGCAAGATCATAGGTGGGACTGCAACTATCAATTACTGTAGTAGCATAAATTTTGCTATTGTTGAAAAAAAAAAAAGGCACAGATTCATGGCTGCGGTTTCCAAGGTCTGGCCAAACCTACACACCCTCACCCCTTCCCCTGAGAAACCAGTGTTATAGCAAAACACATCAGGATATCTGAATATTTCTCCTAGTTTATTAGGTAATAACATTCTTCTGTCACAAGTTCAATATTAACTCAGACTTTCCAGTCCAGAGATTTCCCATCTCTTAGAAAAGTGTAGCAGAACCAGTGCAGGTTTTACATTTCAACGCTGTGCATTCTGAATATTGCTGCAATCGCTGAACTCTTTCTTTCTATCTAGGTTTTTGTTATTTTGTAAAACTCAATATAAGCCACTAAAATGTGGGCCAGGTTCGAGACCACAATACACCTTTCGCACACAGTCACTAGTAACAACACAGTGCTGAAGGGTCTGTGATAATAATAACAACATCATGTAATGGCCCATGGTAATTCAGCACTACTCCAGCACTCTGGCTGTGTCCCTGTGATGTGTGCTGACCACAACCTCAGTGGCTATACTAATGAGTACAAGTGTGTGTGTGTGAGTTTAGCAGCTGGCTGAGTGCAGGCAATGGAGGAGCCTGTGGCATTTGTAGGATTATTTAAGATGATCCATGATTCAGTGGATAAGCTTCCTGGCTTCCTGCTGCAGATCAGCTGGACATACACACACACACACACACACACACACACACACACACACAGACACACACACATACACACATAAATGAGCCTCATTTATCAATCTAGTAAACATTTCCTTAAGCCAGATCGAAATATTCCTGCCAGATTTTACAATCTCAGAATTTCTCAGAGGCAGAAGTAGAAGTTGACTCAATAAAAAATACATTATTTTTTAGCGTAAGAGCACCTGAAAAGTCCAACATCTGGAAACAAATGACAGGGAAAAAAAATGTTAACTAGGTGTGAATTAGGTTTAAGTGACATGAAAGGAAAATGTGATCATGGACACCAAACACATCACATAGGGAAACTGCTATATTTAACTGCTTTTTAATTGTGTTAAGTGTTTAATTTGGCTTCTCGTGCACTGATTCGACCTCCAACATACCGTCTTAGAAAGGCAGGAGGACAAAGCAGGAAGAAGCCTGATGATGTCACATAGCACACCAGGGAGTATGTGGCTCATTGTACGCTGAGACAGGCCTGATTAGTCACTTGTCTCTCTATGAAATGTGTCAGGATCAATCAATCCAAGCACTGACATGACTTGGACACTCACAGGAATGGCACAGGACCTTTTATGAATTTGTGATGGCCTGCTTTCTTTAATTATTAATTTTTTTCTATTTATTATTTCTTTAATTAAGGCCATTAAAATGAAATGACTGGATTTCACAAAATGTTTTCTTAAATACGTGTGCAATTGAAATAAATAAGCTCATCTGCAATTATACGATTTGAAGCTGAGGTTCACAATCGAGGTATACATTAGTGAGTCTTTTTATACATAACATTCACACGCTCAGGAGCCAAATATACAGCACAAACATTTTCTTGAACTAATAAGATATTCATGAATATCATATTTCTTGTATTATATGCTACACACCTCCACCACCCAGTGACGGAAGCATTAAGAAAAGAGATTGAAAGGTAAAGGCAATGGCTCATTTTCAGACTTGACGTACCGTACTGTCTGGTAGAAAAGCAGGTCTAGTTAAAAAGGTCCAACACAACTGTCATGACTCATGAATCACTCAAGTCAATCAGTGGCCTGTAGCTCCGCCTCTAAATCCCTGTTCCGTACACTTGGTCCCTGGGCAAGAAGGAGAGTTCAGCACTGCTACTAATGCTGCACTCAACTAGAGATTCTAACTGGTAATTCCCAACCTCCGACTAGGAATGAACCAACCTCAGCTCGGAATTCCTACTTGGGAACTTGAGCTGGTCTCCTCAACTCCAAATGCTGGAAGTGATGTCAAAGCAGCATGCAGCATCAGCAGAAAACACACTGCAGCACCTCTTAACTTTAAATGAGTTATAATGTTATAATGATTATAATGATCAATCAATCAGCATACAGACATATTCGCTCCTTAAATCTATAACACTGACTACACAGTTCACTGTTCTGAAAATATGCATCACACATCACAGTTAGCTTGCTGCTAGCAAAAGATGAACATGGAGGTGTATATGGTTTTCTCCCCCCACACACATGTACAAAGGTTGAAAGTAACTTCATAACATCAGTTACACACACACACACGCACACTGTATGTTCATATGTGAAGGTGCAAGATTTACACACTGCACATTTCCTGCAGAGAAATAAAGAGAAAAAGTGAGCATGAGAGGGGGATGGAGATGGTAGTCAAAGAGAACACCTTCAGGGCAACTTGAACAAATATACCTCTTAAAAATATGTCAGCTCATAAAGGAAACGGCCCATATAGACATAATTGAATGCAATCACATGGCTCAGTGACACAGATAAAGCTCCAATGGTGTGCGATTATCTGCAGCTACACCAACACACCAGCGCACAGTGTACATAGGAGTCCTTTAACTCACAAAGTGTTCCCACAAGAACATCAATATATACTAAAGGCTAATTAAGGAGGAGATATGGCTGATAAAGTGGATCTAAAAGGAGCTAATGACATTATCAAAATCAGAATTAATATCAGGACTGAGTCAGACACAAAGCTGGAGACAAGATACCCAGAATCCACTGCTAGTGAAGCAGGATTTCTACATCAGTCTGCATGTCGGGGGCGTGACAATTTGTCCACTCCATAATCCTGGCCGTTTTTTTCTCTCAGTTTTTCAGCCACGGTTGAGGTTGATATATCGGCCACCGGAGTTTTACTTCGCTCATCCAGCCCCAGACCCAACGTGAAGCATGGTGGTGGGAGATATGGGGCTGCTTCTCTGCAAAAATGGTACTGTGGCATTACACATCACTGAAGGAAACATGACCGTGTACTGGGACACATTAAAGGAAAATTTAATCTCATCTACCAAGAAACTGAGAATTCATAATTTATGACCTCCAATTAGGAAAAACCAAAGAAATTTCTACTCTGAAATTCAGGACGGTCTCAGCAAGTTCAGCAAGTGACGTCAAATCAATCAGCATAGAGAAGCACTGACTATACTGTTCACTGCTCTGAGAAGGAAAATATGTCACCCATTGACAAACATAGAGGCTTCTGTACATCAACCAAATGGTTCACATCAGGGCTATTAACGTGTGACCTTTACATGCACGTATTTAACTTAATGATGCAGCAAATTGTGCTGCTCTTGTGCTGCTATTGTGCTGGCAGAGCATTTCATGCTGCTCTTACATAAGTCTGTTAAGGAAATGTTAAATATTAAATACACCTTATATTCACTCACTCCTTTTCATTAACAAAACCTTGAACAGCTATCTAAAACCCAACTTCATAAAATACACTTAAAAAGCATTTAGGATAATAAAGTGGAATGTGGAGGTTTTGCCATACTAGAAAGATGTGAGCTCTTTTCTCAGAAACAATAATCAACACTGGGGTGGAGTTACTCTCAACGTTTATTCTCCAATAACAGCACAAAGTGTTTTATTCCCCTAATACCACAGCAAATTTTCAACGGTTACAGTTTTTAATTTATTAATGAACATCATCATACTTTTAGCTGTTTATATTTACTTATAATGTCCGTGAAACAAGTTCCTGTTCCTGATCTCACTTACGTCTTACGTTATAGCAGCTATAAACATCGTTCCCTCACCAGCCTCTGTTTTTTTTCTCTCTCTTGAAGTTAATAAGACAAAAAAAAATGCAGTTTGTCACCAAGAAACCAGAAAGCACAAACTCCTCTGATATGTGGTGGAAAACTTACTGACAGTCACAAACAGCTCCAGCTGACACTGGAGACTCCTTCCACAAATGCAAAAAAAATGCCTTACAGAAAACTTCACCACATCAGTGATTAGACTGGATTATGTGACGCATCCACTGTATGAGGCCCTGTGAACGAGCTGTTACTATGGAAACAATAACATATTAAAAGGAGCGCATTAATGCAAACCTGTGATTTAAATTACAACCAGCTCTACTGAGAGAACTGCTGTTATAGAGAATTAATCAACACCTTCTGACCAACCAGAGTTAAGATTTAAAATTCAAACTCACAGGAAATCCTAAATGCTATGTGAGACCTCAGAAATCACATTTTTATTGTATGATGTCACTCTCCTGACCAATCACAGACACTCCAGCATTTTGTGTAGTGAATGAATATCACTATGGCAACTGCACTAAATTCAATCCCTAATGTCAGATTTAGCTGTTTTTTTTTGTTTGTTTTTTTTACAACAGGCCACAGTTTTAAAAAAATAAAATAAATAAATTTCAAGAAGAAAGTTGTAATATACGACTTCATTGTCAAAATGTGCTTTTGTTTTTTTTTAAACAGTGGCTCTAAGATGCTGTGTTTCTCAGTGTGGTCTTGTATAAAGCTGTACTGTTTAACATGCTGGAGCTGTGCTGAGTGCTCTGCAGCTCTGTGTACAGCGGATAACCCCCCCACTCCACTCTGATGACTAAAACACACGTGAGCTGCTCAGGGTGTGTCGTGTCAACATGCAAGACTTCTTGTGTTTTTGTCCTTGGACCAGGGTACCAGGGTAGATTTGCATCGTTCAAGTCAGTATTCAAAGACAAAGAAGAGAAAGCTCGTAGTTACAGCTTATCTCTCTTGCTCACAGACAAAAATTAAGAAAACATCTTGGCATTTCATAACAGCGTCTGCCTTTACTACTGCACTGGTTGAGTATTTTCACCGACACTCTGCCCTACACTCCCAGCATAATTACTCTACAATAAATGTGAACAATCACCAGTCCCCGCTGAGCATAAATATAGACACAGGGTTCTGAGACGAAGAAAGCAAACAGTGCTGTTATATTAAAAAAAAAAAAAAGAGAGAGAGAAGTCAAGATTTTCTACCAGTGTCAGCAGATTAAAAATAACACTGACTGAATCTGAGCAACACAATATCAAGCAAGAAGACTTGTAGAATGTGTGTGTGAGAGTTAGAGGTGGGCAAAATGGTATCCTCAACACAATAAACTTTGCCACTGCAGACCAGACCAGTGCTCTTCTTACCCAACAATCATCTGTTTTAATGTTAAAATTCATTTCTCCCAGTGTTTAGTTTTACTTATTTTTCTTCTTAAACACGTTTAAGAACTGCAAACAATGAACTAAAATGAAAAAGGTAAATGACCTCAGTTTTGCTTATTTATTTATTGTTTGTTTTACATATTGCAATTATGATTACAATCTGTACGGTGAAAACACTCACTCGCATTCCTAGTGTGTTTAAGAGAGAAAACCATAGTGGGCCGCACTGTCTGAGATATTCACTTAATTAACGCTTAAATAACCAATAAATCATCATCTTAAACAGCACTCAACTGAAGGCAAACAAAATGCACCTGGGAAAAAACAGACTTCAATTCAAAAGCATGTGAGACGTGAAAAAGAAATTCGCTCCTGATAGCGTTTTTTTGTAAAGACTTTTTGTAATTTTGCAATTTTTGTAAAGTTGAGCACTGGTTCAGCAAATTTGCCAAGTGTGAGGAAAGAAAGGATATGAGATATTCTTTTGTAAAAAAAAAAAAAAGGAACAGCAGTCTGATTCTGTCTGATTCTGGCACAGTTGTGACACGAGTTTGCATTGTGGGTAAACAGTGTGTCACAGCTGTCACAGGTCACAGCCAAGTACTGACACATCAGAACATTAAATCAAACGCTGTGTAGTGTGAGCACTGGCATGAACAGATGGCCATACAGGCCTGGTGTAGACTACGGTTACGTGTTTACAGTGAAAAATGTTTGTCAGCATCAGCATCAGTTAATGCTGACCTGTGACTTTATGTCATGTACCGGAAGCTGGTTACAAAAGGGATGTAGCTGCTAGTCACTAGGTCAGGAATGCTTGCAACACAAGTCAGGACTGTAAATAAGCATAACAAGCACCACTGGAGGCATCAATAGTCTGCAAGAGGCATCAGCTCGTTCATTACATGGGTGAAGATCCAGGCTAATATTAGCCATTTTTTCAGTAAAGGATGCTAACTATGTGTTGCTTTCAACATCATGACAAACACATTTTTACAATAAAAAAAAAAGAAATTCTATAAATGAATATTCTTTGTAGCTATACAATTAACAGGGTTAATTGTGTTGTTGAGCTGGAAGTCAAGCAATGCTGACAATATTCGAAAAATATGAAAGACAGTTGAGGGGAAACTTCCTGTTTCTCATGTGACTTACTGGTTTTACTTTTTTTCTTTAGCTGGGTAAATGGGTTTTAGAAACAGGGTTGCACATACATTGTGGGACATGGCTTAAATGTATAATTATTATTACTTAAAATAATTTAATTAATGCAAATGAATATGTGTTTTAAGTGTGAAATCAAACATTTGACCATGCAAAAAAATTATATTTTTATTACATTTGGTGTGAAAAATGATTGTCAACAAGGTGGGGCAAGAGAAAACAGCCTGTTTGAGGGATACACTAAGGTTATTGGTATTTAAAAATATTTTAAAACCACCTTTTTGTCATTTTATATGGATATTGTAATAGGACAATTGCGGACTATACAACTATTGTTTATTTGTTTGTATTCTTTGAAAATTTTTGGTGGGATAAAAACGGTGTGCTATTGGTGGAATGTCCCATAAACCACGTGTGCATGTGCTCTGTGGGGAACAGCAGACGAGATACTGTACTAACTTTGTTGTATAGTGAAATTGTCTTGTTATACAACACAGTGTTTTATTTTCTCAATTTAAACCCTGTTCATGTTTTGCAAGACTTTCGTGCTTTTATCTGTTCAGCAGCACTGAAAGCGAAGCGAAGACCCATCAGAGAACGATGTTAATATCAGCAGGATAACCTGACAGCCATCGCGATAGCTGGAATGAATCTGCGATTCCTGATACTACTGTCAATCGTCCCAAACCTACTGACTGACTCAAAAAAAGTTAACCAGTTTAAGCTCAACAGAAACCCTCACTGCATCTGAGTTATTCAATTCTGAGTGCACAGTTTTAACATTTTAGGTCTTACAGTTTTTGACAGCCCTCTTGTTGCTGCCTTCACTCAAAGTTCCGTCTGTGCCAGGTCAGAGTTCTTCAGTGGTGTTAGACGTGTGCATTGGGAGTGTTTCACACTCAAACAGGGTGGTCACTACTTCATAACATTCCTTCATTTTAGGTTTTCTTTTCCCCAAAGAGAAGATAGCATGACTCTACCTCTTGTTCTCTATCACTCACACTTTTAAAGTTCACCTTAATTAGCCATTTTTTCCATGCTCTGTCCGGTTGCCTATGGTTTATTATAATATGAGCAGGTCTAAGAGATGAAGATAAAAAGAGGAAGGTTCATAAACATTTGAACACTGACAAAGTTATGGTTGTGTAAGTTGTCTACCATATATTCACTGTAATATATGGAAATTAAATTATGAGTATGAGCTCAAAGTGCATACTTTCAGCTTTAATTTGAGGATATGTACACCCAAATCCATATGAAATCACAACCTTATGAAATCACAGTTTTACATCCTGGTGAAAATGATAAAAAGTGCTGAATTTACTTTTAAAATATTAAATGAGCTTAATTAACAATGTGAGCCACACAGTGGCGCAGTGGATAGTGCTGCGGCCTCAGAGATCCAGGGTCTGTTACTGTTCTGCACGTCTACTCCAGTTTCTTCCAAAAAACATGCAGGTAGGCAGACTGAGTGAGTGAGTGAGTGAGTGAGAATGGTACCCTGTGATGGTGTGGTGTCCCAAACAATGAATAAATAATTAAAAGAATGAATGAATTCATTGTGTTGAGATTAGATGTTTATAATCTCTGCCCGAGTCACCTGGACACTGTAGGTGTTCACTCAGCACTGGGGATTCTGCTGCAGGGGTGAGGGAGAGATAAAATACTGTCATGATAGTAACACTGCTAGCAGGATTTTACGACTGCCTATATCGCAATGTCACAAAAACATTCTTTCTAGATACAGCGGAGCAAATCGATCACATGATGTTATGTCCCCGTCACCAACATGGCATTTGCTTGTTAATAAAGAAGACTTGATGTGGATTAAACTAGGTGTTAAATAGCGATCTCAAATCCTGTTTATAGATGCAAAAGTTCTCCTGGGAGAGGAGACCTGTACTAGTCTACATCAGGGTTTCTAAGAATTGTCATAAACAGAGAGCTCTTTAACTGTATAATAAATTCATCAGGCTGCCTCTGTATACTTTCATTTCATGCACACTTAAACATGCACAATATTTTATCTTTTTAATATTTTATTTGATTTAGTAGAGCCATAGAGCTTTCTAATCCTGAATGTTACATGAATGTATAGAAAAAAGAACGGAAGCCTGTTACAAGACGGCTGTAGCTACAGTCATGTTTTTTTTTGTTGTTGTTTTTTTTTTTTAATTTACCCAGTCAGGAATGTTTACAAATCTGAAGTCAAGACTCTCAATAAACCTAACGAGTTATTAGCTGTAACTAAGCTCATTATACATTTTTTAAAAAATGATATAAACTACACGTGCATATGCTCGGTGGTGAACAGCAGCAGAGATACTTATTGAATTGTTGTATAGTGAAATCTTTTGTGTCATTTTACTTTAAACCCTGTTCATGTTGAGAGTGAAGACATTCACAGCTTTAACTGTTTAGCAGCACAGACAAGTGAAGTTAAAATACATCAGGGAGATGTTTTGTTGCTCTGCTCTGTAGTCAGACAGCAGGTCATTAAGGTTCATATAGGATACAACACAAAAGAAAAGAAAACACATGAGATAAACACACAATTTATTTTTGTAAGTTGAGTGAGACCACTTCAAATCACACTCAAGTGTGGACTGAAATAACCGCTCTGAGACCATCTGATTGAGGTGGTCCCGGTCCGGTTCCAGTTGCCCTCCAGTGTGGTTCACCTGCAATGGGAGATTTGACTCCAAGTTGACCCGACTGCCATGTTGAGGGTGACATTATTCTGTAGATGTAAGCTTCTATAAACTGACTTACGAGAGCCAAAGCACAGAACTGTAACGCTGCAGAAATGCTATGTGCCTGAGGGGCCATGTGTTGGAGAGTATATAATCACCATGCATGCACACACGTGCACACGCACATGACAACCCATAAATATGACAGTAAGTTGTGTTCAGGACACGATAGAGAGAGAGAGAGAGAGAGAGAGAGAGAGAAGGGGGGGGGACACCCTGAGTGCCCCCAGCCACATCATCATCCATGTGGGGACGAATGATCTGAAGCACAACAACAGCGAGTGGCAGAATCAGTGACATGGGTGGCCATTAAAGCAACACAAACCTTCCGAACATCAAAAATATTTATCTTCACCATCCTACCCAGAAACAGTCTTCCACTCTTTGTATGGTGAAAGGATGAACACAGACATCTCATCTGGATGTGCTGGAATGCCAAACATTCAACTGGCATATCATCCCACACTAGATCTTCACCACCTCCATGACCATGTCCACCTCCATAAAGACAGGGTTCATGTGTTAAACCCCTTAAAGACGTTGCCCTGAGCCGACCCCTGACAGCCCCCCCAAAGAGTGTCAGAGCAACTACCATCCCTCAGCCAGTGAGACACTTTCTCCCAGCACCGCAACAAAGCATCGTCTCTCCACGCTCAGCTGAGCTCTACACTACAGCCCTCACTGTGCCCCCAAGCACCCGCCATGGGCTTCGCCACCCACATCCTGCCCCCCTGCACCTGCAACCAGGGCCCTTTCCCCTGGCAACAACAGCAGCAAAAACACAGAAAACCCACAACAGCTTCAGCAAAAAGCAACAGCACCTCAACAGAGCAGCAGCCTCTCAGCCTCTGAGTTCACACACACACCCCCACTGGCCTGAAGGGCAGGAGCAGCCTAATTATGCTGCAACCCTGAAACCAAACCAGGACCAAACCACACCAACCTGGGAGCCATCAGACGTAATTTGTTAAACTTCTTGACCAAATGAAATCATTAACTATCACAATGTGGAACATACAAAGTGCCAATTCAACCTGTTTGAGTACAAAACCCAAACCCAATAATTTCAAAAAACCATATCAGATATAGATTTTATAGTACTACAGGAAACATGGTGCAGAACTGATGAAGTCACTCTTTGTCCCTCAGGTTACCATGAAATATCTATATCCTCCAGAAAACATGAAAGAAATACACACAGGAGAGATTCAAGGGCATCATCATCTGGAACTAACTTGCAATTGATAAATACACCCAAAAAATTGACAAAGAAGAATCCCACATCTAGCTCAAACACCTTAGCCAATCAACAAAAGTAGTTTTCTCATGTGCTCTTTATATTCCTCCCTCTGAATCTCCATACTATACTGAAGACATCTTTGAGACTCTCCATAGTCAAATTAACCACTTCCAGGGCCAGTGAAGTGTGTTGATCTGTGGGAATCGAAATGCTAGGACACTACATCTACACTGACTACATCTTTGGACAGAGCTTCCCACAAAACATAGTAAACTTCCCAAGGAATATCTCTGATGACCAACCGAATAAAAATGACTGAGCTCTGTCCAAGCCTTGGTCTGCACCTTGTCAATGGTAGGGTGAGAGGACACTCTCTTGGAAGGTACACCTATAGTTCATTTCATGGTTGCTCAACAGTTGATGACATGATTACAGACTTACATCTATTCTCTTTCAAAGCATTCACAGTCAAACCACTAACACCAATATCAGATTACAGCCAAATTACTGTGTATCTCAAAAGAACAAAAAATACTAACACGCATTCAGTAAGCTGTAGAATGTTACATCACAAACAGCACAGAAAATTATGTGACAGCAATTGGCCACCCAAAAGTATGTTTACTTGTAGAGAAGTTCCTATGTAGCTTTTTTTTTTTAATATTTGATAGGGCTGGGCAATATGGCCCAAAAAATGATCGATATATTTTTCACATTGTTTGATATTGCTATCACAATATTCATTTCATACCATTAATGTGGATGGAAATGCATTCCACATGTTTGTTAGACCTCAAGAATTAATGTAAACATAACCTGCTTGTTTTACAAGGAAACTCCACAGGGTAAGCTACCTTTTAATTTGAAGTTCAAGAAGTATACTCAGTTTAAGATTTCATACTCCATAAATCAGAACAGGTTTGATCTGGTTCTGAACAGTTATTTATTTCTTAAACAAGTTGGTACTTTCCATAACCAACATGGCATTTACACCTCAAGGCAATGGCAAAAATGCTTTTAGAAAAACATAACACAAAAGATCAACATGCATATTATGGCTGTTGCACACTGCCACTGCCACACGGTTGTATTTATTTTTAAGTGCTACATAAATAAATTGTATACAATAAAAATGAAATCACTCTGCATATCTATACAAATGAGAAGAATGTGACTTAAGTGACCAGTACTGGTCTGGTTCCTAATAAAGAAAAGACTTTTCAGCATCTGTCAAACACTAGCAGAGGTACAAGAAGACACAAAATAAGATCTAAAAATAAGAATTAAAGGACCTTCGTAATGGCCCTCTCCTGTTCAAGCACCCATTCTAACATCTTAAGCCGTGAAGCCCACCTGGTAGGTGATTCTATGACCAACTTGTGCTGAGGTAAAGAACATTCCTCTTGTGCCATTGACGAGTCTCTCTTCTTCTTCCAGGAAACAGAGAAAGCACTGACCACTCTTTTGCACAACCCAATTGCTCTTTCCAGTCTCTTGTCTCTCCCACTTCTCCCTGAGGATAATCAAAAAATGCAATATAAAATGTCATGTATGTTAAATAAGTGTATTTTGAAATAAAAAGCATGTGGAACAACCCCCATAAATCCTTTATATGATAAATGCTCAATTCACCTAATAAGTAAACAAAAACATTATAACAATATTATCACTATCTAACTTTATAACTTACCAATGGCTAGGTGGAGCTGGTGCCCAAAACACTGCAGTCAGGTCCAGTTATTGAAGGAGAACGGCTTGGACTACATTAGCCCTGTTGTCTGTGATAGCACACACCAGCCTGTCCTCGCGGAGGCCCCATGATGCAAGTGACTCTGTACGCCCTCATGCTATTGTCTCACCAGTGTGGTCCTCAGGAAAATAATCTGTTTGCATGCATTTGTTTACAAGATTCCACTCCTCATCAATGTATTGGATAGTGAGGCTCATGTAAGGCTCTGAATTGTGGCTAGACCACATGTCAGTGGTCATGGCAAAATATGTAACATCTTTAACCTGCTCCTCCAGTTTTTATTTCTTTCGCTATAAAATACGAAATTGCGCTCGTTACTTCCTTGCTTCTTTTCGAACTCATCTCTTATGGAGCAATCACTGAAAAGGCGGATACGAGCGACCGCTGCAGGGGTATTCACCGTCAGACTACAAGAAGAGGGTTGTTTATGAGTTTGAATGCTAGTGCTAGCAGTCTTGGACCGCAGACTTTGGTACCTTCTAGTGGTAGAAAAGGTATGTTGTGTTTCCTGTCTCTGTTTGCACATGTAGCCTGCACATTCTACAATAAATATCATTCTGCTCTATATCCAGCTTTTGAAATTCAAACCACTACCATATCCTAAGTTTCCGAAAATTCTTTTTCTTCCTGGTTTTGGAACGTATGTCGCCTTTCAGCTCCGTAACTGTACATGATGTAATTGCTGTAGCATCTTTACGTCCACAAAAGACTCGCGTCCACTGAGGACACAACAGTGCTGTGGCTCATGCAAAAACGTGTGTTCAAGTGTGTACTATTTACTGTAAACACAGGCTAAATATTGAACATTGCTCAAAAGGTTTATTATCGATCATGGAGTTATTTTTTCGATAAATATCAATATCGATTTATCACCCAGCCCTAAAGAAAATTCATAAGGCCAAACAAGAGAACAAAAAATGGTTTGATTTAGACTGGACAAATATGAGGAAAAAAATTAAGACAATTATCAAAAAAAAAAAAAAAAAAAAAAA
>CM040993.1:966239-988786 GCA_022985145.1 Pangasius djambal | reverse complement strand
CTACCTTTTGGTTTTGAAACCCTGACAATATATTTCTTTTTATATATATACAGTCAGGTCCAGAAGTATCTGGACAATGACAGGGTTTTTGTGATTTTGCCTTTATACACCACCACAATGGATTTGAAATAAAACAATCAAGATGTGATGGAAGTGTAGACTTTCAGCTTTATTTTAAGAGGTTCCACAAAAATATGGCGTTTACCATTTAGGAATTACAGCCATTTTCAACAAAGTACCTCCATTTTCAGGGGCTCAAAGGTATTTGGACAAAGTGACATAATTGTAAATATAACCATAATTTTAATATTTGGATGAAAATCCTTTGCAGTCAATGACTGCCTGAAGTCTGGAGCCCATGTTCTCAAAACTCAAATTCTGAGTTTCCTCCCTGGAGATGCTTTGCCAGGCTTCACTGCAGCCACCTTCAGTTGCTGCTTGTTTGTGGGTCTTTCTGCCTTCAGTCTTGTCTTCAGTAAGTGATCTTATTCCAGAACATGGGAGGCTTTTTTAGATGTTTTCTGGCAAAGTCCAATCTGGCTTTCCTGTTCTTGAATGTTACCAGTGGTTTGCACCTTGTTGTAAACCCTCTGTATTTACATTCATGATGTTGTGAAGGGTTTTTTCTTCACCAAGGAAAGGGTTCTGCGCTCATCCACTTTAGTTGTCTTCCGTGGTCTTCCAGGCCTTTTGATGTTGTTAAGCTCACCAGTACTTTCTTTCTTTTTAAGAATGTACCCAACTTTTGATTTGGCCACACCTAAGGTGTTTGCTATCTCTCTTATAGATTTGTGTTGTTTTTTCAGCCCAGTGATGGCCTCCTTCACCTGCATTGAGATCTTTTTGACTTCATATTTGTAGCTCCAGTCAAATAGCTGCCAAATGCCAACTCAATACCTGATATCAACTCCAGACCTTTTATCTGCTTCATTTGTCTTGAAGTAATGATGGAATGGACCCGGTCACCTGGTCAGAATTAACTTCTTGTCAGTCAACTGTCCAAATACCTTTGAGCCCCTGAAAATGGAAGTACTTTGCTTAAAATGGCTGTAATTCCTAAATGGTAAATGCCATTTTGAGGAACCTCTTAAAATAAAGCTGAAAATCTACACTTTGATCACATCTTGATTGTTTTATTTCAAATCCATTGTGATGGTGTATAAAGGCAAAATAACAAAAACTCTGTCATTGTCCAAATACGTCCGGACCTGACATATATATATATATAAATATATATATATATACATATATACATACACACACATATATACATACATATATTCCCCAGGATTTAGGGTGGTTCCTAAATGCCTAAAAAACTTGCAGTGACATTTCTTGACTGCAAAACTGGTCATATAATTTTCAGATGAATTACAAAATCCCTGTGAATTCTTTATTCAATCATTTGGCTTGTGCCACAAATTAATTTCAATAATAAAAGTAAAAATAAGTTCAAGCTATATGCAAACATGGTAAACTTAAGGAGATTTCAAGTTTGTGGTTCCTATAGCAACCGGACAGTGGACAGGGAGATAAAGACCAAATGTTCATGTTGCCGCCTCAGTGTTACACTAACCTGTTAATCCTCAGATTGTCTCCATCTGGGAGTCAGTGGAGTTTAAGCATGATTAAGCTGCTAAGCTAAGCTGATCTGGTTCAGGATACTGAAAAATAACTTTATTTCCTCACTTTAGATCACTCAAGGTGCCTTTTCTAACACGATCCTGATAATGTAGCAAAGCTTCCTAAAACATATTCTTAGCTGGGATGCAATGAAAAACCCAGGCACACACAGGTGGAAAGATGTGTGTGCAAAGGAATAACACAAGCACTTGAAAACGTCCCTAATTACAAAATGAATATACAGGTACAAGTCAATAAGTTGCAGAAGACTACAAGCCAGAAAAACACACAAAAAGAGGACATAGAGAAACACAGCTATTATAGGTATATGCACAGGTTACATGTTCATTACACAGCTATATGCACATGCAACACTGGAGATATATGTTTATATATAAATCTGAAGAGAAGTATATGTTATTAATGACACCTTTGTAGGTGTACAATTAGAGACCATAGCTCATTTACAATGTTAGTCATACTCAAGCTCTTCATTAGTGTCAGTTTACGACTACGTTTATCTTTCGTTTGTTTTTGTTTTGCATACTGTTTTTCAACCCAATATTGATACTGGGGATTTAGAAATCCCAGCAACACTTTTGTTTGTGACATGAAGAGCAAGAAAGAAGCCAGTGGTCTAAGGTAAGACTGCAGCACCAAGGCTACTCAAATATTCATAATGGATGTGTAATGTAGTAATGTATGCATTTTATTTTGGGTTGCGGGCTGGGGCGCTCAGTGCTCCATGCATTGGTTCATGCATGTCAGAGTGGCCTAGGGGCCCAGGACTTACTAACCCACTCCTCTACCTAATAAACTGGTACTGTGTGTACATATACAGGGATGTTCTACAGATTTCTGTGCCTTCTCTGTCTGTGGAGCTTTCCTTTTAATATATAATCTTTTTACTGCAGAGCTCTTGATATTCAGTTCCACTACTCCAACAAATACATTCTGAGCAGCTGTACACTAATCTTGTTACTCAAGCACTTTAAAAAAAACTCACTGAACTGGTCATTCTTTTCTTAGTCTATATCTACTCTTTTTTTTTTTTTTTTTTACCCTTATTTTAGCTTTAACTGTATATGGTGGGGTGGAGAATATGTGTGTGCAATCATCTGCCTTCCTGCTCCTGCTGGTACTAAGTCATTCCTCTCAACTAGTATATTAACTCAGCCAGATATTATCTATGCAAAAGAAACTTTCAAGAAAAAACCATATTCAGTACCCAGATATGCTCAACCCATAATAAGACAAATAAGTCATCGTGTTGAAGCTCAGAGGAAATGTATGACATTCAGCATATTGCCTAGTGGTTACATCACCTGGAATAAAAAATACATTAGAGACACTTTGGTGGAAAAACACTAAAGCTTTGCTAAAGTGAAGCATATGCAGAGAAATGCAGTAGATTTACATTTACAGCATTTAGCAGACACCTTTATCCAGAGCGAGTTACAGAAGTGCTTCATCAAAAACACATCCTCACAATAGTACAAATAGGTCACGATCTAAAAATACTTTTTTTAGCTTAAACTCTGATAGACAGGAGTTAGCACACTGAGTTAGTACAGCAACAAATACAGTACAGGTTTTTGAATTATGATGTGCAGATGATGTACAGCAGAGGTTTTGTGAAATGACTTCAGGTTAAGCTGACCCTGATCTTTCACACCCAGCAACATTGCTCATCTGTTTGACATTTAAGCTTCATAACAGAACCTATGAATATCCCTCACAATGTTAGTGTTAGTGTGATCTCTAGCCAGGCTATCTTTATCTATAACCTGTCTGTAAAGGCAGAAAATAACCAGAACCATTCATGTGCTATAAACACACTAGGAATAAGTGATACATCACAATACTTGTATATTATTTTTTGAGTACACATGCACACACACATACAATGAAGAAGATTCCAGGAAGTGTACTTCAGTAATAATGGTAGATGTAGTGTTAGAGTTTTGGACTATACAGATTTTGATCACAGACTTTTTTTTTTTTTTGTGAATCTTTCTGAAATCAAGATTTTTTCTGTTTTATTCCCCTATCTCTGTCTCTGGGAGTTTCTCTGCAATTGACTTCAGCCTAGCATTTTGAGCAGTGGTTAAGTTGTTGGTTCATTATGACCAGGGTCTGATTCCTGCCCGTTAAAGGTTCGATGGGGATATAGGAGGACCCCAATTCTGACCCAATATTCCCTCACCTTCAAGCTTCAGGCATCCACCTTCCCTTCTCACCAGTCAAAGATCACATACATCATACCCCTCCTCACTGGGAAAGCACTGTTCTGGGCAACTGCATTTGGGAGGTGCAGGGTCCCCTGTATTTCAACTATCAAGTGTTCACAGAGGAGATGAGAAGGGTCTTTGACCATCCAGCCAGGCAGTGGCCGGGAGTACCCTTAATGGCTACTGCCATTAAGTTTTGAGAACATGGGCTCCAGACTTCAAGCAGTCATTGACTGCAAAGGATTTTCATCCAAGTATTAAAATTATGGTTATATTTACAGTTATGCCACTTTGACCTTTGAACCCCTGAAAATGGATTACTGGGTGTAATAGTACTTTGTGAAAATGGCTGTAATTCCTAAATGGTAAATGCCATATTTTTGTGGAACCTCTTAAAACAAAGCTGAAAGTCTACACTTTGATCACATCTTGATTGTTTTATTGTTTTCAAATCTATTGTGGTGGAGTATAAAGGCAAAATCACAAAAACTCATTGTCATTGTCCAAATACTTCTGGACCTAACTGTATATCAAGTCATGTTGGTGTGTGCAATGAAGTGAAGCAGTAACAGCAGTGTAGTATCCAAATAACATCCTGTATTAAAAATGCAGGTTATCATATTCTTTTCTTTTTTTTATTTTTCCCCAAACCTATAGAACCATACAGATAAAGATAGAAAATGACTCTGATTTTTCCTGTTAATCTAGTTGTCTTAACTCAAGTTAACCAAATGTTAAAACAACTTAGGAAGCATTAACCTATGAGTTGTTATGATTTGTTTTTACATAGTGCAGTGCTAAATGTTCAAGTCAGTGTATAGACATCAAGCTATGAGTGATACAGATTAGCCTACTATGTTAGCAAACTCGTAGTCTTAATCGCCAATTTTGCAATGGCTTTATATTAAAAGGTGATGTTCTCCCCAAAAGAGGGAAACAGAAAAGAGGCTCACCTGTAACGACATGTTTGTACACAAAGCACGGGACTCCTCCACTGGCTCATTGAAACTTGTGCCTCGGAAACTCTTGCGAGAGTGTATACTCTCCTATTAAGCGGCATGAAGATGACAGTTTTGCAGCACAGTTACCGTAATAGATATGACCTAAAACACACAATCCAAGTTGGAGAAAAGTTATGTGTTGTGGCAGTAAAGAGATGGATCTATCACTAAGAAACATTAATTATTCTTAAGGAAAAAATGACTAAAAGTGCAACTGCAACTGGGGTGTGGCCAGTGGGGTGGCTTCAATCCATGATGGCCACCCCCTAGCTCCACCCCAGGTAGCAAACCTTTCTAAGTGTGTCCTTTAGTGATAGATGTCAGTTATTCTGATGCTATATTTTATCTTCCTTTTCACTCTGTTAGTATAGAGATTTGTTCACATACTATTGTGTGTTCAAGATAACCACATTTTTATGTGCATCATTTATACTAATTTCTGGAATACAGGCTTTGATAATAGCATAGGCAATCTGAGTTACTTGAGTCTGAGGTCAGCAGTAAAAAGTTAAAAGTCACAAAACAGTAAATTAGGATTTCAAGTGTGATTTGATACAGTGTGACCTGACAGTAAACATGACACTCAATTCTAATAATTTCTATATAACACAATAAAGACACCAGATTTTGCTTTCGTATAAATGTTGCAAATCTGAAGCACGATGGCATGGTATTGCCAACCGTAGGGTCAATGGTTCAATCCTGAGCTTGGGTTACTACCTGTGCACATTTTCCTATTGTAGCTATTTAGAAATTAGCTATTTACTTTAAGCTGCCCGCATTCTCCACCAAAATATGTAGCAAATTAGCTATTGAGATTAAGCTGCCCACATCCTCCAACAAAATATGTAGGGAAAACTAGCAGATCAGCTCGGAGAGGGAAATTTTGCAGACTTAATATTGCAACAGCTAATCAACTATACATCCAGCAATAAATTGAGATTAGTGTATTTGTTAGTTCTGCATAAGATATTACTTCTGTGGCCACCAGCAATAATATCCTAAATATAGGGAAAACACTGTATTAAGAGCACAGTAACAAGATCGGCAGTTAAACGCAGTAAATTATAAGCACAAAGACACAATAAGATACTTGCTTTTAAATCAGAAGAGACTTTATTAGACTATTCTAAGACGCCAAAAAATCTAACACAAACACACATGCACACACAAAGGTCAATGAAGAAGGGTTTTGATCAGTGAATGAATGAAATCCCCAGTTTCTAGCACTGTGTGCTATTTCTCAGACCTTGACCTGAACGAACAATTGACTTATCAAATTAACCTTTGTTTCCTTTAGAAGGGCTTTAAACTTTGTATTAAAAGCACCAGTTCAGTGAGAATCTGGGGGTACTGTACTTGCATTTATGTTGTTCTCTGGATAGGGATTCCCTTGTTGCATCATTGTCTGGAGGGCTTTCCTGGCAATGTGAATCCACCAGCAGTCTGGTCAGCTTTAGAGTGGTGTCTCTGGAGACCAGTCAGGATGGTGACTGGAGTGAGGAGCACATCTGGTAGAGTCTCGTAGGCAGATTGCAAAAGAGCATTGACGAGTGAAACAGTGGTTCTCGGTGGTGCAAAGGTGGGAGGAGTCAGAGGCTTTGCAGGAAACAGAAATCCCAGCTCACCACCCAGCAGCCATCTCTGAATGTGCAGCTGGAGTACCAAACTGTAAAAAAGGAGGCACAGTGTGAAATATGTGCAGAATTGGCTGGGGAGGTGGTGTGGGGGCCGTCTATGTCAGCTCCACGTCAGGAAAACATGGAGGGTGGGGAGGGCTCCACCCTTCATGGGGATTCCCCTTGGAGATTTCCCCTTGGAGTGGTCCCGTGACAAGAAACTGAGGAACATCTTCAACCAAGTGAGAGTAACTGATGGTCAGCAAATTCAGCACAATGTTGCACTATCCCACCCGTATGTTTCAGTTTTTAAGGATACTGTAAAACCCCGGTGTGTGAGAGGGTGAAGAAAGATTCAGGGAGGCAGGCAGAACCTTAGCCAAGCTCCAGGCTCATGTTTATGTAGCGCACTTTCCAAACTCAACAAAAAAAGGACAAATCAAACGAAGAGGGTCCGTCACAGACTTGCATCTATCGCTCTGCCAAGTTCACAGTTCAAGTTCATGCTCTGGCGCACGTGTGTGTAGCAGGCTTCGCCAGCTATGCCACTCTCTCTCTCGCTCTCTCTCACTCTCTCTTTCATTACTGCAGTCACTGAAAACACACAGAGACACCAATAAGTAGACTACTGGTAATGGAACACAGGTGAGAATCATCACGCGTTACCTGCCAGTCTCTCTGTCCACAGCTGATGCTCGGATACATTATATCAATTGACACAGCACACTTAGAGTAAGGTAGTGATAATCTAATTTGTTGGTAATTGTTGAGCCATAGGGAAATGCTGTTTCATGCAGCTCATTATAATCTCATGTTTGGGCATTTGTTACAGGATAAGACACTAAACTGCCTCATGGCCGTTTCTATTGGCCAGCATTCGCAGCGATGTTCTCTGGTGGTGTGTGGCATGCTGTAAAAGTCAGTTGTTAAATCTTCCAACCACCCCAGCAGCACCATTTCGTCCCCTTCCATAGATCGAGGTCCCTATGGCTCTGGCGAAGGTAGTACCCGAGGGGGAGGAGCTGAGACTGGAGATAAGCCTAAAAGGTGTGGCCCAATTCCCAGTCCCTTGTGGAGACCACCTTTCACTGTCCCAGCGGGCACAGGTTGCCAGGTTGCAAGGGGAATTCTCAAAAATGTTTTCGCTTGTACCTGGTTGCATAGACCTCAAAGAATACCACATTGAGACTCCTCCAGGCCGGCCAAAAGAAATGTGGTTTGGGATTAACTCAAGGCTATGCTTGACATGGGAGTAATCAAGGAGTCCCACAGTGTTTGGAGCAGCCCTGTTGCCTTGGTGCCCAAGACAGAGGGGTTGGTCCTTTTTTGTGTGAACTTTAGAAAAGTCAATGCAGTGTCTAAATTTGACACATAACCAATGCCACGCATCAATGAGCCGCTTAATTGGTTAGGCACAACAATGGATTTAACGAAGGGGTAATGGCAGATTCCCTTGATTCTAATATCTTGAGGAAACCTTTTCCACTCCATTTGGGTTACATCAATTTGTCACTCTTTGTTTTGATTTTTTTGGAGCCCCAATGACATTTCAATGTTTCATGGACAGAATACTCCGCCCGCACAATGCATATGCCGCTGCTTATTTAGATCACGTGATCATTTACAGTGATGATTACCAGGAGCATTTACAACATCTGAGAGCTGTCCTGAGGTCTTTGAGATGGGCAGGACTCACAGCAAACCCAAAGCATGAGATTGGGTGGGTGGAAGTATGGTATTCGGGCTTCCACTTGGACCATGGGCAGATGTGTCTCCAAATTGATAAGACATCAGCGATTCTGGCCTGCCCAAGACGCAAGACCAAAAAGGGGGTGAGGCGTTTCCTGGGGTTGGCTGGCTATTATCATAGGTTTGCACTTAATTTTTCGGACGTCACCAGCCCACTGACTGACCTCACTAAAAAGGGAGCACCTGATCTTGTCCAGTGGACAGAGCTGTGCGAGTGGGCTTTACCCCTTTACCCTCTGTTCCAATCATGCCGCTCCAGTGGCTCCACCACATGAAGGACGATTCTCACCTGTGTGTAATCACGGCAAATTTACTTAGGTGTGGTTTGTTTGTGTTATAGGGAGACTGTGAACTAGAGAGGGAGCTGAGCTGGACTCTATGTCTGTGTTAGTGCATGTCTGCAAGTGAGAAAACGCTGAAAGAGTGCTCACAGAACAAATTAAAAATAAAAGAAGAACGAAGCTTTGTCAAAAATCGCCTGTCTCCTGATTCCTCCTTCCCACCCACACACACCCCGACACCTACCATACATAACCTCTCTAATTAAAACAGTATAGAGATATAACACAAAAAATAATACACCTTGGACAGTATTATGCACCATCTCTAGAATATAATACAATTTACTTTAGCAAGTTTAACTGTTACCAAATTTTTATGATTTTTTTTTTGAACAGTAGAAAGTATTCTGCAAAAACATCTTGGTGTCAAGCAGCAGGGACAGACACAAGTACAGGTAAACAATGCTTTATTTACTGGCAGACAAATCCAACTCATAAGACAAACTCAGTATCAGCAAACAGGCAATGGTCAGGCGATCTGCAAACAGCACAGACTAGGCAAATCAGGTATCAAAAACCAGGAGAATCATAAACAAAATTATATATATATAATTTATTTATATTTATATATATCGTGGAGCTCGATTGGCATTTGCCATTGAACACCAGAATTGACAGGTCGACCACTGGCACCCTGTGCTTTTCACAGATGAGAGCAGGTTTACCCTGAGCACATGTGACAGACATGAAAGGGTCTGGAGAAGCCGTGGAGAATGTTATGCTGCCTGTAACATCGTTCAGCATGACCGGTTTGGTGGTGGGGCAGTGATGGTCTGGGGAAGAAATATCCATGGAGGGACGCACAGACCTCGACAGGCTAGACAATGGCACCCTGACTGCCAGGATGAAATCCTTGGACCCATTGTCAGACCCTTCGCTGGTGCAGTGGGTCCTGGGTTCCTCCTGGTGCACGACATGTAGGCAGTTCCTGGAGGATGAAGGAATTGATACCATTGAATGGCCCCCACGCTCACCTGACCTAAATCCAATAGAACACCTCTGGGACATTATGTTTCGGTCCATCAGACGCCGCGAGTTTGCACCTCAGACTGTCCAGGAGCTCAGTGATGCCCTGGTCCAGATCTGGGAGGAAATACCCCATGACACCATCCGTCGTCTCATTAGCAGCCTGCCCCGATGTTGTCAGGCGTGCATACATGCACGTGAGGGCCATACAAACTAATGAGTACCATTTTGAGTTGTTTTTTTCCCCATTGAGATCTGATGTGCTTTCAAAGTGTTCCTTTAATTTTTTTGAGCAGTGTATATATATATATATATATATATATATATATATATATATATATATATATATATATATATATATATATATATATATATATAAACAAACACACACACACACATCGTGTAGCAACTAGCAGCTGTGATGGGCAGAACACAAACACCAGCAGAGACCAGCAGGAAGTTAGAGAAAGAGCAGTGCTTTTATTTACAAAGTGAAAGTAGACGGTAAACGTAACGTAAGTGGAATGAGAGTGCAGAAGGTGGTGGGGGAATGCAGTCTTCGGGGCGTGGCGTTGCCGCGCAGTGGAAGAAGGGACTTGGCGTCTCAGACTCAAGCAGCAGCTTTCGGTGAGCGGCGTCATGGTCTGGTGGTATGGCATGTATGAGTGGGATCCTCGATGCTGACATCTGTGTCTGAAATTACAGAAAGAGAGATCAGCGTTTTGGTATAGAGACAACCAGCTCACCTTGCTGCTTTCGCCGTGCCCTTTTATACTCTCCCATCACCTCGGGGAGGGTGAACAGCTGCGCTTGGTGTAATTAGTCGCCAGGTGTCCTGTTCTGCTGCCCTGCCTTGCAGCCATGTGTTCTCATGCTTTCCACAACAGTTAGATGAAGAGCATTTGCACTTCCGCATGCACGGGAGGACGGCCTGCTGTCACAGTACCCCCCACTCAGCTCCGAACTTACTGCTGTGGATGGTTGGGTCCACAGAGCGTATCTTTGTGAAAGGCCATCGGCGTTCCCGTGGAGGACCCCTGCTCAGTGCTGGACTTGAAAAGAGAAGTCTGCGAGGGAAAGGAACCATCAATTCATTCTCATGTTACTGTCCTTGGCACAGGCCATCCACTGAAGCGGAGCATGGTCTGTGATTAAGGTGAAGGGGCAGCCGGCCAGGTAATAGCGGAACTTGTTAACGGCCCACTTGATGGCGAGGGCTTCTCTTTCCACTGTGGCATAGTTCTTCTCAGTGGTGATCAACTTCTTGCTGACATAAAGGACCGGGTGCTGTTCTCTGTTGAAACACTGGGAAAGCATGGCACCTAGGAATGTCTCAGAAGCGTCTGTGCTTGGGAGGGCTATAGAGAAGAAATTAGGCACAAATCGGCAATAATACCCTGCCAACCCCAAAAAAGGCACGTACCTGGCGCTTGGAGGTAGACTGCGGGTACCCTTTTACTGTGTCGATTTTCTTCTCTTGCGGCTTGAGCAGCCCCCGGCCAATGCGGTATCCGAGGTACTGTGCCTTGGTCAGTGCCAGATGGCATTTTTGGTGGTTTGCCATTAGCCCCGACTTCTGGAGCTCACTTAGGACCTCTCTGAGATGGTGGATGTGCTCTGCCCAGGTACTGGAGTGGATGACCACATCGTCCAAGTGTGCTGCAGCGTAGGGCTGGAGGACAATGTCCACGAGCGGCTGGAATGTTGCTGGGGCTCCATGAAGGCCAAAGGGGAGAATACTATACTGCCAGTGGCCGTTGGCAGTGCTGAATGCAGTCCTGGGCTTTGCATCAGGGGCTAGGGCAACCTGCCAATACCCTTTGATGAGGCCCACCGTGGAGATGAAACGGGCTTTTCCTAGGTGCTCCACAAGGTCATCCACTCGAGGGAGGAGGTAAGAGTCGAATTTGGACACCTGGTTGAGTCATTGCCCAGGCAGAGGCCACCATCAGGCTTGGAAACCACCACGATGGGACTAGACCAGGGGCTGGCGGACTCCTCTATGATGTCTTCCCTTAGCATCCTCAATAGCCTTAAGGCAGGCCTCAAGGACACAGTAGGGCCACTGTCGGAGCTGGGTCTGGGTCAACTCATCCCCCTTCTGAACCAAGGTATGTTCTGGGGGCTCTGAGGAGGTAGAAGCAAAGGCTGACACCACTAGGACAGGCTCAATCCATTTCTTAAGCAAAGGCCAGGCAGTTGTAAACCGGCGCTGTTCTGCTTGGGCCTCTTCCATATGCTGTTGGACCAGGAGAGCCACCTGGTCGATCTTCTCCTGCATTTCCTGGATGTATTCCCCTAGGGGCTGGTAGGGGGAAGGCTGCTGCTCCCAATCCTCTTTCATCATGTCAAGCAGTCCTCGAGGCTGATGGCCGAAGAGGAGCTCAAACGGGGTGAACCCGGTGGAGGCTTGAAGTGATTCCTGGACCTCAAACAGTACATAGATAAGGAGGATGTCTCAATTCTGACCTTCCTCGTCCACCATCCATTGAAGCATCCTCTTGAGCATCTGGTTGAAACACCTTCGACCAAGCCGGCAGTCTGCGGGTGGTACACTGAGGCCCGAAGGTGTTTTACCTGCAACAGCCTACAAAGATCCGTGAACAGTTTGGACATGAAGGGTGTACCTTGGTTGGAGAGTATGTCCTTCGGTATTCCCACCCGGCTGAAGAGCACTATGATCTCTTGGGCGATATTTCGGGAGGTAGCCTTCCGGAGGGGCACCGCCTCGCAGTAGCAGGTACTCATGTCCCCGGGCGGACTTCTGGAGGGACCCTACCTGGTCCATGCCACACACACACACACACACACACACACACACACACACACATATATATATATATATATATATATATGCGCACACACACACTGATCAGCGATAACATTAAAACCACTCACAGGTGAAGTGAATAACTCATTACAATGGCACTTGTCAAAGGGCAGCAAGGAAACAGTCAGTGTGTTGGAAGCAGGAAAAATGGGCAAGCGTAAGGATCAGAGTGACTTCGACAAGGGCCAAATTGTGATGGCTAGACAAGTGGGTCGGAGTATCTCCAAAATGGCAGGTCTTGTGGGGTGTTCCCGGTATGCAGTGGTTAGTACCTACCAAAAGTGGTCCAAGGAAGGACAACCGATCGGTCACAATTACAAATTATTTTTAATATTATAAATATTTTCATAAAAAATAATGCTACTGTGTAGAACTTCTCCCTACTACTTATCTTACTCATATGTCAAGACAAAAATGTCATGCAGACAAACTGTACAAATAATATACCACTAAGTAAATAGAATGAAGCACTACAGTCCAATATTAAACTGCATATAAAACTTTTCAGTAATTACAACTACAGTATTTTTGTAATAATATACCTGCTACATCACAAAGCACAGGGAAACCAGTCTCTATTGTTGGGTGGCATGTCAATTTGAATGCACTTCACATGAAACCACCACTCACATCTTTTAAACTCTAACGGAAAATAGAAACCATGCATTTGAGATTACTGGTCACATTTGTTTTTGCCTTGGTTTTAAGAGAGGTGTAGTACTTTCCAGAAATGGTGCATAATATTGTGCACAACTTGTTTTGGAACAATAATGTTGACCATTCAGAAGCTATTGAATTGTTTCTATAAAAGTTTGTTAAAAATAAATGAAAGATTAACTTGCCAAAGTAAAGAGTGTAGTACATTGTAGAGAAGGTGCATATTGGACAAGTTGGTTTAGATCAATACATCCAACTGTTTAGAAGCCATGGAATTTTATTCCAAATAAAAATTCATTAAAAATGGGTAAAAAGATTGTAATATATTTGAAAGAAAGTGCATAACTTTTTCTTTTGGACCAGTAAATTCAACCATTTAGAAAAATAACACTTCATTAAAATTTAGTAACAGTTAAGTACACCAAAGAAACGAGTGCAGTACATTCTAAAGAAGGCACACTTGTTTTGAAACAATAGTCTTTATCATGTAAAAGCTTCTACTTTTCTTTTCCACATAGAAATTAATTTAAAAATCCTATCTATGACAACCTAATACTGGGGAGCCATTTATTTGTTTACATTCTCTTCAAAAAATCAGCTTCTGTACTTTATCTCTTCTATAAATCAGAGTAATTTGCAGAGTAATTTTGCAGTAGATGCACATACAATATATACAAATTACTCATTTTTTTAAAATTAGGTTCAAAACAAAAAACAAACAAACATATATAAATGTACATATATCTTAATGACATTGTGATATACCTACACTGAACACTTTATTAGGAACACTATACTAATACTGGTTAGGGCCTCCCTTTGCTCTCAAAACAGCCTCAATTCTTCATGGCATGGATTTCACAAGATGTTGGAAACATTCCTGTGAGATTCTGGTCCACATTGACATGATTGCATCACACAATTCCTGCAGATTTTTCAGATGCGAATCTCCTGTTCTACTACGTCCCAAAGGTGTTCTAATGAATTCAGATCCAGTGATTGGGAAGGCCACTGAAGAACACTCAACTCATTGTCATGTTCATGAAACCAGTTTGAGACGACTCCTGCTTTGTGACATGGTGCATTATCATGCTCAAACTAGCCATTAGAAGATGGTAAATTGTGGCCATGAAAGGATGCACGTGGTCAGAAAACATTCCCCACACCATTACACCACCTCCACCAGCCTGGACTGTGGACACAAGGCAGGTTGGGTCCATGGATTCATGCTGCTGGTGTCAAATTCTGACCCTATCATCTGTGAGCCTCAGCAGAAATCGAGATTTATCAGACCAAGATACATTTTTTTCCGGTCTTCAACTGTCCAGTTTTGGTGAGCCAGTGCCCACTGCAGCCTCAGCTTTCTGTTCTTGGCTGACAGAAGTGGAACGTGAAATGGTTTCTGCTGTTGTAGCCCATCTGCCTCAAGGTTCAATGTGTTGTGCATTTTGAGATGCTTTTCTGCTCACCACAAGTGTACAGAGTGGTTATCTGAGTTAGTCTGGCCATTCTCTGTTGACCTCTCTCATTAACAAGGCTTTCCTGTCCGCAGAACTGCTGCTCACTGGATGTTTGTTCTTTATTGCACCATTCTGTGTAAACTCTAGTCACTGTTGTGTGTGAAATTCCCAGGAGATCAGGAGTTATTGAAATACTCAAACCAGCCCATCTGGCACCAACAATCATGCCGCAGTCAAAATCACCAAGATGACAATTTTTCCTCATTCTGATGGTTGATGTAAACATTGCCCGAAGTTCTTGACCTGCATCTGCATGATTTTCTGCACTGCTGCCACATGATTGGCTGATTAGATAATTACATAAATGAGTAGGTGTACAGGTGTTCCTAATAAAGTGCTCGGTGAGTGAATAATTTAATGCATTAGTGTATTATTCATTACATTGTCTACCTTAAACGAAACCCGTAATTTGTAGACGGTCCTTTAGCTCTCCTTGCTATTACGGATCGCCACAGAAATCACCGTATCCTCGGCATCAATTACCAGAAAGTAGCCTACTAGTTTGTAGCTGATTGTTTTGGATGTGAATAACAATAATTTCGTGCTTAAATATTTTTGAGTTTACCGTTGGAAAGCTGTTGAACACAGAAAGTTGAATATGCGAATGTGAAAGCAGTTTACTCAAAACTTGACTTGGACTCCTCAAACCACTGCGGTTAAGCAGCTGCTCTTCCTGAAACCACGGTTAATCTAGCGGCACGTCCATTTTTAGGGGCGCGGCTTTTAGACGCTTAGCGGTAATAGCGCCGAAAGCGGAAGGCGAGCTCAAACCAAATAAAATATATTTTACTAAAACATTTTAAAACTACTTTATTATTATTATTATTCTTATTGTTAATTATAATAATAATTATAATACAGTAAATTCTATTCATTTTTATTCCAAGCATAGAGTAGCTCAGTGTGAACTAAACTGCATGGAGCTGACAGTTTACTAATTTAAAATGTTTATTTTATAAAGCATCAATAATAATAATAATAATAATAATAATAATAATAATAACCGGGTTTAAAGCTGGTTTAATTACACTGACAGATCATGTGACTGAAGAATTACTTTATAATGCTACAGTAAAGTGAATTATTTCTGCTGTGAGTACAGAGGAGCTCAGACCTGATCTGACTGGGTCTGAGATTTGAAATGTTTATTTTATTTCAGCAGTAAAATGAAGTAAAATATTAATATTTTGGTGTCAGAGACTTCCTTTGTGAAATAAACCAGCTACACTTTTTAAACATGTATTTATGGTTAGATTTATATAATATTAATATTATTATTATTAATAACAACAACAACAACAATAATAATAATAATAATAATAATAATAATAATAATATAGATTTTAAACGTTTTATTACAATTTATTTTATTTGGTTTAATGCTTTATAGCGTCTCTTTAAACTTGATTTTCCCATTTTTAAATGTAAAATATTATAAAAAAAACTTTAACCTGTATACTCATAAATACTGTGAATTATTGTGTGTTCGTTTTGTTATTTATTTAAAAATATCGTTTTTAATAAAAGTTCAGTTGCTATGGTTGTGTAGGCGCCTTCCGCTTTCGGCGCTATTACCGCGATGCCTCTAAAAGCCGCGTCCCTAAAATCGACGTGCCGCTAGATTAACCGTGGTTTCTGGAAGAGCAGCTGCTTAACCGCAGTCTCAAACCTTACCTGTTAACAAGACTACCTCACACAGAGCTGCATTTCATTCAACAGACACCTCACCTGGCCAAAAATAAACCTCATCAGAAAGCCCCTCACTGCGCTTTGCTGCCATTTTGCGGCGTCAAACTGTTTTCGAGTGCGCGTTCGCTCGCCACTGCGTGACCCTCTTCGGTACCCGTAGATGTTCGCTAAAGTCAGACGTGTACGTAGTGTGGATTGTTTTCGAACAGGAAATGTTTTGAACAGCAGTGATGTTATGGACGTTCAGCGATTTTAACCGGGTTTAATTCTGATTCTCTAAGTTATACATGTCACTAATGTCTTCAAGGAAGTATGTCGAAAGAGTTGTTGTTGGACGTCGAGGATCCATCGAGTCTACAAACTTCTACAGCGATGAATAACGACACAGCGAACATGTCCATCGATCAGGACGGAGAGTGGGGTAAACACACTGCATCTCCTCACACCTCCAAATATCTTCTCACATCTCCTCACACCTCTTCACACCTCCAAACATCTCCTCACACCTTCAAACATCTCCTCACACATCTTCACACCTCCTCACACATCTTCACACCTCCAAGCATCTCCTCACACCACCTCACACCTCCTCACACATCTTCACACCTCCAAGCATCTCCTCACACTTCCAAGCATCTCCTCACACCACCTCAAACCTTCAAATATCTCCTCACACCTCCTCACACATCTTCACATCTCCAAACATCTCCTCACACCTCCTCACACCACCTCACACCTTCAAACATCTCCTCACACCTCCTCACACATCTTCACACCTCCAAGCATCTCCTCACACTTCCAAGCATCTCCTCACATCTCCTCACACATCTTCACACCTCCAAGCATCTCCTCACATCTCCAAATATCTCCTCACAGCTGTGCTTTTTCCCAGGTTTTTTAAAAAAAATAAAAGTAATGATTCATCCTGGAATTTCCTTCATGTTAGGTGACGTTTCTTCAGCATTATTTCCACAGTTGTTCGAGTGAACACGCCTCAGACATGTTTTGGTTGTGCAGGAAAAAGTGTGGAATCTTTTCGGACACATAAATGTTGTTTGTAAAGGGATGGAGATCCCGCTGATATCCTCTGGGTAAAGCAGCCTCTCTAATGCACATCACCCATTTCAGGTTTTCCCCTCTTCATGATAACACGCGTGTTAAACTTCTTTTGAAAATGTCTTTAAAAACTGAACATTCGGCAGCCTGGAACGCTGTTTCATACCACACCGCTGTTAAATTCTCCAATCTGATTGGTTCTTTTCTAGAACAGCAGCTCTGGCAGTAATGCAGCTGTAATCCACATGACAGGTTTATATCAATGCTCTCCTTCTGATACTTTACAGTTTCTATAGCAACAGCTCATTCACAGGGACTTGTATGTCACCACTTTACATAATCGGAGGCTAATAATAGACAAATTAATATGTGATGTTATTCAAATAAAAAAAAAGCATATGATCACTGAAGTTTTCTGAAAGTAGACATTTATGGGTTTAACATTTATGGATGGAATGTCCCATGTTTATAACTTACAGCCCCCTCCGAAAGTATTGGCACAGCAAGGCAAATTATTTTGTTTATGCTTTATGCTAAAGACATTTGGGTTTGAGATCAAAAGATGAATATGAGACAGTAGATCAAATTTCACCTTTCATTTCCTGATATTTAAATCTAGATGTGTTAAACAACTTAGAAGATGGCACCTTTTGTTTGAACCCGCCCATTTGTCACCCATAGTGATAAAAAATATTGGAACATGTGACTGGCAGGTGTTTTTGTTGTCCAGGTGTGTGCCCTGTTAGACTGAATATTTAAACAATTAATAGCTCTGAATGTTTACTCTTGGTAGACATTCCCCGGGTTCCACCTGTGAAGACTGCATTTGTCGTTAAAAAGGATAAACCAGCATGAAGACCAGAGAGCTGTCTATAGGAGAAAAGCAAGCCATCTTGAAGCTGAGAAAAGAAAGAAAATCTATCAGAGCCATTCCAAAAGCATTGGGTATAACCAATATAACAATTTGGAATGTGCTGAAAAAGAAAGAAATCATTGTGAGAGCTGTAAAGAAAAAATAAAAACAACAGTCAGTGACATCACCAACAACCTCCACAGGGCAGGAGTGAAAGTATCACAATCCACCTTTCGAAGAAGACTTAGAGAGCAGAAATATAGAGGCCATACCACAAGATGCAAACCACTCAACAGAAGGAAGAATCAGAAGGTCTGAAATTCACAAAGAAATACAGAGATGAGCCACAAAAGTTCTGGAAGAGATGGATGTCTGCCAAAGTGTGGAGAAAGAAAGGATCTGCCGAGCTAATCAGTCAAGCACGGTGGAGGTAGTGTCATGGCTTGGGCTTGCATGGCTGCCTCTGGAACAGGCTCACTAATCTTTATTGATGATGTAACTCATGATAGTAGCAGCAGAATGAAGTCATAAGTCTACAGAAACATTCTGTCTGCCAATTTACAGAGAAATGCATCCGGTCTAATTGGGAGGAACTTCATCATGCAGCAAGACAACGACCCAAAACACACTGCCAACACAACAAAGGACTTCATCAGGGGAAAAGTGGAAGGTTTTAGACTGGCCAAGTCAATCACCAGACCTTAACCCAGTTGAGCAGCATTTCACCTCCTGAAGAGGAGACTGAAGGGAGAAACCCCTCAAAACAAACAACAACTGAAAGAAGCTGCGCTACAAGCCTGGAAACGCAACACAAAAGAAGAATGCAACAGTTTGGTGATGTCAGTGGGTCACCGGCTTGATGCAGTTACTGCAAGCAACAGATATGCAACCAAATATTAAGTGTCATTTACTTTAATTTTCTTCAAGACTGTCTGTTTAAATACGTTTGCCCACCGAAAAATTGTAGTCTTCCACAAAGGGTGCCATGTTTTAAGTTGTTTAACACATCTAAATGTAAATATCAGGAAATGAAATGTGAAATTCTGCTCTATCCTTTCATATTCATTTTTGGATCTCAAACCCAAATGTCTTCAGTGTATAACAGGAAAAAAAAAAAGAAGAAAAAAAAAAAAAAGAATTGGCTGTTCCTGTACTTTTGGAGGAATTATAGGTTATAACAGACATAACCAGTCATTCCTTCTGGTGTTTGGCTGTGATATAGTATAAGTGATAACAGGAACTAATGCTGTTAAACCGATGGTTAGGATGGGTAAATTAGGACAACATTAAATGTAACTTTGAGTTTAAAAAGGTATGATGTTATCTTTTAATAAATAAAAATTGTGAGCATTGGCAAATTGCTGTGTTATAAGAGGAATTTCGTTTAAAAATAAAAATAATTAACTTCAGGATGATAACCAATCAGCACACCATGTCACTTTATGTGAAATATAACTGTACTTACGTTCAAAATACTTAACTGCTTTGGAGAGATATTTGCATATTATGGAACAAGCACAGTTCACTGTGAATAGGTTCTGAATCTGGTAAGCATTTAAATCTGCTTTTTTTTTAACCACTCCCATCATCATTATCATCATCATCATCATCATCTCATTGTCCTTTTGTCCTGTAGATATCAGCTTGTTTGATGAGTTAGACGGCCTGGGAGATGCTGAGGAGCTGCTGCAGGCTCTCGAGAATGCTGGCTATGTAAGTCCAAAGATCAGCTACACACACACACACACACACACACACACACACATATATATATTTCTCTATTTCTTTATTGCAAGAATTTCTACTTCCTTCATGAATGACCAGTTGTAAAAGAATAAGTCACAGCAGGACAGCACACAATCTTTAGGTATTTAGATATAGTATCTAAACATATTTGAATGTGAGTGAAGTGATGGTCACCTAAATGAGGTGCCTCTAACTTGTCATGTCTACTTCATTCAAAATAAGCTGTGTTCAGTACTATAACTACAACTTTCACATTTTCAGACATTATGAGCTAAAGCTGTGAATACACCAGTAAAATTAAATCAGAGCAGGCTACAGTAGGCCAGTGAGAAATCTCTCTTCTTTTGGACGATTTTCTCAGTTCTTCACCTGGCTAGCAACAGCATGAACAGGATTAAACCTTCATTTATAAACATGTTCATTTCATTTATATTTGAACAGAAAGTGGGTAAATTAAGTTTATCATTTAGGCCTGTTATGATGTAGAAGCTTCGTTAAACTGACTACACTAAATTTCTTGTAGGTGTGTGTGTGTGATGTGTGTGTGTGTGTGTAAATGGCACTGTTACTGCCGATGAATGAGTAAAACCTATTACTGAAATGTATAAATGCATTAATGGACAATAAACAAAGTACTACGGCAAAAACTAAATGAGGAATGCACAATTCTGTACTAATGCGGTGAAACTTGACATTTATGACACATTTGATTATATCAAGAAACGAACATTGATATTGATAAATATTACTGTGGATTCGCGTAATGTACAATTAATGATCTAACACACTTGGAATTATGTTTGATTATGTGATAATTATGATAGACTTATCTAAATCACAAATCCTATTAAATACATATAAATAATTCACGAGAAACTGACTCATTATAGACTGTGTGGATCCTAAAGTCGGAGATGCTCGAGGCTGCAGCTCCCCAGTCTGTGGTCTAAACTGGTTTAACAGCGCATTTGAGGAGGCTTTTTCTGTTAAACTGGTACGACCATCTCTGAATAGAGGAGGTGCTCTCTGACTCCACCTACCGTCTAATTAATACATCATCCGGGCTAGTTTACCGTTTTTCACACCAGCTCGCACCTCTAGACCCCATTTAATCTTTAATATAGTTATAATTTTCTTTAAGTTTAATGTAAGGTCACACACACGATTGTAATGAGTGCTTTAATTTCTTCTATGCCATTTTTATGATCTAAGTAGAACGGTAATGTAATGATGCCTTTTACCAAGTAAACATGTAGATAACATTTCTGTTGTTCCTTTCAGACTGTAGAAACATTGCAAAAAGAAACTAAATAAAACTGAAGCAGACAAATGGGTTATAAGACAATAAATTATAACAATAAACTCTATAATGTACTGTAACGTAATTGTAACTGTACTGTACTGTAACTGTAAAAGTAATGAACTGTTATGTATTACTGTAATAAGTCATTTGCAGTAATATTCTTGTGAAATGTTATGGAACTCTATGGTGTGCTTTACTTTCAGTACGGTCATTTCCTTGTTAACACTGCCAGCCTTATTAGCCATCACTCACTGTGCTCTGTGAACTAAAACACTCACGTCTCTGCCTCCATACTGGGTCGGGTTCAGCCATGTCGACCCTGCCGTCTAGTTGACCAGCAGTCGTGTAAATGTGTGCTGCTGGCGTGATTTTCCCTCACTCTTCACTGTGTACTACTGAACCTGCTAACTCGACTAACTCGCAAAACTGGGGCAGCTCCACTGTTACTACACTATTACTGTGTTGTAACTTTGTGTTTCTGTGGAAACATATGATTATGGAATTTAACGCTTAAAGATCACTTCAAATTTTGACTAGTGTAAATAATTGCAAATTATATGATTATACAATAAATTATAAATTGTCCTACTGTACTGCAGGCAAGCACTTGCATTGTCTCCAGCTCTTTTTCTGTCTGCCTCTGAAATCGCTTTCGTTTAGCATGCTTTATCAGCTTCTTATTAACAGACCCCAGCTCAAAGGCGTTTCTGAGTTTGAGCTTTGAATCCGATTTAAATTTCTTGCTCTTGAGTTTTGCTTGTTGGTGTTATTGGTGTTCGTCCTGCACATGAGAGCATGATTAAATCTTTGAAAGCAGCATGGGGTTTTTCTCCTGGATGCTAAGAAGAGCTGCTGTTCTGCATGTTTTCGCAGATGGGGAGTGCTGCTGATCTGAACTTAGACATCGAGCTCCCTGTCTGGAGCTCTGACGGGTGGGGAGAAACCAGCAGCATGTGTACAGGTAGATGTTCTACTCTATGATCTTATGATGTTTTACTCCAGCTGCAGAGTTGGGAAGCACTATACATCCAACAAGGTTTTTTTTAGGCTTCAAAATTATATTGTGACTCTACATTTTTATTTATTGATTTCCACTCAGTGGTGTTATCATGAATTGTCATTTATTTGTTTTAACCTGCAGATGGAGACATTTCAGCAGACTCCCTCTCTCCGACCCACACACTCAATTCTGTCCCTTCACCCACATCAACGGAAGCCCATTCGCCCTACTCTCTACTTGTAAGCAAACTCATTGGGTGTGTGTATATTTGGGGATAATGTGTGGGAAGTTTAGATTTACAATGGGCATGCTCAAAGAAGATGTATTTTTTTTTTTTTTTTTTTTTTTTTTTTTTTTTTTTTT
>CM040993.1:939673-958548 GCA_022985145.1 Pangasius djambal | reverse complement strand
CTGCAAGATCCTGAGATGGGGATGAATCCCCTGGGATGAACAGCAGTTCAGTTTTGGTGGAATTAAGTTTCAGCTGATGAGCAGTCATCCATGATGAAATGTCTGCCAGACATGTTGATATCCGAGCTGAAACATTAGTGTCTGAGGGAGGGAAGGAGAAGATAAGTTGAGTGTCATGGATCCCCTCCATGTTACCTGATATGATTGTCCTTCCAGGTAGGAAGCAAACCATTGCCATGCTGCACCATGAATTCCTAGGCTCCTGAGGGTGGACAAGAGAGTCTTGTGGTTCACGGTGTCAAACGCTGCTGAAAGGTCGAGGAGGATGAGGGCTGAAGATAGTTTGGCTGATCTAGCGGCATGTAGCTTCTCCGTGACTGCCAGAAGGGCAGTCTCTGTGGAGTGTGCCGGTTTGAAGCCAGACTGATTGGGATCTTGGAGGTTGTTCTGTGAGAGATAAAGAGACCGCTGATTATAGACAGTACGTTCAAGGGTTTTAGAAAGAAAAGAGAGAAGTGATACCGGTCTGTAGTTGCTGATGTCAGAAGGATCTAGAGAGGGTTTCTTCAAGATGGGAATAACCCTTGCTTTCTTGAATGAGGTTGGTACATGACCAGATGTTAGGGAGCCATTGACGATAGTGGTGATGAATGGGAGGAGGTCTTGAGAGATGGTCTGGAGCATTGTGGAAGGGATTGGATCCAATGGGCAGGTGGTAGGGTTGCAGGATAAGATGACTTGCAGGATTTCTTCTGTTGGTAGATTAGAAAACTGTGTTAGCGAGCCAAAAGGAGAGTCCTCCGAGTGTAGTGTAGGAGTAGGAGTGAATGTCTGGCAGATCTTTCCAATCTTTTCATCATAAAAAGCAGCAAAGTCTTCAGCAGAGGATGGAGCAGGAGGATCTGGTGGGTTGAGTAGTGAAGTAAAGATGTTGTGGAGCTTGCGAGGATCTTGTGCAGAGGATTCCAGCTTTTCTTTGTAGAAGACAGTCTTAGCAGAAGTCACTTCGGATGAAAATTTGGACAGGAGAGCACGGTAAGAGACAAGATCTGTGTCGAGTTGCGATTTCTTCCACTTCCTCTCTGCTGAACAAGGACTTGAGATTTCGGATTACATATAAAGGTTTTGGATCATGTCTGCACTCCCGCAAAAGAAAGTACACCCTCTTTCAATACTATGTTTTTATTTATCAGGGCCTAATTAAAAATTGTGTGGTCCTCACCAACTTCTATAAACAAACAAATAACATCAGATGACAATAAAAAACCACAACAGATTTCAATATGCTGTCATTTTGTCCCAAAAAGTAAACCAGAAAAATAAACACAACAAAAAAACCACAATAAATAGCCACCCTTCCTACTTCCACAATCATAAACAAAGTAATTAGCAGCCAGGTGTTACAAATGAAATGCACAAGATTAGTTAGTCATTAAAAAGTGTGACTACCTCTATAAAAGCAGACGTTTTGGCAGTTTGGGGTTCTGGAGCACTACATCATGCCAAGAAGAAAGGACATCAGCCATGGCCAGGCAACAACACAAATCTCGTGGCTTCCACTCTGTCAGATTAAGTTCACGCTTCTTGGCGTGTGTATGTGTTTGTGTGTGTGTCTCGCAAGTCCTGCCAAGCCATCTTGCACTCTGTCTCTCTCTTGCTTGCGGGTTACGGGACCAACTGAACAAAGTTCACAAATAAGTAGACTGCCGTTAATAACACACAGGTGAAAATCATTGCATTACTTGCCGGTTTGACCCACCTCCATCCACAGCTAATGCTCGACCACGCCCCTGCCGACAGCCGTGGCCTCAGATAAGCGATTGCTCATCAATCTGGGAAGGGTTATAAGGCCATCTCCAAACAATTTGAAATTCACCATTCTACGGTGAGAAGGATTGTTAACAAATGGAGAGCCTTCAAGTCATTTGCAAGTCTTCCCTGGAGTGGGCATCTCAGCAAATTCAGTCCAAGGACAGACCGTTTATTGCTCAGTGATATAAAGAAAACCAACAGCTGCATCATGTGACCTACAGGCCTCTGTAAGAAAATTAAATGTTTGTTCAAGTCATTACAATGAGAATAAGAATGAACAAGTGTGGTTTTCATGGAAGGGTGGCTAGGAAAAAGCCCCTTCTCTCCAAAAAGAATATGGAGCATGACTTTGCAAAATTGCATCTGAACAAACCACAAAAGTTCTGGAACAATATCCTTTGGACTGATGAGATCAAGGTGGAGATGTTTGGACATCATGCATGGCGCCAAGTTTGGCAAAAACCAAACACAGTGTATCGCCAAAAACACCTCATACCAACTGTCAAGCATGGTGATGATTTGGTCTTGTTTTGGAGCCATGGGATCTGGGAAACATGAAGTAGATGAGACAACGATCAACACCACTTTATACCAGAATATTCTTGAGACAAATGTGAGGCCATCTGTCTAGCAGCTGAAGCTGGGTTGAAATTGGGTCATGCAACAGGACAATGATCCCAAACACACCAGCAAATTGACATCTGAATGGCTAAAGAAAAAGAATCAAGGTGTTGGAATCACCAAGTCAAAGTCCAGACCTCAACCCCATTTGAAATGCTGTGGCGGGATCTTAAGAGAGCTCTGTATGCAAATGTCTTCAAACATCAAAGAACTGAAGCAATGCTGTAAAAAAGAGTGGGCCAAAACTTCTCCAAAGTGATGTGAGAAACTGATTGTGGTGGTGGGGGCATAGTTGAGCGTCAGCTGGGGACGGAGAGGAGGTGGGTCGAACCGGCAAGTAATGCGTGATGATTCTCACCTGTGCCTTATTACCAGCAATCTATTTATTTGTGAACTTGTGTTCAGTTGAGAAGCGAGTGAGAGATGGCAGACAGAGTGAGAGATGGCAGATAGAGTGAGAGGTGGCGAACACGTACACACGCAAAGAAGCGTGTACACACACGTGTGTGTGTGTGTGTATATATATATATATATATATATATATAAAAATCTGGGGTTTTTTTGTGTCACCTGAGGTTATTTGTTTGTTTATAGAAGTTGTTGAGGACCACACAATATTGTTATTTAGTTGCTGATAAATAAGAACATAGAATTGAAGGAGAGTGTACTTTCGTTTTCTCGTGACTGTAGCTTAGCTGAGTTTGGTGCCCTTGAGCCATCGTTCTCAAAGTAGGAAGCAAAGCTATGAGGTTACAGTGGTGGAGTCCACCATTTTCAAAGTTATTATATTCATTGTTGAGTTCTGCTCAGTGTTTATTGTTTATTTATTTATTTATTTATTTTTTCTTTTTTTGCTCGATCTTGCAGACTGTGGTTTAAACATAGCATCAGATTTCTCCCTTTTCCTCCTGTTCTTTAAAGTTAGAAGCACCACATTCATTTTCACATGGCTTATTTTGGTGGCAACATTATACCCTTTTGCTTTGTTTTTAAGGAAACCATGATGTTAACTCCCAGTTACAGGTGAAGCTTTCATATGTGATTGAGCTCCACTATAGCCTATGATCTACATTAACATTGTGCTTGTAACTGTATAAGACGAAGACGTTTGTTGTTTGTTGTTGTTCTGATGATTTTGTGAATTTTGTGCTGCCACATGGCACCATGACTAACCTGTCTGGTTCCATTTGTGCAACACATTCCTCTAGCGCTAAAAGCCTTTGGTGTTGTGCGTTTCTGCTTCATCCAACTGGAGTAAATATAATATTGGTTGAGAAACAAAAGAAAATAAACCACACCATGTTCTCTCTCTCTCACACAATGTGTGCGTGTGCGCGTACTTGTGATGCTTTCGTGCATTACTAGTTTCTAAGGTCTCTAGGTCAGAGCCAATGTCCATCTTGCTCTGCCAGTGTAAACACTTTTTAAATGCACCTTTTGCAATAAACCAGCTGATGACTTCATTTTCCTCATGCTGAGATGCTTTGATAGGACAGTGTTTCCTCAAGCCCTGGCTGCCAGCACGAAGGGAAGAAAGCAAGATTTTTTTTTTTAAATTCAGCTTTTATGAGAACATTGTTGAGGGCCAGATCTGTGTTTTCATCCTATTAAAGTGTCAGTCAGCAATAGCCGGTATGGAGCTGCCTCGGTATACAAGTTTCATTGCATATTTTCATTCAAAAGCCCTTATCCCAAAACCCTTTTTTATGCTTTAATGATTTTGCATTCCCATTTTTAACCAATATGAATGTAAAGTATTTCAGTATGCTGAAGTGCCTTTCATGTGAATACCACTATTTGGAAATGACACCTTTTTTCTACGGCACCAGTGACTGCAGCAAATGAACATTGACAGAAGAATTTTAACTATAACATATTTTACAAGAGAAATTCTCTTTTTTTTTTTTTCTTTTTTTTTTTTTAAATATACTACTGGAAGATTTTTTTCTTAATACATCAAAAGGAACACAGCATTCTGGTTGCAGACCCAGCAATGAATTTCAGCTGACTTGAACAGAGTACATGGGGAAACTACTGTAATACAGCCAATCAACGTTTGAAAAACATCAGCCACAGTTCAAGCCACTCTACATTTCTGAAAATGGGACCAGCTCAGATTCTGTAGCTGATCCTCTGTTTCAAATCATAATAATGTTATTTCCAGGCAGCTAATCAAACCATTGACTAGCTACCGGGCTAGAGACATTAGGTTAGAAAGGGAGGTTTTCACAGAATTTCCTGAATTTATTTTATTTTATTTACCTTTAATTACTGTTCTGATTAGCGAAGTGACATGATGACCCCCACCCCCCAAAAAAAACATGAAAAAGCGTGTAAAGACAATTAGACTAAGAAGTACATATTTATTCTCCCCACCTCAAAGTTCAAAGGTTCTGAGTGCATGGTGCTAATGAAAAGTGGTAATGTGAAGCACCACTACAAACCAAAACATAATCAAATTGAACTAACCATGAACTAATCACTAATGTCTAAGCTTTGAAAATGTAACTGTTGTTGCCGTTCAGTCATGTTATTCGCTTATCTGGATGTTTTCTTGCATGAGCAAGAAATTTAATGTCATTGGTCCATCATAAAATTTTAGTTGAATACCCCTATACTATAGCTTGTTCCTAGATAGATATACCATTCATGTTTTGTAAAGAAAGCTTGATGTTAGTGCTGTGAAATGCTAAAAGCTAAAAGCTCACCGGCCAGTGTTTTTTAAAATAAAAAAATCAGACAATCAACTTTCAACAGGCATTTCACAGGGTTAACATTTCAACTATTGTCATGAAATTTGAATACTAGGTCCTTCTAGGGACCATTTAGTATTCTAAGCACGCTTGGCCACTGGGGGACACTAAACATGTTTTTGAAATGGAAAACAAAGTTTAAATTTTAAATCAAAATTGAAAAAGTTAATTGTTTAAAAGAAAATTTTTTTTTTTTTTTCTCAACCACATGACTGCAGCGTTTTATCCCTGTAATGTGTTTTCATTATGTAGAGAGTATTGATTGGAATATTGGTGGAATTCTGGGAGATGTTCTGTAACAGCAGTAACTCATCATGGGGCAACTCGCCGTACTGTGACAGCTGTGCTCCATGTGTGAGACTGCGTCTGGCATATGTTTTAACATTGAGAATAAACCCTGGACAGTTTGTAACTCGGTTCTCCGGTCTTTAGTGTAAACACTGGGATCACATTAAGTGCCCAAAGACTGGACAGTCTCTCTGCTGTCTCTACCAAGTAGTTCTCAAGATGTGGATGGCAAGTGAAAACCATAGAGAATAATAAGTAATGTTTTATTTGACAGTGTTATTCACATGTACCTTTTACAGCCATCTTGTCTGTTGTTTGAGTCTCTTAAGTGCACATTTAGGAAGATCAAGCCTGCTTCTAACGTACATTTGCCTTACGGATGTTTTCCTTTCTCTGCTCAGGTCATCCCACCTTGCTCTCTCAGCCCACCCAGGTTCTGCAGCTGCAGCCTCCGCAGGTTGTTCCCGCAGGTACCCGGGTGCTCACCATGTCCAGCCTGGCACAGGACAGGCCCACAAACCCCGCCACCCCTGTCGCCCCCCTACCTGTCGTAGGCATCCCGCTCCAGAACCCTCCATCAGATGAGGATGTAAGTCTTTAAAAACTAGCCATGCTTCTATAGCTTGGTTCAGGCTTTGGTTTTGAGTTTACACCATAGATTATTCAAACCACCAAATGTTCTTCACCCTCACAATGCTAATACTGCACAAAAAGAACTTGATCAATCACATTCTTTGTATAGAAATGTACGAACGCACAGTTTATGCCTAAATCTGTGCATATACACGGTTGAAAAATGAGACCCCTGATCTAGATTTAAAAATTTTACCTACTTCAGTTGGAATCTATCTGGTTCCTGCTTAGGTCTGGTAGAAGTATTGAAGTACTCTCCTGTAATATGCATGACCTGTATTTGCATATCTGAAACTGATAGGCTCTTACGTTTTATGATGTAATGACACTTGTAGTGAGTGCTCATTTTTACAGTATACAGCTTTATTTAAAAGACCACTTTGACCATGTTGATTGATTTACTCATATTTTCCCTAAACTTTTTAATCATAAATCAGGTTTTGTTAAGCCAACATGTGTGCTTGCAGCTACTCTCAGTGCTGCGTTTATAGGCTTAGCCTCAGAGAAAAACTGGGTGGAGTAATGATCCTGTTCATCTGGGCTGGGCGATATTGCAAGAAAAAAAAAAAAAAAGGTCAACACCTTGAACTCTTTGTCATGTTTCTCAAACTATTCCTGAAAATTTTGCCAACGTGGCAGGGCGCATTATCCTGCTGAAAGAGGCCGCTGCCATTAAGGAATACTGTTGCCATGAAGGGGTGTACTTGGTCTGCAACAATGTTTAGGTAGGTGGTACGTGTCTAAGTAACATCCACATGAAGGCCAGGACCCAAGATTTCCCAGCAGAACATTGCCCAGAGCATCACACTGCGTCCGCTGGCTTGCCTTCTTCCCATAGTGCATCCTGGTGCCATCTCTTCCCCAGGTGAGCGACGCGTATGCACCCGACCATCCACATGGCATAAAAGAAAACATGATTCATCAGAACAGGTCACCTTCTTCCATTGCTCCGTGGTCCAGTTCTGATGCTCACATGCCAATTGTAATTGCTTTCGGTGGTGGACAGGGTCAGCATGGGCACTCTGACTGGTCTGTAGCTACACAGCTCCATACACAGCAAGCTGCGATGCACTGTGTGTTCCGACACCTTTCTATCAGAGCCAGCATTAACTTTTTCAGCAGTTTGTGCTACAGTAGCTCTTCTGTGGGATCAGACCAGACGGGCTAGTCTTCACTCCCCACGTGCATCAAAGAGCCTTGGGCACCAATGAGCCTGTCACCGGTTCACTGGTTGTCCTTCCTTGGACCACTTTTTGTAGGTACTGACCACTGCATACCAGCTGCCATTGTATCAAGATAATCAATGTTATTCATTTCACCTGTCAGAGGTTTTAATGTTATGGCTGATCGGTGTATACTACCACATATTTCCTACAGTGTTCCATCCCTAAATCTGTCGCACAATATTTGATCAATTCTCGCATTTGGCTATGATGTATGAATGCTCATACTTTCCTTGCAGTCTGCTGTGAGCAGTGATGGCTGGTCATGAATGGGCCAGCTATCTTATCTAGTTATTATAGAACAGGGTCTAACCATAGGCATAAAACTATTACACATGCACACAAGAACACACTCACTGAAAGCCGTATAAATGTTAATCATATGAGCATTGATTTACTGTTCCACTCCGTACAGTAGATTAAATAAATAACTGATACCAGTGTCACTATACAGTATTTAATGTAGAAGATGCACTTACGGTACAGTTTTCTCCCTTGGATAACAGTAATGGAACACTGTAATTAGAAACTATTTCCTGAGCTTGGTCCAAGTTGTTGCAAGTTTGTCAGGGGAATTGTAAGCAGCCAGAGCAACTCTGAGAACTCCTAGACCTTTAAACTTAGTAGATTTGGTATGTTCTGGTGAGAGCCAAGGGCGTTACCTTGACATCTACAGTTAAATCTTAAAAATAATTTTTTTGAAGGTGTAAAAATATAGCTTTATTGTCAGGAACTCAAAAGCTAAAAGGTAGGAAATTATACAGTCCCCTTCGAAAGTATTGGAACAGCAAGGCCAATTTATTTTATTTTCATTATATACTGACAAATTTGAGTTTGAACTCAAAAGATGAATATGAGACCATAGATCAGAATATCATCTAGATGTGTTAATGGGGACCAGGACCATTATGAGGACCAGCGCCAGCCCGCCTGTTTGGCCATATAGGCAGAAATTATTATAAAAATGTGAACCCACTTTCTAGCTATCTTAGGTACATGATGTGCTCATTATATGCATCGAAAGCACATAATGAGTGCACAATGTAGTGAATGAATAAATAAATATGTCATATAACTGAGTTGTGCTCAAGCTAGCGAGACACTGACATTCGGGTTGGTACAGTGACGGTTCATGAACGTCCTCATCACCTCATGTCAACTAACTGCTGCTAAAGTTCAAAGTTGAGGTACTGTGTGTTACTTATTCGGCTGGTCCTCTCAAAATGCTTTTTGTTTGCATAGGTCATTAGAAATACACTCTTTTGTGGGTTTTTTAAATTTTTTTTAAATAAAGCTTTGAATGTGGACCACCACTCAACATTTTGGAGGAACCTTTTTCTTTATCTCCAAATAATTATCTCATTAGCTAATGCTCAGCTGGATCATATAGAAATAATCTGTGTTATCAGTTATGTCCCTTGGTGCAAACGGACCTAGTCATCTGTATGTCCATATTCTGTTTCGTGTAAGAGTATGAGAAGAGATTTTGGGCCATGGCTTGGGTTGTTGGGATACCAAAAGGAAAACAATGCAGCTAAACAAAAGTAGAAATCCTGTAGGCCTTCAAATGAGCATATTTTATATCTGGGTCAGTAGCCAGCGTTGAATCATTATCCCGTGTGTGTGCGCGTGTGTGAGTGAAGTATGTGATCAAAGATTTAATGGTACTACATTGCTTCTCAGGTCCCTGCACACCAATAATAACAATAATACGTCATCTTTTGTATTGTCACTGAAAGCACTCTGTGTGGACTTGTGGAATGTAATGCGTAACGTGCTTACATTTACAGTGCCTTGCAAAAGTATTCATACCCACTGAACTTTTCCACATTTTGTCATGTTACAACCACAAACAAAAATTTATTTTATTGGGATTTTATGTGATAGACCAACACAAAGTGGCACAAAATTGTGAAGTGGAAGGAAAATGATAAATGGTGTCCAAAAAGTTTTACAAATTAATATCTGAAAAGTGTGACGTGCATTTGTGTTCAGCCCCCTTTACTCTGATACCCCTAACTAAAATCCAGTGGAACCAATTGCCTTCAGAAATGACCTAATTAGTAAATAGAGTCCACCTGTGTGTAATTTAATCTCAGTATAAATACAGCTGTTCTGTGAAGCCCTCAGAGGTTTGTCATGAAGACCAAGGAACACACCAGACAGGTCAGGGATAAACTTGTGGAGAAGTTTAAAGCAGGGTTAGGTTATAAAACAATATCCCAAGCCTTGAACATCTCACGGAGCACTGTACAATCCATCATCCGAAAATGGAAAGAGTATGGGACAACTGCAAACCTACCAAGACATGGCCGTCCACCCAAACTGACAGGCCGGGCAAGGAGAGCATTAATCAGAGAAGCAGCCAAGAGGCCCATGGTAACTCTGGAGGAGCTGCAGAGATCCGCAGCTCAGGTGGAGAATCTGTCCACAGGACAACTATTAGTCGTGCACTCCACAAATCTGGCCTTTATGGAAGAGTGGCAAGAAGAAAGCCTTTGTTAAAAGAAAACCATAAGAAGTCCCATTTGCAGTTTGCAGCAAGTCATGTGGGGGACACAGCAAGCATGTGGAAGAAGGCGCTCTGGTCAGATGAGACCAAAATTTAACTTTTTGGCCTAAATGCAAAACACTATATGGGGCGGAAACCTAACACTGCACATCACCCTGAACTCACCATCCCCACCGTGAAACATGGTGGTGGCAGCATCATGTTGTGGGGATGCTTTTCTTCAGCAGGGACAGGGAAGCTGGTCAGAGTTGATGGGAAGATGGATGGAGCCAAATACAGGGCAATCTTAGATGAAAACCTGTTAGAGTCTGCAAAAGGCTTGAGACTGGGGCAGAGGTTCACCTTCCAGCAGGACAACGACCCTAAACATACAGCCAGAGCTACAATGGAATGGTTTAGATCGAAGCATATTCATATGTTAGAATCGCCCAGTCAAAGTCCAGACCTAAATCCAATTGAGAATCTGTGGAGAGACTTGAAAATTGCTGTCCACAGACGCTCTCCATCCAATCTGACTGAGCTTGAGCTATTTTGCAAAGAAGAATGGGCAAAAATTTCACTCTCTAGATGTGCAAAGCTGGTAGAGACATACCCCAAAAGAATTGCAGCTGTAATTGCAGCAAAAGGTGGTTCTACAAAGTATTGACTTGGGGGGCTGAATACAAATGCATGCCACACTTTTCAGATATTTATTTGTAAAAAATTTTGGACACCATTTATCATTTTCCTTCCTATCACATAAAATCCCAATAAAATACTTTTTGGTTGTAACGTGACAATGTGGAAAAGTTCAGTGGGTATGAATACTTTTGCAAGGCATTATAGAAATCTCTTCAACACAGAAGTGTGCATGAAGTGAAGTGTGCAATTCAATTGGGACTCAATGAACCCATCCTGATTTTCACCTGTGGTGGTGGGTTGTGTCGGATCATCCTGCACAGCGAGTGTATTGAAGTGCTTTTAAACGATTGTGCTGCAGTGCACATGCTGCTGGGATGAGCAAGTTTACCGTTCCCTTAGTGCAAACTAAATATTGTTTACTGTTGATTCAGAAAGTATTCAGACCCCTCTTATTGTTGCATACTTTATTGTGTTGTGGATTTGATTTTGAATGGATATAATTGCTATTTTGGGTCTGAATATTTTTGTGGATAAGAGATTTCAATTATTGTTTTTAGTTAATTTTCAAAAATCTCTAAAAACATGTTTTCACTTCATCATTATGGGTGAATTGATGTGTAGATTGGTGGGTAAAAATGGCTCCTATATCCAAAATCAAATCCACAACCTAATAAAGTATACAACAAGTAAAGGGGTCTGAATACTTTGTGAATCCACTGTATGTGTCTGTGAATGTAAGTGTGCTAATGTTATGCGTCAGAGTGTTGTGCGACTCCGCTGTTATGTTTCCATGTGATGTAAGGCCAGTTGTGCATTCTGGCTGCCATTTTCTGTGTGTGTGTGTTTGTGTTACTCATGATTTTATGTAATTATTCAGGTAAAAACTAGCTTATCACACAAATTGCTACACATTGTGATTGGGTGTGCATTGCAAAATATTGTATGATTGATAAATTTCCCATAGAAATCCCCATCTGGAACTGCTGAGATTAGTCAGAATAAATTTTTGTTTGTTTTTTATTGTTAGTGGGCTTATTTACATACTACAGACTGTTACGCTACTTAAGTCGTAGGTTTTCAAAAGCCAGTATTGTGATCATGGTTTCCAAACAGTACATTCTACGCAAAGATAATTCAAGGATACAGAAAATCATTTCTACTTGGTCATGACTGTGTCACAAACTGTAAATTATATCAGTAAGAGCAGTAATTACGCTGTTCTAGTGAGTGAGTGCTTCTTACTCTGAAACGGCTGACATGTTTTCAGCATATACAGTCTTTTCTATATTTCTGTGTGTGTGTGTGTGTGTGTGTGTTGTCACCATCCTAGTTGTTGTGCGATTGATATTTAGGAGTGTACAGTATACTTGACGGTATATGCTGTGGAAAGAAAGGACTGCTTTGTGTGTTATTCTCTATCCCTCTCCTAGTGTTTCTCTCTCCGTCTGGTTTTATCTTTCGCTTTTTCCCCTGAAATGTACACTGGGTCAGAAATTTCTGCTCCAACGTGGCAGATGACATACACACACATGCACGCACAGCTCCATGAAAAATCGCCCACAGCACAGCAATGGAGAGACAGAGCACTCACACAGATTATTTTCCTGTAGAACTCAGGAAATGCATGTCTGATCTGTATTGTCTCTGTTGAATCTTTCAGCCTTTGCTCACTAAGTGTTTTGCTTTGTTAGAAATAGACATGTATTTGAAAAAGCTAACAGTAGATAAAAGCTAACTGCGTCTGTGTAGATGACCTCTTATTCATGGTCTGAAGTGATTTGTTTAAATATTTGTTTGAGCAATTCTGTGTCTTGTCTGACCCTGTTGAGTGAAAGTGCTGGATTGGTTAGACATTGTAAACAGTGCTGTTGGTCTGTGTGACACACAGTCTCTGAGGTCTGTTTGTCCACATATGTTTTTAATGATAGATTAATTTTTGACCATCAAAGTTGAGAACAAGTCTCTGTAACTGGCCAATAATGAGTGAGAAAGTCATCTTGAGTGGAATGTGAACATACAGGTAATGTTGTTCCAGATGACGAAGTTGTGCAGTTTCCCAAGCCAAAAAAAATAGTTCTCTGTGAGCATATATTTCAGGAAGAAAAAAAACCTGAACTATAAGAATCTCAAAGGATTAAACCTCCAGTAGTATGTATTTAATGACAAGAATCAATATATTGATAGTATACGCTGTATATTGATTGTCAGAAGATTGTCAGTTTGTTTCACTGTAGGAACAGCAGGACCTGGGAGCATACAATTTGTTAATTCAGGCCTTGTGTACTTCTTATAAAAGACAAATTAGCAGATGGTAAATAAAAGATATGAGATTAAGGAGGATTTAAAAAATACTGACTTAAGAACATTCAGACCATTAGCAACAGTGCCAGAGTTGGGTAATAGAAAAACCATGAGGACAGTTGAAACTGTCTGTTACTGTCAGTCTATAGAATGCAGCAGTTTTCATGGGTAGGGTAGTAAGAACAGATTGCCTAAAACTTAGGGGGCTTAAATTTTCATTAACTGTTCCACTAACTGGGCAGGTTTGTCCACTGTTTGCACAGCTGTTTGTGAAAGAACATAGATTTGAGACACCACACAAGAGATTTGCTGGCAGTGGAATCTTGCACCATTAAAAGTGACTAGATCCTTTAACATTACAAAATTGCATAACACTGAACTTAGCTACTTGGACCCTTGGTTGACTGGAAGTTGTTTTATAAGCCTACAAAATTTTTATAAAAACTATTGCTTGCCTCTGCTTTCCAGCACCAACAGTAATAAAAGTGAATAAACGTGCTGTTATAATTTACCGTTTACTGGTTATTAAAGTGTAGATTTATTACAACAATATATTTAATGTAACAAGAGAATGCTTGAGTGGAGCATGAGCTGGTGCAACCAGCGAGCAATGATGAGAAGAGAACTCTTCGAAGAAGACACTTCTATCCTCAGCCAAGAAGGGGATACATATAACCCCTATAATTTAACCCAGTGTTGAATAATTCTGAGTACTGAACAAAGGAGAATGCCCAAAATTCCAATTTGCCAAACCTATTCCTCCCACTTCCTTGGGTTTTTGATGTAAACCTTTAATCTGTTAAGCTTTTCTCTCTTTAACGTAAAGGCAAAGTCAAATGCTACGTAAAACCTATGGTGTCATCTCATAAGTTTTGATATTAGCCTTTCATAAATCACCATTACTTTATAAAGGTCTGTGCAATGCAGTATTATGTAGTAGGTCTGTGCAATGCAGTATTATGAAACACAATATAAGTAGACCACGTTCCACTTTAAAAGTTATTTAAGAGCTTTGTTTGAAGCAGTAAAAGGATATTCTTATGGGAATATCCTTATATTTAGATTTGCTAAAATTACATGCTGACACTAAAACGTGGAGAGAAATGCTACAAACAGGCAATTACCGTGAACCGTGGATTGACAGTTGACTAAGTGTGCAGTTGACTATCTATTCTACTAGATAGATATAATTTTTTTTGTTTGTACACAAATTTATCAGACAGCCAATATACAGGCAGGGCTTTACTATCTAGTTTCACCCATGCTGACTAATTTGAAGTAAAATTTTGTCATGATTCTGATTTCCTTTTCTCAGTCCAAATCCATCGTCACATTTTTTTTTCACATTTTTCTGCTGATTTTTTGCAAAATGTACCAACATCCAACAAACCTCCCTCCTTCACAAATCATTCTAACCCTGTTTAATATCCATGGCTAAAATGTCGCCCCCTTGACCTTTGTTTACCCATACATTGTTCCCAGGCCCTGCCCATGGCAAAGATCCCCTGAACTTTTTCTATCGTGCTTTCTCAGGGGATGGCATGAAAACAGGCCAAGTGGGGATACAAACAGCTTAATTACGGCCATGCTGAGGGCAAACTCTTAAAGAGGCCTGGCTGTGAGGGCAAGTCAAGCCATAGCAATAATGGGTATATTGTCTTTCATGCTTGTACTTTCTCTCTCTCTCTCTCTCTCTCTCTCTGGTTTTGTGGAAGCCTCGTCCCCAATCCTGCGTGCATAAGCTAAATTAAAAAGGTCTTTAAGTAAACCAAAACATTTTCCTCCCTCCCCCAAACTGACTCATATTCAATTCAGTTCAGTACCGCAGCACAGTGGATATTTGGTTGGTCTGGCATAGCCTGGGAACTCTCACAGGGGCCATGGCGAACAGCCATTTGCAAACAGGTCTGGCAGGGCCCCATTTGTGCTGAACCTGGTACTAAATGGCTTGTAAACAAATATCAGAGGTGTTAACATCTGCAGGGTTCATAGAACAACCTTTAGATATATACAATATAACATTCATTCATAGCATTCAATTTTATCTCTTCTAACTGCCAGGATAACAGCTGCCAACAGTGTCATTAGGAACAGCACTCGGATGACTGCCACACACTCAGATTTTATAGTCATCTGGCAGCCTTGTCGCCACAGCATGGAACTCCGCAACTCTCATAGCTGAAGTGATTTCTAGCAGGAAGGCTGTTTTCAAAGACACCCACTTCAAGTCACCTTCGCACATAGGAGTATAAGGATACACATTCAGGACAGATGGAGAGAAGCCGCTGTTCAGAAATTCCTGAAGTAAGATAAAGATTTTAGGAACTGGACAAAGTACTGGCCCCAGTGACCCGATAAGGTGAACACCATTCTTGGACCCATTCCATCCAAGGGCTGACCCATCCATGAAATGGGTCCATGAATGAATGGTGGCCCATGTGATTGGGGCTCTTGCATTCAGAAGTGTTTTCTGGATTGCTACATACCAGTCTTTGATTGGTGGTATAGTCTGAGGGGTGAAACCCAAAAACACAGGCAACGCAGGCTGTGGATGCAAAATCTCTGGGCCATCCATGGGCCATATTATCCTGTCCCAGAGGGCTGTCCAGCTCTGCCAGAAAGAACCAGAACTGGTGATGTTTTAACCTGACATTGGCAAAGAGATTCACATGTGCTTGGCCAACCTTCTCTGGGCCATACCACTTCCCTGGACATACGTGGAGTCTCAGTGGTTCCTCTACCCAACGACTGCACAACCCTGGCACATTACTGTCAGTCAGACTAGGTGTGTTTAGGCCCACCTGAGAAGATTCTGTGCAAGTTGACAAGAGCTGCTCTCTCTCATGCTGCCCTGATGGTCACAATGCTTGGCACAGAACTTGGCAACATCTGAGAACTGGCAAGAATGACCTGAGTGCAAGATGGCCCACCTTTCACTCAAACTGGATGATGTACTTTACACATGGGGGGCCACGTGCCCCTCTCCAGTACACTTGTGGCACCAGACCATATCTTGAATAAAAAAAATTTTATCTATAATTGGATCTACCCTGCAGTCCTTCTTTTGAATAAGACAGTACATTCCATTTTAAACTATGGGGTCTACTTTTCTATAGCACCTCTGCCCATGAGGCACTAAACTTGAGACAAAGCAGTGACTTTACTGGGATCTGATCTGAAATTAGCAAGCCGTTGAAGCCCAAAAAAGGCTGGGGACTGGCAAAAGCATTGTAATTTGTACCCTTCTCATAACTGGGACCTGCCATAATCCTCCAGCAAAACTGTCATTAAAGGTTTTGCACTTTGGCATGAAAAACCCTGCAGACATTGGTGCTATGTGGAAAAGTGCATTTGATGATGTGGGTTGAGGTGTACCATCCAACCCTTCTTGAGCCACAGCCATGCTAAGGGTGGCTGTCACAACCCAAATGCAGAAAAGTAGACAATTGTGTGTGGAGGGAATAAAAGTCCAAAATGAAGAGCTGTAAATTGGGAATCCCAGCTAAGAGTAGCAGACAGCAATTAATAGTGCATGGTATCTAGACCAACACTTGTTTTCCAATAGATTCAGACATTGTTTGCACAATCACTGGGCATGGTTAGCCTACCTGGTACAATATACATTATGGGGTAATTCAACTCAAGTGTAGAAAAACAAACATTTGTGTGGTGGGAATACACACTCCAAAATAAAGAGCTATGAATTAGCAAGAATCACAGCTATGAATGGCAGATGCAGCACTCAAGAGTGATTGGAATGCAGAGGGAATAACAACATCATGATGCTTAGCAGTAGATGTTAAACTCAAGCTCTGTTAACTCAAGCTCTGTTAACCAGGCAACCATCCGAACCCACCACTATGTGGAACACATGAAGGGAGAAAAAACAAGGGCTTTAAGTGACTTTCGAATCGAGGTTTCAATACTTTTAGCTTAAGTTTACTATAAATTGCAGGTGTTTAAAGAAATCATGTAATCCTAATACAGTGTGTGTGGAACAAATAACATATCTGTATTGGCAGAAAAATTAAATAACCATTTTATTTCATTTTTCCCCTCTTCTAGTCCAGCGTATCACGACGGCAGCAGCGGATGATCAAGAACAGAGAGTCTGCATCTCTATCACGGAAGAAGAAGAAAGAGTACTTGCTGACCTTGGAGGCCCGTCTGAAGGTTGCGCTCTCTGAGAACGAGAAGCTGAAAAATGAAAATGGGACACTGAAAAAGCAACTGAAGGGTCTCATGAATGAAGTAGGTCCTGCAATATTATATTGGATATACACTGATCATCCATATCATTAAATCCACTGACAGGTGAAGTGAATAAAATCCATTCTCTTGTCACAATGGCACCTGTCACGAGGTGGGATATGTTAGGCAGCAAGTGAACAGTCAGTTCTCGAAGTTGATGTGCTGGAAGCAGGAAAAATGGGCAAGCGTAAGGATCTGAGTGACTCTGACAAGGGCCAGACTGTGATGGCTAGACAGCTGGCTCGGAGCATCTCCAAATCGGCAGGTTTTGTGGGGTGCTCCTGGTGTCTATAGTTAATAGCTCATTCACAGGGAATTGTAGGGCGACCGCTCCACATAAAGTCTAATAATAAACACAGTCAATAAATTTTACTGTACCAAGACAGCTACAAGGAACTTTTTTGCACCCTGACTTTTAAATTAAAATCCTGGGCATTGGTCTGTGATCTTGTTTAATTTTCAGTTTCCTCTCATAAGTATGAGCATCAAACTTTCTAAAATCAAGTCACCATTAGCAGTGTCTGCCATTTCATACCAAAAATCAGCTAAGCTACTAGCTGAAAAAGGAAGTGACAGCTAGCTAGCTACACTTATAAACAAAAATTTGTAGAAAGGAATGGAAATAATCAAACATAACTTTATACTTACAGTTTATTAACTATATTTATAGATTAGACCACTACTGCAGGTTCCAAGTGATTCCAAGCCAGGCTTCCTGTGTAAAGCAATCTTAAAGCAATTGCCTGTGTTCAGACAATACAATGACATGCTGTGTATCTCCTCTATGTTTGTGTTTAGAACACCATTCTGAAGGCAACTGCTCCAAAGAGACGAGCCGTGTGTCTCATGGTGGTCCTGGTTTTCTTGGCCAGCAACATTGTGCCAATGAGGTAAGATAATATAATCTACACAGATGGCAAGGAAGTCCGGTGAGAAATTGGCCAAATTGCTTGTTTGGCTTAATGTAGTTACGGTCTGTACAGATGATGGCAGAATGGGTGTATATATACGTATCTATATTTTATTGAAGCCTCTGTGGGAGTCCATTGAGGAAGGATGGTTTATTTAAATAAACCATAAATAAGACATTCTGCATTATAATGCAATTCAGATGATAAGATGTCTGGTCTGTAAAGACATTGACCAGTTTGCATGGGGTAAGAGATATCTTTGTATATTACACAGATGGGACTGTCCACAAATGTATGCATTATCATCACACTAAAGTTACATGCGTATTATGTAACTTCCACTGATCACACTGTAGAGCTGTGCTCATTACCTAGGCTACAGGAAATGTTAAACAATCTCTGTCTAGCTCCATTATAAACAAAGGATAACTTGAATTTCTTGTATGTCAAAAAGTATCTCATATCTTCAGTGCAGACTAATTGTTTTGACCTTCATTATAAGGGTGTGTATTTTGGTTAGTATGCTAAATGCCCAGTGGTTTGATGGTCAGTATGCTACATGCACATAATGTATGTAGACATATTCCTTTGTCAGGAACACAACAGCTTCCGAGTGGCACAAAGCATTTGCCCTATTGTCAGGAGATCACAAGTTTGAACCCTGATGATGCAACTGCCATCTGGGGTTGGGAAGGGGGGTGGGGGGTTCCTCTGACAAGCTGTTTTAACATAATCTGTATATTTATGTTTAGCATTTAAAAACTGGCCAATACATGGTTTTGGCTTGGTTTAAAACTAAGTATTAGTTATAGACAAAGTTTAAAACTGCTCTGTTTGATGTGTGTATATACAGTCAGGTCCATAAATATTGGGACATCGACACAATTCTAACATTTTTGGCTCTATACACCACCACAATGGATTTCAAATGAAACAAGATGTGCTTTAA
>CM040993.1:924418-939573 GCA_022985145.1 Pangasius djambal | reverse complement strand
GGAACAGTTTGGAGCGGGCCCCTTCCTCTTCCAACATGACTGTGCACCAGTGCACAAAGCAAGGTCCATAAAGACATGGATGACAGAGTCTGGTGTGGATGAACTTGACTGGCCTGCACAGAGTCCTGACCTGAACCCGATAGAACACCTTTGGGATGAATTAGAGCGGAGACTGAGAGCCAGGCCTTCTCGACCAACAGTAGTGTGTGACCTCACCAATGCGCTTTTGGAAGAATGGTCAAAAATTCCCATAAACACACTCCTCAACCTTGTGGAAAGCCTTCCCGGATGAGTTGAAGGCTGCAAAGGGTCCCAAAACTTTTGGCAATATAGTGTGTGTGTGTGTGTGTGTGTATATATATATATATATATAGGAAGAGCACTTCTGGTGGCCTTATGTAAACTAGTAGCTATTTGTCAGGTTGCTGCTGACATGAAAGAATCAGGTTTTTGTGGTGTGGATTTTTTTTTTTAGTTATTAAATTAGTTGTCTAGCCACTTGTTTGAACCTGTGGTCTGATCATTTTTGGCTCTTCATTGTGTTCGTAGGCAGCGCACATGTTTGGGTGGAAGTGCTTTGGAGTGAGGTTGAATCTTTAGCTGTTTGTTTTCACTGCAAAAAATGACATCCTAGCAAGTGAAAATATCTTGAATAGAATAAAATCTGTCTAGTATTTCCTATTATAAGGTTACAATAAACCAAATATAAGACTATTTCTAGACATTTCTACTAATTTCAAGCTTTATATGTTCTTATTCTATTGGCAGATAATGTTACTTCTTTCTGCCAATAGAACAAGATTATTTCAAGCTTGAAATTAGTAAAATATGTTTAAAAATAAGTGTAATAATCTTGTAACAGGTTTACTGTAATCTTACAATAGGAAATACTAGATCAGACTTACTCTATTCAATATATTTTCACTTGCTAAGATGTCATTTTTTGCAGTGTTGCTAAATTCCAATGGAATCACGTAATGCAGCATTATTTTAAATTGATTTCCTTGATTTTGTTTTCTCTTTTCTCTATTTCTTTCTCTCTCTATCTAGTCTTTTTGAGGGAGATGCAGATTCCAGGTTTGTAACAGCCCCTAGTCCCAGTAGCAGACACTTGTTGGGCTTCTCATCAAAGATCAACAGTGACATGGGAGCCAGCTTACATGATTCTCCGTCTTCTCACACTGGAAATAAGTAAGGGTATCCTGTGATACAAACATGCATGTTTGTTTGTGTTATGTTCTCCCCTGTATCTTTGACTCATTTTCACTTACCTTTTTGTCTTTTATGCTCTTTTCTTTCCCCTAGGTTGGAGGACTTGCCAATGCCAGAAGAGAAGGCTCTCATGGTGGTTAAAAGGGATCCTTTCTTCCTCAGAACTCCTCCTCCTCCCTGCCAGCCTCCTGTAAACAGGACCAAGTGCATAAAGTTAGTACTGAGTGTACTCGAACTGCTACGGTTTTCATCTACACTATAAAAGTTTTTAGAAACCTGACCATCACACCTATATGTGCTTTTTGAACATCCCATTCCAGAGCTCAGGGCTCTGTGCAGGACACTCGAGTTCCTCCAATCCAACCTTAGCACACCATGTCTTCATGGAGCTCGATTTGTGCACAGGGGCATCGTCATGCTGGAACAGGTTTTGGCCTCTTAGTTCCAGTGAAGGGAAATTGTAATGCTACAGCATACAGAGACATTCTATACAATTGTGTGCTTTCGAATTTGTGGCAACAGTTTGGGGAAGAACCACATATGGGTGTGACGGTCAGGTGTCCACATACTTTTGGCCATATAATGTATGTAGTTATTGTTATCAGTCTCAGGCATCCTTGAAAAATGTTATGCCTCAGTTACTTACAAGTGCAAGAATAATTTAAACCATGTGTACTTTCAAGCTACTTACTGACAAGTTAACTTGAGCTTAGAGTCTACTCAGTCTAATGGAAGTTGCAAAACAGTAGATAAAATTATATAAAACGATTTTATATAATATATACACACAGACACACACACACACACACACACACACAGGTGCACGAGTGCCTGTACCCCAATGACTTTATTAGGAACACCTGTACACCTACTCATTTATGCAATTATCTAATCAGCCAATCATGTGGCAGCAGTGCAGGGCAGAAAATCATGCATATACAGGCCAGAAGCTTTGGGTAATGTTGACATCAACCATCAGAATGGAGAAAAGTGTGATCTCAGTGAGTTTGACTGTGGCATGATTGTTGGGGCCAGATGGGCTGGTTTGAGTATTTCAGAAACTGCTGATCTCCTGGGAATTTCACACACAGCAGTGTCTAGCTTTTACTCAGAATGGTGCAATACAGGATGGGCTACAAAAGCAGAAGACCTCATCGGATCCATTTTTGTCAGCTGAGGCTGCAGTGGGCACTGGCTCACCAAAACTGGACAGTTGAAGACTGGAAAAATGTAGCCTGGTCTGATGAATCTCGATTTCTGCTGAGGCTCACAGATGGTAGGGTCAGAATTTGGTGCCAATCCATGGACCCAACCTGCCTTGTGTCCACAGTCCAGGCTGGTGGAGGTGGTGTAATGCTGTGGGGAATGTTTTTTGACCATGTGCATCCCTTCATGGCCATAATTTACCATCTTCTAATGGCTACTTCCAGCATGCACTTTAGAGCCAAAACAGCTGTTCCTGTCCAAATACGTATAAATTGCACTGTATATTTGCAGCAGACTAAACAATTCACTTCTCTTCTGTGTGTAGGATGGCCAGTGAGCTGAGGGGATGGGTCCACCGCCATGAGGCAGTGCGCACTAAGAACCAGCGCAAAAGTGGCACCCACTCAAGAGCCAGAACCATAACGGTACAAGTGATCAGAGGCACTCACCCAGTCATCATCTCCATTCTGCTTCCATAGATTCCCATTTACAGAGTGAAAGCTCTCAGGAGCTTCTACATCTACACAGATCCTTAAAATAGTTTATTGTGTTGGGTTTGCTAGTCTCTATTTGTCCTATCTTTAATTTCCATGTTATGCCACATACTGTTTAACAGTAACGTACATTCTTGAGTAGTAGACACATGTTCACAAGTTATTAGGAAAGGAAAATTAGGCACTGTGGTGATAGTAATTTTGACTACGTATCTTTTGTGGAAACCTATCACTCAGGGTGCATTGGAATGTGACACACGTGGATTTGAACCCGAGAGTGTTTTCTGTAGTTCGACACTGTTTCTGTTCTTTAGGTAGATCTGGAGATACATATGCTTTGGTGAACAGAACTCTCTTTCCTTTTTCCCCCTCTGTCTTCTCACATTCAGCTTGTATTTTTGTAGTTTTTAGAAATTAAGTTAAACAGGTTTCTCTGAGCAGCCATCATTTTCTTTCATTTCATGTCCTTTCACTCCTGTCTCTTTAATTACCACCTCCTACTCATGTCATGTCTCTTAACATTATGGGGTGATAAGACTAAGGCCTAAAGAAACCCCATACCTTTATCAGCCTTACAGGTGTTTTGTAATAAATTCTTCTAAAATAAAGTAATTGGACTTGTCCAGTTGTGCCAAGTCAGTACTGTGTAAATGTTAAACTAGAAAGCTACAGGCTGTTTTACAGTATTTTACATAGCAGCAGACAGGCTGTAAAGCAACCCAAAAGTAGTCAGTCTGAAAGTTGAGGAAAAGCTAGTGCGAGTCTCTGCTTATGAATAGGTAGGTCTGGAATGCCTACAAGGGAGACTTATTATTTCTCAAATCTTTTATCATCGGATGTGTTTGTCTCACATAAGAGAAGTAAGGATGCAATTGCAATGAGTTAAATCTTCTAAGGTAATCATAAGTAACACACAGAGTGTGGTGGTGCTTATGTCACTTATGTTTGGTGTAGTGTGTACTTTCTGGGCCACCATAACAGCTCTGAGTAGTTTCCACTCTTAGAATCCAGTGATATAAATAGCCCATATATTTTGACAGTGGAGAGAGAAAAAGTTCAAGCAATTGCACATAGATCAGTGTACTCACACTCGGGTGTTTCCCTGAACCCAAACAGGGGCTTGTCTGGTGAGGCCTTAATGTGAACCAAATGTAATCATAAATACGGTGAAGCTTTATGTTTATTTTAGGAGATGTTTATTTAACATTTATGAAAGGAGTCTCCAGTGTTAGCGCTTTGTAACAGTCAGAGGTAAAGTTGTAACTTTAAGTTTTCAGACACAGTCTTAAGGATAGAGGAGTTATGCTCTGCAGTTTCTTGGTAACATGACAAGTTGCATTTTTGTTTTATTACTTTCAAGAGACAGGAAAAAGTCTCTTAAATAAAAAAATTGCAATAAGTGAATTGCTTTGATATAAAAAGTATAGAACCCATTGGGACATGCTGTTATTGGAGAGATAAGCAACTGTGTGGTGGTAATGTCGCCACCCCATCATTGAATATTTTCCTATAACACTACTTTCTGTCATGTTTTATTAATTACATAAAAGCTACTTAAGACTAATGCAAAAGGTTTTAAAGTTTTTACTCTTGCTAACAAACATTATTCACTACCACTTTTTCAAAACATTCTATACATTTCTCAACTTGGCACGACAGTTTAATTCAATTTAATTGAATTTTGTTTATATTTTATAGATCTTGTCACAAAGCAGCTTCACAGAAATCCAGCTATAGGTTTATTTCACATCCAATGCGCACAATGCAGAACTACCAACACAATCAGTAGAATGGTACATCTTTACTGCAGGTGTACCACTAGCAAACTCCTTAGTCGGTCTGATTCATTTGGCCATATCTTATTTAACACCTTATGAACCTGCTATACACAGCAAGGAAGATTCTTTCCATGCCTTGTCCGTTCCTGCAAACTTTAGCTGATGAGTGAATTGAAAAGAATACTTTTTTTTTTTATGCAGTATTAGATTTTTCAGCTACTTGAGAAATGTGAATGAATACTATCTCCTTTACTCGATGAGCACAATTCTGTCGCACAACATATTTTATACAGAGATAACATGCATGCTCTGTATTCTGCATTTAGTAAATGATACCATTTTGAAGCAAAATACCTAAATACCTTGTTTTACGATTAAAGGTTTGGGATGGAGATATATATATTATAATATTATAATAAATATAATTCTTTTTTTTTCGTATCTTTTTTTTATTATTATTTATTTTATTTTATTTTTTAAACAGAAAATGGCCAGTAAGAAGGCGGAAGTGGCGCAGATTGTGACTGTACAGTACACAGACTCTTCTGACAAGTGAGTGGTGCTCATTTGACGCTACTACTTTGTAGTTGTTTTTAGCGGTATTAGGATTTTTTTTTTTTATTGACCTGGTGCTTTAAGATATTTGTAAACCCATTACAGGCCCCTTAGGACCCATAATTATTTATGCATTTATAAATTATGCAGATAGACATGCCTGTGTAATAAACGTCAGCAGGCAATGACTTCAATGGCTTCGCGTAAAGACTCAGCTTTGTAAATATCATATGAATGTTTATAAAATCCTGCTGTTCTGAAATTGGCAAGAATAGTTTAGATATTGGCATAGTAGAAATTCTTGCAAAAATACTGACCATAAATCTACTACAGCTACAATGTCCTGATCACAACTAGCAAATGTGAAATTGGGTGGTCAAGTTGTGTAATGTCCTCAGTCCTTTTATAGCATAAATGTTGTGCAACTGCACGCAGGTAGGTTGAAATTCGCTGCCCTGCATTTGTGTCATGTAATGTTTTTAGGCTACATTCTTATGTTTCTTCATATTATTTTTGCTTCAGAGTAAATGATCTAGCGATAAGCCTTTGTCTGTGATGTTACACTGTTTTTGACTGAGCATGGTTTTAATTGTTTGTGGTCTAAATGTACCGAATAGGATTCGGTTTTCTGTTGTTCTAGCTGTTCCAGGGCAAAGGCTCTTTATGGGAACTATTTGAGAGGTTATTTTAGTGCAGCTACTTAATTCCTTACATAAACATTGGTGGTTTTAAATGATTTTGGAGTCTTTTCTCCTAAAACTATAATGTTTCCAATAACAAATAAAGGCTATCAGGGAAACTTTAAGCTTAATTATATCCTGTTTTAGCTTGTACTGGTTTCCCTGGATTTTATTCTGTTGTAAACATGTTAGTATTTTTAAATGCAGTTTCTGTTTAATTAAGAAGTCATGCCACTTCTTTAGAAACGTCATATTTACTACTTTCAAGCGAATGAAAAAGTTCAGAGATTTCACCTGGTGACTCATTGACTTGAATTTTTTTTAAAAAAGGGCTGCGTGTCATAAGCATTTGTGTCTGGGCCTAGTTTATGAAGGCTGAACTTTTCCCTGTCTTTAGGCATTCAAGCAACGAGCTGCAGGTCTACTACGCCCCTCACCGCACTTACAGCGATTTCTTTGATGAGATCAACCGAAGAGGCGACACCTTCTATGTGATTTCTTTCCGCAGGGTGAGTAGCTTTGTTAAATCTTTGTGGGTTTTTTTTTTTTTTTTTTTTTGCAGTCACATACTTTCAAACTGCTGTATGTCTTTGAACATTCTTTACACTATTCTTGATGTAAAGAAATCTTTTTGTGGAACATAAGCTTTAAAATATCATTCTGTCTAGGGCTGGGCAATATTGCAACTTTATGAATGATTCTCGATTATGATTTCAATTTTAGTGCAATTGAAAAATTACGCAATTTTTAAAGTATTTTATTTAGTAGAATGGACTTTGGAAACTGTAGATAGTAAAAAAAAAAAAAAAAATAGTAACAGCACCATCTATAGCAAATAGTGCAAAAAATGGTTCTTTAAAAAAAAAAAGTTTGAGTTTTTCCTTTGTATTGGTTTAAACTTTTAAATAGCATTTATGGAAATTTTAATAAAAAAAATTAAACATGCACATGAGCTAGGTTATCTGTCTGGAATTATTAACAAAACCATTAGATTGAGTTCTCAGAACTAACCTAATTATGGCGAGGAGGAATATCTTCATTCCATGTTGAAACATCTTTGATACAGTGTATGACTTAAATCTCGTAACTTATATTGACTTATATTCAATTCAATAAAAATTTATTTGTATAGTGCTTTTAGCAATAGACATTGTCACAAAGCAGCGTTACAGAAATAAACACATTCAAATTAAATTAAACCAAAAAAAAAAAACATTTCAGATATTCTGTGATGAAAACCACGCAATGGTTTGTATAGACCACATCCACTTCTGGTTTAAATCCAAATACAAAAAGAGATTTGAGCACTAAATAGAAACACATAATGACATTGCATTACACCTCTACCTTTACTTTTAAATGTATGAAAAAGAGATTATAGTAACATTTACAGCAACAGATATTGAGAGAGTGAAATCATTATAATTTTGCATGTGTCTTCAAAGTCCTGAGACTTGTGCAATGCAGAAGTGATTTCTCTGTTCAAACCCAGTTCATCTCACTGGCCAGTTCCCAAGTCCTCAGAGCAGAGAGAATGCCAAACTGTTCACAGAGCTTCCACAAGCTCTGTAGTGGATTGCCACTGTCTTAGACACCACAATTCCACTATCAGACCCAGGCTCACCCTGTAAACAAATTAATTTTATTAATGAAGAGCATGTGAAGAGGTTGGAACAGGAGTTCCATGCCTTGGGACTGGCTCACTCCAACGTCCCACCCTCTTTAAGTAAGTGAGGAACCATATGGTCTCACTCAGAGTAGGAAACATTGAGTTCGGCCTCTGACGAACATCTCTGTGATTCAGAGGTGCACAGAAGTGTCCAAAAAGAAATGAGGCTGTGTATGAACACGAAACACAGGCAACTGTAGGTTTAGAGAACAGGAGGCCCACAAGAGCTTAGGTGTTGATTGCTCTTTGTTGACTTAATGGAGACCATTTTGCCTCTGCTTTTGTTGGGAATTTGGACCTGGGTTCATTTTTCCACCTATAGAGCAGGTGCTACCAGCTTTCGATTATACACTCAGATGATGTGATTGAAAAGTTGCGTTTTTATGTCTCATCCCTCCTAAAGTCTAATGTAAATCTGCTTTAGCAAATTTTTGATTCTACATTTTTGTTCTATGTTGCTTCTGCCTATCCTAATCTGTTTTGTTTTTCCTTTGTTTCTTACAAAAGATGAGTAATGCATCTGAAAACACTTCTGAGACCTGTTTGCTTTTCCTTGTGTAAATAGATGCTCTATCCACACGCACAAGGCAAGTCTGTCTTGCTACAAAATTTAAATTTCTTGTCCAGAAATGGGTTGTGGCTATCATGAGTCAGGTCAGAAAACATCGGATTTGTTTATTCAGGATGAAGTTGTATCAAGGATCACTTTCCTCAGTCTGTTTAACTGAGCTGCCTCTGGCTTTTTGACTCTGTGATAACAGCAACACATGATCACTGCCTGGCACTGACGGATGGCCTGATGGCTTCTGATGTCACCTTTTGTTCGGATGTAGGCAGGTTTGGGGAATCAAGTTATTAATGAACAGCTGAGAGATGTGTTTTTGATATCCCCTTTATACTCCCATATCACTGAATGCTTTATATTGGGAAAATGGATGCACATGTCTTAAGGCATTCTTGTTCAAATGGTTATCAGTAGGTTACATGGCCTTAAGTGTTCAATATGCAATCTTTTATTTAGTTTTTCGTATTAAACACACTTCTCCTCTTTTTAATTAAAAGCAGGCAGTATGTTCATTCTTGGAACACTTTCAGGACTACAGGATTGGATTGATTTTTAGACGTTTACACCAAAACCTTCCATCCAACAGCAACTTGGTTCCATTTTCTGAGACATGGAATGCCAGAAAATGGGAAAGAATGATGAAGATGGAGTTTATTAACTTATTTATTTTCATGTATTTTGTTTCCTGGGATTTAGGGTGTGTGACTCTATGGTGTTTTGTTGGTCCCACCCTCCCTGCTGTGTTCTATTCTTTCCAGATCTCTGCATCTTGTGCTGGACTCCATTTAAAATCTCTTTTGAATATTTTTAATTTTTTCATTTCTTTTTTTTTTTTTTTTTTTTTTTTTTTTTTTTTTTTTTTTTTTTTTTTTTTTTTTTTTTTTTTTTTTTTTTTTTTTTTTTTTTTTTTTTTTTTTTTTTTTTTTTTTTTTTTTTTTTTTTTTTTTTTTTTTTTTTTTTTTTTTTTTTTTTTTTTTAAGCCCCAACTCCCATGTTGCCCATTTAACATTTCCAACTTGTATCGTCAATGTTTCCATTCCCCTTTTGCTTATGTAAGCAGATTGCAACATTATTGGCTTACAGAGAACCTGGAGCCCTGGGAAAGCTTTGAGTTGGAAGACCTTATCCCTGCCCATGTGAGAATAGAGCTGCTTCAATACTGGTCTCCGTAACCCCAGAGAGAGGTTTTCTCTCTCTTCTCTTTTTAGTGGAGCTAATAGGTCTCGAAGATCCCATTTTTGGTTTCACAAGTTTCAGAGGTGCTCCAGGTTGCATACTGGACTGCAGCAGTGAGCCTGAGATGAATATAACATGCCACTCTGCTCTTCTCTGTTTTTCCAATTTCCTTTACTGTAGTCAGATGCACACATTTTTCCACAAGTGCTTTGGCAGCTCTTAGAACAGGTGGAAAGTGATTATAGAGTTTTCCATTGGTACAGTAGAATCAGGTCACTATGCATAAATCTGATGTCACTTTAAAAGGTTAAAGTGACTCCTAAAAAGCAGTGGGACAATAGCCTTACTAAGCATGATATGATTTGTAAGATGCTAACTGAACACAAGGCTTTATTTATGCTTTAAAATGTTATATTTTATGTGTCTTGAGCCAGATTTACCAAATTAAATATGTTTGGTTTTACCTAAATCATTTTTGGCTTCCCTTTAATCAAACACACAGATGGAATGCTATTTTTGTATCCAGGATCAAAAGAATTAACAGTATTTATACATATGTAAACTATGGTATGGTTTGACGTTAGCCTTAAAATCCAAATCTGTCCTCAGCTGCAATTTCAGCCACATATACTCACTATCCACTTTATTAGGAACACCTCTACACCTGCTCTTTTATGCAGTTATCCAATCATCCAATCAGCCAATCATGGGGCAGAAGCACAATGCATGAAATCATGCAGATACAGGTCAAGAGCTTCAGTTAATGTTCACATCAAACATCAGAATGAAGAAAAAGATGGGGGTGGCCCCACATGGGCGGCCTGAAGATCATTGGGATTGCTGGGGATGATGCCACTTGGAGGCCGTGGGGATCTCATATGGGGAGTTGTACTGTGATGGCTTGGGACTGCGATTGCTGCGTGCAGTTTTGCACTCAGGTTTCCATCAGTGGACAGTGAATAGGTTCCCACGAAACAGACTTCATATGAAAACTGTAATGAATTTCCTGGTTACACAATTGCACTATTTGACCATGTAGTACACAATTATAGAAGGGAATTATTTATAATCACACTATGTCACCCAGATGAGGATGGGTTCCCCTTTGAGTCTGGTTCCTCTCAAGGTTTCTTCCTCACCACCGTCGCCTCTGGCTTGTTCATTAAGGATAAATTTATACATTTAAAATTTATATCCTATATGTATGTTTCAGTAAAGCTGCTTTGTGACAATGTCTATTGAATTGAATTGAAATTGAATTGGTGCCAGACGGGCTGGTTTGAGTTAGATTGCTGATCTCATATAAACTGATCAGCCATAACATTAAAACCACCTGCCTAATATTGTGTTGGTCCCCCTTGTGCCACCAAAACAGCTCTAACCCGTTGAGGCATGGACTCCACAAGACCTCTGAAGGTGTGCTGTGGTATCTGGCACCAGGACATTAACAGCAGATCCTTTAAGTCCTGTAAGGTGCGAGATGAGGCCTCCATGGATCGGACTTGATGACCAGCACACCCCACAACTGCTCGATCAGATTGAGATCTGGGGAATTTGGGGGCCAAGTCAACACCTTGAACTTTTTGCCATGTTCCTCGAAAAATTCCTGAACAGTTTTTACAGTGCTGCAGGGCACATTATCCTACTGAAAGAGGCCACTGCCATTAGGGAATACCATTCCCATGAAGGGGTGTACCTGGTCTGCAACAATGTTTAGGTAGGTGGTACGTGTCAAAATAGCATCCACATGAATGCCAGGACCCAAGGTTTCCCAGCAGAACGTTGCCTAGTGCATCACACTGCCTCCACTGGCTTGCCTTCTTCCCATAGTGCATCCTGGTGCCATCTCTTCCCCAGGTAAATGATGCACGTGATGCAAAAGAAAACATGATTCATCAGACCAGGCCACCTTCTTCCATTGCTCCGTGGTCCAGTGATGCTCACCTGTCCATTGTAGGCACTTTCGGTGGTGGACAGGGTCAGCATGGACACTCTGACTGGTCTGCAGCTACGTAGCTCCATACACCGCAAGCTGTGATGCACTGTGTGTTCCGACACCTTTCTATCATATCCAGCATTAACTTTTTCAGCAGTTTGTGCTACAGTAGCTCTTCTATGGGATCAGACCGGACAAACTAGACTTAACCTCCCACGTGCATCATTGAGCCTTGGGCGCCCATGACCCTGTCACCAGTTCACCGGTTGTCCTTCCTTGGACCACTTTTGGTAGGTACTAACCACTAAATACCAGGAACACCCCACAAGGCCTGCCGTTTTATGCTCTGACCCAGTCGTCTAGCCATCACAATTTGGCCGTTGTCAAAGTCTCTCTAATCCTAACACTTGCCCATTTTTCCTGTTTCCAACACATCAACTTAGAACTGACTGTTCACTTGCTGCCTAATTTATCCCACCCCTTGACAGGTGCAATTGTAACGAGATAATCAATATTATTCACTTCACCTGTCAGTGGTCATAATGTTATGGCTGATCAGTGTAAATTGATTAAAGAGGATTTTTTCTGTGTGTCTGTGTGTGTGTGTGTGTGTGTGTGTATTAGTTGTTTGTTGTTAACACCTATTTTCTATATTTCTGGCTCAGGATCACCTTCTTCTTCCTGCCACCAACCACAACAGAGGAAGCAGACCAAAGATGTCAGTTGTTCTCCCAGCAATGAATATCAATGGTGAGACCTAACAGTCCTCTTTATCATGCATAGTTGCTTTAGAGACAGACAACCTTGGCTAAGATGATACATAAAGGAACAAAAAGCCTTTTGGGGTTGCTATTGGAGAAACATATATTTTGGACTCTTTTTCCAGCCGTATGCTTTCGACAAGGCCATTTAGCTCTTTGAATATAGAATGTAGATGGATAAGGCACATCATCCAGGCCAGATGGTTTAAAATGGTGCATGCATTAGTAATCATATTTACTTTTGGACCAGTTTTATGAACTGTGTTCTGCTCCAGATATTTTTTTTAACCAATTTGTTTTATTTATCTTTTCAATATCACCAAAACCACTTTCTACTGTGAGTAGTATTCCACAGTTTGTATGCTTGTGTCTGTTTTAAACATCAGCATTAGAACAGCAACGAGTATCATCATAAATGTGAAAATTGTATCAATTTTCATTGTATCAATATCTCTGTGTGTGTGTGTGTGTGTGTGTGTGTGTGTGTGTGTGTGTGTGTGTGTGTGTGTGTGTGTGTGTCATCGATTTGGTCATTTGGTCATCAATGACGAAGCCTCAGTTCTCAGTCACCTGCTCTTTTTAAACATCAACAAAACATGAGAGACTGATCATATCTGGAGAAAGCTTAATGTCGTTAACGTTTACTGACAACACTGTAATTTTTTAATTGCCATTGAATCTCTGCTGAATCCCAACCCTGTATATACAGTTCACTTGCCACACATATATTATTTATTGACAAAGCATTTGATGTTTTCTGATGCAGAGCAATTTGCATTTCTTTTCTTCTCTGTCTAGCCATTCGCAGTTATAAGGCATGTTATTCAGATAGATAATGGCATAGAAACAAAGTAAAAGCTAGTCGGTCAAGCACTGTATCATAATTCAAAATAGTTTTACTTTTTCCTTTCCTCTGTAGTTTCCTCTAGCTGATGAGTCCAAAGCTGTGTTAGTCCAGGAAAAAGTGACTTGGGTGCATGCAATACCATAACCCTTCTGTGAATAACTTGTAAGATTATAGGTCTTGAAAAATGGCCATTCATCTTCTTTTTAATAATTATGATCTTGAGGGAATGAAGGCTGACCTTCTTTTGGGAGCCCCAGCAGCTGTCAGTCAGTGGAGTCAAACAATGTTGCCGTATCTGACCAAATAATCTTGAATCACGAACAGTGAATTCCTTAAGGAAATACATCGTTTTTGTTATTGTTTTTATGGCTATTAGAGTGTGGACATACACATTTTATATAGTCACTGGGTTACAAATAAATATACTCACTCTCTTTATCGGTACATGACGAGCAAAGGCTAAGATGGCATTTTGATTAAGTGTTAGATGGCAGTATGGGGCAGTTCCAGCAGTCCAAATAATCTCCCTTCTGGTGCTGAAATATGCTTTAAATTCTTTCAGCTACATGCTGCATCAATTTAGTTTCTCCTGCTTATAAATGGCTTTCATATGCTTGCCCTGATAGAGGTTTTTCAGTGAATCTGAAGTAAAAGCATGGTGAGGGGACTCTGCCATTTTGGGTTCAATCTGATTAGCTTCAAGAGCTTCAATTAGCAATTTGTTTTTAATAATATGGGCTTTACCTCTTGGACTTTAGGTTTGAGGTAGTTAATCTGTACAAGAGATTTGTCTTTATGCTCTTTTTATATTTAAATTGATTTATATTCAAAATTACTTGAGTACAAAACAACAGCTTTGAATGCATACATTTGTGCAGTGTAGTGCTTTCTGGGTTTTGCTGAATGCTTCAACAGAATCTGATCCTCATCTCTCCATCTCTCCATCTCCATCATCACTTGTCATTACCTCTGGATGCCTAATTAAGAAGCTAAACAAGGTCACACTTGCACGAATTAGTTCTGTGACTTTCAGAAGAAACATATCCCTGTCTAAGAAGTCCAAGAAGCCGAGTCCAGAGGGACAGGAAGAACCCAAAAGTTCTGCCCTTTTAAAAATCCATTTAGAAAGTCCTAATCAAAAAACGTAGACATTACTGTGAGTCTCCTGTCTTCAGCTTGTTGAGGAGAGTTTGGAACTAATTCTAGCAACAACGCGAAAGTTTAGTTGCACCGGCTTGGACACTGACTCGTGGTCTCGCACCGGAACCCCATCATGCTCATCTTATGCTTCTGCCACTAAGTGGTGGAGGCATTATGTCTTCACATTGTCTGTTGTGGTTGTCTGTCAAGGAGAGGCAGCAGTTGTCTAGGAGAGGCAGCAGTGGAATTTTTAACTGGTTTGTTTAACAGGGTTTTAGAGAGTGAGAAGATGCCTGAGGAATGGAGACGTAGTGTATTAGTGCCGAACTTTAAGAATAAGGGTGACGTGCAGAGTTACAGCAACTATAGGGGGATAAAGTTGATGAGCCATACAATGAAGCTATGGGAAAGAGTAGTGGAAGCTAGGTTAAGGAAGGTAGTGGAGATTTGTGAGCAGCAGTATGGCTTCATGCCCAGAAAGAGCACAACAGATGCAATTTTTGCTCTGAGAATTTTAATGGAGAAGTATAGGGATGGTCAGAGGGAGTTGCACTGTGTGTTTGTAGACTTGGAGAAAGCGTATGACAGGGTGCCAAGAGAAGAGCTGTGGTACTGTATGAGGAAGTCAGGAGTAGCAGAGAAGTATGTCAGAGTGGTGCAGGACATGTATGAGAGGAGCAGGACAGTGGTGAGGTGTGCTGTAGGGCAGACAGAGGAGTTCAAAGTGGAGGTGGGACTGCATCAGGGATCGGCTCTGAGCCCCTTCCTGTTTGCTATGGTGATGGACCAGTTGTCAGAGGAGGTCAGACAAGAGTCTCTTTACACAATGATGTTTGCGGATGATATTGTGATCTGTAGTGAGAGCAGGGAGAGGTGGAGGTTTGCGCTGGAGAGAAGAGGAATGAAAGTCAGTCATAGTAAGACTGAGTACATGTGAGTGAATGAAAGGGAGGGAAGTGGAACAGTAAGATTACAGGGTGAAGAGGTGAAGAAGGTACAGGAGTTTAAGTACTTGGGGTCAACAGTCCAGAGTAATGGAGAGTGTGGGAAAGAGGTAAAGAAGCGAGTGCAGGCAGGTTGGAATGGGTGGAGAAAGGTGTCGGGAGTTCTGTGTGATAGAAAAATATCAGCGAGAA
>CM040993.1:902852-924318 GCA_022985145.1 Pangasius djambal | reverse complement strand
GGCTTGGCCCCTTAGTTCCAGTGAAAGGAACTTTGAATGCTTCAGGATACCAAAACATTTTGGACAATTCCATGCTCCCAACCTTGTGGGAACAGTTTGGAGCGAGCCCCTTCCTCTTCCAACATGACTGTGCACCAGTGCACAAAGCAAGGTCCATAAAGACATGGATGACAGAGTCTGGTGTGGATGAACTTGACTGTCCTGACCTGAACCCGATAGAACACCTTTGGGATGAATTAGAGCGGAGACTGAGAGCCAGGCCTTCTCAACCAACATCAGTGTGTGACCTCACCAATACGCTTTTGGAAGAATGGTCAAAAATTCCTATAAACACACTCCTCAGCCTTGTGGACAGCCTTCCCAGAAGAGTTGAAGCTGTAATAGCTGCAAAAGGTGGACCGACATCATATTGAACCCTATGGGTTAGGAATGGGATGGCACTTAAGTTCATATGTGAGTCAAGGCAGGTGACCGAATACTTTTGGTAATATAGTGTATATATATATATATATATATATATATATATATTTTCCCAAGGCATAGTTAATGAGACTGCAGTTTTTGGTGGAAATATCGCTTTAAGTTGTAGGATTACATATTATTTTATTTAGTATTGCTTGTGAAAGAAAAGTTTTTTTGTTCTTATTTGAACAGTGGCATTTCTTTCGTCTAATGTTTGGACTGTTTCTCTAACAATGCCGAACTGATTAAAACAGTACCTGGAAAATGACGACTGCAAACAGACTGTGCAAAAAAAAAAAAGTTAGTGACATGACTATATATATAATATATATATTTTCTGTATAAGGAAATACATCTAAATTTAAATATATGAATATGATACTGATACCATGCTTTACATTTCTCTGTCAGTGCACCCAGTCACTACAGGCTGGAAATGCATGCATTTGGCCCTTTGACATCAGTAAATTCAATGACTGAACTGAGATGCTTCTCGGCTGTTCTTCAGCCCATGCAGTTCAGAAAATATTGAGAAGCACTTTAAGAACATTCAAGTCATGCTAACTGCTATAGAAGATACACCTGTCAGTGACAGATATATTGTTGCTAAGTAGTTTGAGCTAAATTACTATTTGCAGTATTCTCTTTTTGTCACCCAATGTGACAATCAGCAAGATCTTGCATTTATTTTTTAGGACACAATAAATCCAACACATTTTCAGAGACATATCAGGATGGTCTTCAGCAACACACCACTTGACCTAGGAGAGCCGGATGTGTATTATTCAAAGATATTCATCTCTTCCTTGGCCATTTACTTGTATGATGCTAGATCAGTTAGATCTTTATATGTTCAACCTATACTAAGATATAAACCATGAAATTATTAAGTGTTTAACATAGGATCATTAAATTTATTTATTATTATTTTTTAATAATAATGTTCTGATGTCAAGGTACATGATGTGTGCTGCGATTTATCATTAAACAAGGAGCAAACATAAGAACATCTTAAACAAGATTTTACATAGTTTATATTTTTAGGTAACCTGGGGAAGGCATGGTGAGGCACTTGCTTAGCAGCAATTTTCAAAGAAATTTTAAGAATAACAAAGAAGAACACCCAGGTATACTACCAATTAGATATGTATCTTTTGCTGCTAACCATAATGCAAGAAAAACATATTAGTTTACTTAAGTCTTCAGAGATAAATAACGATCAACCATGCTGCTTTATTTATCAGAACTTCACAAAAGGACATGAGGCATCATGGAATAGTACCAGTGGGATCTCAGAAGAATAGTCACCCACCAGTACAGTCATACAGCCCTTTTAAAGGAATTTGTTGATAGAAACCATACACAGATCTCACCCCTAGCTAAGCAGCATGCCTCCAGGGATTGTTCCTTGGTGGTTTTCCTCTTGTGCACCCCTGTGATGCCCAGGAGGCTGAAGGCCTTACACAGGGGCTGAGCTGCAAAGCCTCTATAGCCCACCTCTATGGGCTCGCACCATGCTGTCTACCCCTGTCTGTGGCACTCTTCTACCAAGTCTGCATACTTGGCTCACTTCCTTTCATTGGCCTCCTCTATCCTCTCCTCCCAGGGCACTGTCAGCTCCAGAATGAACAGAATGATGATTCCAAAACCAGCACTGTGTCTGGTCTCAGGGATTTCTCTGTGATGTTTTCTGGGAATCAGAGCTGCTTCCCCAGGTCCGTTCTCATTTTCCAGTCATGTGCTAAGAGCCCTGCTGTTGTCTCCGGCTGGGGCTTCTGCCCTGCTCTGACAAATGCATTTGCCTGCCTTGCTGGTCAGAGGTGTCTGAACTGTTCTCTGGCACTGCAGGTGGTGTTGGCAATTGACTTCATCACATGGGCATGCTGACAACAGTAGCGACCTTCACTCAGCATTTTGGTTCAGCAGACCTGGGCTCCTTGCGTAGATGATGGGCTATCTCCTCTCTGGAACAGATGAGGTGGCTGCTGCATTTCTGCCCTAGCAGCTGCCTGGTGAACACAGGCAGCAAGAAGCTTATTCTTCCAGAGGATAGTATGGAGTTTTCCCAAGGTCTGCCTCTCTTCCTCACCAGCCTCCTTAAACTGCCGTTTTAGTGTATGCGGCTCCTGCCTTAATCTGGCTGATTTTCTCTGCTCTGTGGTTCTTCAGATTGCCTTTCTTCTCTACTGTGTCACACCTTTCAGCTGCAATGCTGATGATGATGGTTGACATTGTCCGGAGTCTCCTGTCAGCATCCCCCCTTCGATGTTGCTTCCAGGATACTGTCCACATCATCAAACTTGTGCCAGTCCTTCCCCTTGCTTACTGAAGGCCACTTGTCCTACCAATGTTCTCCTGCTCTGCTTGGGGTTGGAGCTCCGGGCATTTAGCTGTTCCAGGCACTGTGGGATTTATTCCCCATTCTGATGGTTGATGTGAACATTACCTGAAGCTGCTGGCCGTATCTGCATGTTTTTTGCATTGCGCTGCTGCCACTTGATTGGCTGATTAGATAATTGCATGAAGGAGTAGGTGTACGTGTGTTTCTAATAAAGTGTTCTGTGAGTGTGTGTATATACAGTCTCAAATATACAGTAACCACAGTATATTGGAGTTGACTAAATAATGAATATGAGACTTTCAGGTGTATTCAAAGGATATTTACATCCAAATCGAGTGAACAGTGTAGGAAGTACAGTACTTTTTATGTGTCCGGAAGTAATTGGACAAATTAACATAATCATAAATTGTCAAATCCAAATTCACGAATTCACAAAAGGTTTTCCAAGCTTAACGGTTTCCAGCTCCTTTGAAATCACTTCTTCTCACTGTTAACTTTGCACTTTTTGTCTCTAGCCATGACTAAGTATTATTCTAAATATAAATTAATCTTCAGGTGTGTCAGAGAAAAAAAGGTCTTGTTGGCGTGTTGGCGGTCGGGCCACACTGTACAATACAGTACATTGACTTTGGACACCCCTGGAGTTCATAGTCTATGTTTATATAGGCTAGTATACTATTGATGTCTTAGAGATGTATAACATTAAACCTGCTAGACAACAATACTGTGGTCTATGTCGTGCTTTACAAGTTTATTATTAATTTGGTGGACAAACAGGTGTTTAGTTTCTCCTATCAGGATGCTCACGTGCAAATTACTTTTGTGCAACCTAATACTGCAAGGCCTAAATTATCCATTTAAGTCAGTAATTAATAGCATAATAGCAACTACTATAAAATATCGCTTTAGTTCATGATGGTGTGCAAAATCACGCAGAAGATGGCGCTATGGCACTTCCATTGATGCGCACAATGGGAGCGTGTTTATTAAAATACACTGCTGGCCAAAATAATGGCTTGATCTTGGAAAATGCCGTGATTTATGAAAACAATTAGCACTCATTTTTGAAAGTCTCTAGCTAGTCGGTATGCTCACACCACTCATGCCGTGATTTGTTATAGGGCTCATCTGCAAATTACATCCTACAGAGACAATATCGTGATGGTGACTACTAAATGAAATATGGTGCAGCCCTAGGCGTAATCCCTCGTTGCCACCCACTATTTGTCCCCACCAGCCCTTCCAGTCCTCCTCACTCTCTCTCAGCTGGAATAGGCTGTTTCAGTCTCTTCTCAGCAGGCAGATCGCGCACCTGTTTATATGGACGACATTAACGACACTGAACTGTCCAACCCCTGTCGTTTCAATGACTGGACCAGAAGAGCGCAATATATTGAGATACATGAAACATCTTCTCTGTAATAAACGAAAGAACTAGAGCCTAACATTCACTGTCACTGTGTTTCTGTTGTTTTCGGTGTAGAATAAAGGTTTTGTAGCTCCGCGATGGAGAAAGTGGGATTTTGGTGCCTGGTGTTACTCGCTTACACTTCAGCTGCCCCAAACGCAGCTCGCGCACTTCAGCAGGAGAAACGCGAACAAAACAAACCTTCAGAAGCTGAGCTGGAAGATCAGGGTAACGTTCTGATTGAGGTAAGAAACAACGCCATTCATTTCAAAGTGCACAGTTATTTTTTTTTTTCGAATGAATGTACATTAATTGTTAATCGATGCTTCTGGGTTTTATGGTTAAAATCCAGTGAACAGTGTTTATTGTGTAATGTGCTGTGCATGCACCGCAGGCTTCTTTAACGAACCTCGTTGAAAGTTTTACTTTGTTACGTTGCTGTGTTATGCACTGATCATGGCTTGGTGGAAAATGTATCCGTGCGTCCTCTTCTCTTTGTAGCTGCTGGCTGATTATGACAAAGAGAGAGGCGCTGACTGTGGCTGTAAATGTGTTGTCAGAGTCCCGGGCAGGAGCGCGCGTCCTCCGGAGTCCTACACGGTGCAGAGCGTTGCGTCTTGCCACGGCTGCAAGTGCGCATGCGCAGCAACTCCACCGCCAGCGCAGCAGCCCTGCGAGGAAAACTTGAGAGAAAAGAAGCTTCAGCAAGCTGCGAGAGAAAATGACAAGGTGACAGCACCTGGATTAAATAGAGCTGCCTATAACTCCTAGCGTTATATAGTCACCAAGGCTATACACTTTGGCCACCTTATAATGTACACCTAACATGAAGCTACACACACCGGCCATTTTATCAGGTACACAGAGTTTATAGGAACACATTGTAGGCATGCAGTTATTGCAGTCAGCCCAGCTATGGTTAGGCTTTTGGATGCTTTTGGTTAGTGGACTGATACACTCATACAAGTTAAATACACACAACCGTGTCAGGGTCACTGCTTTCTGTTTTGCCGAGAGTGGTCTAGCACCTAAATATAGTATGTCTTGTCAGTGGTCAGCCCTTCTCATTGAATGAGAGAATGGAGGGTGATGAATTATGCATAGCAAAAGATGGGGAATATTTAAGAGCTGTATATCAACAAAGTACACATATTAAGTAGGTTTATGTGATATGGCCAGTGAGTGTAACAAGGTAACTATATCTAATAAAGGTGTTTCCAACTTTTCCAAGTCCAACTGTAAGTAAACTAACAATAGAGTTTCCCTTGTTTTCCTTTACATTCCTAAGCAATTTACACAGTGTGTCCAGACTTGTAGTTATGGTGTGATTTCCATGCAGATTACCATCTACAGATGGGTGACAAATTACATGCAAACCTGAATAAATAAATGGAGACATAAACCTGTCCTGCTTGCACAGATGCCTCCTGACAGGTTTACTGCAGATCAGGCTCAGGTGACTACCATAATGGGTCAAAAACGGCAAGAGAAATCATCAAAGTGACTTAAAATGAAGGCTCATTATTTAGTCATGGAAGGCAGGAGCTTCAGGCACAAAGGCTGCTCAATTAAAACTGTGATTCAATAGAAACAGTCACTGAAGAGCATTTAGTTCTATGGGAGAGACATCAGTAAATAGGAAAAAAAATGGAAATGTGCACATCCAATGACTGTGATGCTTGTGCATTTGTGTGATATGTAAGGAAGAACAGAAGAGCAACCGTTCTACAGGTGACTGAGAATTTAGGATATGATCAGACAAGAACAGTTCATCCCCAACTATAAGTGCATGTATGCATACACCAAAAGAACAGTACAGGCCTGAATTTAACCCCTACAGTGATTGTCCAGTGGGTCTGTTCTGGTGTGGGAGGAATTTTGCTAGCATGTTTGGGTCCACTTGTCCACTTAGATGGAAAGGGTCATTGCAAAACATTACTGCAAAACAAAAAAAGATATTCTGACTATATTATTCTATGATGAAACATTTCTACCCTGATGGGAGTGGTATCTTCCAGGATTACAATGCCCCCATACGCAGGGCATCTGTAAAATCTTAGACACTTTATTTTGGTTTTTCCTTTGTCACCCCTCTGTGTAATGTTTTGTGTATCCTAGTGTGAGCTATAGTGGCATTGTGTTATATAGCCTGTGTAGCCTGGATCTATATGGATCCATTGAAACATTGCTCTTCCTTCCTCATTCCTCATTGTTTGAGAAGCATACTATGAGGTAAGGTATGTCCCAAGTTCTGTTGTGACCGATTTTGTTTGATCCTTACAGCTCCTGGCTATAATGGACTTGCTGGAGGACTCTTTCTCCAAAGCAAATCTGTTAAAGTTGCTTAAACTGAGTGTGCTTACTGCCGAGCTTCTGGAGCGGGTGGCCAACATCGAGAGGGTGAGTTTAGAAAATGGATATGGGGAAAGTTAGCAGTGTTTTCTCTTTTCTTCGTTTTGGTTTCTTATACATTTGTGTATGATATCTGTGCCAACCACAGTTATGTCTGATTTAGCCAAGTTTAAACTATGAATTTGTGATGTGGATTAAATCATTTGCAGTTCACTGGGAGGGGAAATCGGGTGTCAAAAGATTGGGCTGTGTGTCTTTTTTATGAATATATTGTAAAGCTCAGTTCATCAGCCTTGCCTCAAATTAGATAATGAAATTGGAACCCAAATGAAGCATTATAAAATGGATAGTTTCAGTTCTGAAATCTGATTGCTGTTGTAAAATCTTCCATATATGCACACCTGTGAATGCATCACAATAACTGAATTCTGTGTCAATTCAGCAGGTTTTAAACAAGAAGAAAACAATAAAACCGTTACACTTAAGCCATTGTTCTGTCCAGATAATGCCCTAATCCTTGACTGTTAAATTGTTTAGCCATCAAAGATTACTGTTAACATATTACATAGTGTGGTGGAAGAATTGTTTATCATGAATATGATTAAAATTAAATTATTTAATGAACACTGTTTTTTTTTAATGATATTGTTTTTGCTGCCCTTTTTATACAAGCAATAAGCAACCCGAGAGTGTGTTTTTATTGTGGGCTTCACGTTGTACCCTTACCCCATGAAAAATCATTGTAAAGCCCTGTCATAGCTTATTGCTAATGGATTATCGTTGTCACGCTGGGATCTCGGGTGGTCAGTACCACTGTCCATCTCTCTGATGGGCTGGTGGCTGGGATTCTGCCCCCTCCCCAGTGTGGCGTGTGTCCCTGCCAGGATGTGGTGACTCTTCTCTTATATGATTGTTGTTGTGTTGGGGGTATTTTTCTTTTCTTCTCTGTTTTTTTTATTAAAACATTTCTGCATAGCCTAGGAAATAATTCCTTTATGCATTAATCCATGTCATTCCTTATTCTGATTTGTTGCTCAACAGTAAAGGCAAGAGCAGAGCGATTTATAATCTTAATTTACAGATTCACATTAGTGGTTGTTTTGTGTGCTACACTTCAGGTATTATTTCAGAACCAGACTACTGAGAAGACTACTAAGGTAGAGAGTGTGCCACCAGAACCAGAAATAAGAGCAGTCCTACCGACATCTGCACCCCCACCAAGGCCTGAGAACAGAGAGAAACAGAGCGAGAAGAGTAGCGAGGCTGCAGCTTATCAGCATACAGAGGTGGGCAGATCCTAACACTATAGCAGCATACATCCAGGGGTGGAAAATATTCATTATAGTCATTGTACTTCTTTACTATAATTTGCATATGCATTATTTTGGCCTATTTATATTGTTGAAATGGAATACTTGTGAGCCTACTTCTTTTAATTCTAATTACAATTCCAAAAAAAAAAAAAACGTTTCACTCCTTACATTTTTATTTAGACCTTCAAAGTATTGATTACAAATCACAGCTCTCTTCTTCTCTGTCATACAGCCAATGACAGTGAACAGGCCTGTAGATTAACATCCAAACAAGTAGAAAATCAAGTAGAAAATCCAATCAGTGTAGAAAAAAACTATCAAGAATCATAACAATTTGTCATCTGCTCCGAACGTCTCATGCTACACAATGTTAGCGCTATAGCTATTTGTGTGCATTTGAATGTGGATAATCCACCACTGCAGCGTGGAACTTCAGGATGAACATCCCTGGCCCTTACCTCAGTAAAATGTTTCAATATGTTGGAGTAAGCAAAGACTTGTATAATAAAACGAGAATAAAACAAAGGCGCGAACTCTGTCTAATTTAAAAAATGTGATTTTTGAGGTCAGTTTTGCTAATTTGCTAACATTAATTTAGATAGATTTAACTAAGTTAGCCTGTTTTATTTGCTGATACCAGGTTGGACTAGCATTGATGCCAGTAGCTAAAATAATTAGCTAGGCAGTATGTCAAATTGATTTCTGATTAATTTATTATTAAAATACATAGTGTTAGTCATGCATATGACCAGCAAACTTACAGAGAGTTTTTTTCAATCAAAACTGTAGTTGCTTTAAAATGAATATCATCTTCTAACAGTTTTTAGATAAGTAATGTCACTTTTCACATAAAAAACATGACTAACTTAATTTCATCAGTTGAAAACACTTACTTATTACTTAATACATAAAGTATATATAAATATATAAAGTAGCAAAATTTTAACTTTTACTTGAGTACATTTTTCGGCTGGATACTTTCACTTTTAATTGAGTACGATTATGACACACTATATTTTCTCACTATAATTTCTCACTGCTTTTCCACCCCTACATATATCTACAGTTTCCTTTTACAATTTTATGAATCACATATTCATAAAATTAATATAGCACAGGGATACAGCTAAATCATTGTAAAATAAAATGTGCCAGATAGCATCTAAGACTGAATGGTGTGTGTTAGGTGCAAGGTGGCATAACCATCCTTGCTACCCAGCTACAATCCCACATGTGATATGACCTGTGATTTGGACAGAGTAAGTATGAGGAGAAGTTTGTGGGAGGCCTGTTAAAAAGGCATGGACCTGGACCAGATGTTAAAGCTTTACAGGAACAAGAGCATCATGGGAGGCAGCAGCACCCAAAGCTGATTGTTAGGGGGATCACATATTACAAATCTGACCCAGTGGATGAGACGGAGGCAGAGGAGAACAGTAAGTAAATACAATCTGTTTACTACATATTCTAAATCAACTGACAGATGCATCTAGAAAAGATGGCATTTTCAGAGCTGAATTATTGAAGGCCATGCTACAAAGTCTGTTATCCACGTACTGCAATCCCTATGGTCCTTGAGTAAAAATAGATAGGAAAATACACCTATTTTACAAATTATCTACAAAAATAGAATTACAAAATATTACAAATTATTTTGAAAAAGTATTTTTTCATGGCCCTCTCCAAACCTGATTCGAAGAAGTTGGGTTTTGGGCCACCATGAGCTACCGAACACTTTCAGAATCAGTATCAGAATCAGAACACACTTTATTTGCCAATATTATCAGAGATGCACAGTCATGTATCGGAATTTCTCTTGGTGTGACTGGTGCCATGTAATATACACAGGTGTAACACAGGGGTCAAAAATTGTCACATACACACATTGAATAGTGCCACAAATTAACATACAGATACAGATCAGACTTACAAAGACAGAGAAAATAACACATATGCGTATAACATGCAAAGTATGAATATAAAACTAAGAAAAACATCATTAGTCTTGGTTGGTGAGGTTGATGAAGATGTTGTGATGACAAGCTCTCTTAGTGCATTTGGTTTGGTAGCGCCTGCCTTATGGTAGCTTCCGAAACAGGTGGTTCCCCGGATGGGTGGGGTCAATAGCAATTTTCTGGCCCCATGTCCTTGTTCTGGTGGTATACAGTTCACTGATGGGAGTAGTCAGGTATCAGATGATCTTCTCAACAGTTCAGCTTACTTACTGTAATATTCTCTTGGACTGAGAAGAGTAGAAGGGGAGCCACACAGGGATAGAGGATGTAAGGATGCTCTCAATGATAAGCTCTGTAAAACTGAAACAGTATTGATACACTGAGTTTCCTCAACTGCCTCAGAAACAACATCCTTCCATCCATGTGCCTAACTAAGGCATGTGATGTTCTTCATGTTCCTTCTAAACAATTCTGAGGATATTGTTCACATACCAGGCTGCAAGTTGCGTTCTCTTTCAAGCATTCCTTTCGGTATTTCACTATGGGACCCCTTCGTGCTGTCCCTCAGAAGCACTATTGCATTATGCCAGCACGGACTGGCTGGTAGACATGGCATGTGCGTCACAGAGGCAGGGCATACATCTGCCTTATAATCCTGGGCACTATGTCAGTGAGTCTAAAACCTCTTCTTGCTCGCAGAAGCAAGATGAGCGCAGCCAGCAGGTCAGCTAAACTGTTCAGGGAGCGAGTTATCAGTTTGGTCACAGAACGCTGCCTGCTCTAAACTCTTGTCTGCTTGCGGCTAGCCTGTTTCCAAACAGTAGCCTTAGTCAGCTATTCACCTTACTATGCTGCGCTTATTGATGTCTTACATGGAGACGGTGGACTCCAAATGGGAAGGCTAAGACATGCATCTGTGGAAACAAGATTTTGAGCATTGACACTCACCCGGTGTGTGCTTCATGCCTTGGGTTGCAACATGCTCTAGCATACATGCCCTAGCACACGCGCTAGCATCCCCGGCTTCATGTGAACACTGTGCCCGCTTTTCCCTTAAGAGTCTCCAGTGCAGGCTAGCTGTCCTCTTTGGCCACCTGTATATAAGGGATTTTCAACGATGGGTTGCCTCCCTCAGGCTGGATCCACCACCCGCATCGCCATGTCACTGGTCCATAACCTGTGCAGTGGCCCAGCATCCCTGGAAATGCCCCTCTTTTATGACGTAAGATGTGCCAGTGGGCACTGTCCCGACCAGAAAGGCAATCATGACAGACGCCATGGGACTTGCATATGTTACTAGAGGTAATTTCAGAACCTCCATTTGAGTCTCTGGATCAAATAGATCTCAAAGCTCTCTTTTTGAGCTTCTGTACAGTGTGTCTGTGACAACCATGCTTTGTCTGTAAACCCATTATGTATGCAATTTCTACAGGGCGAGGCTCAGGTCTTGCTGAAGCCTAATCCCTATTTTATTCCCAGTTATTGAAAGCCAGTTACATTTATTAGCTTTCTATCCTCCTTCTTTTGTTTCTGAAAGACAGGAGTGGTTAAATGCTCTCTGTCTGGTCCATGCGCTGCAGACCTGACAGGAAATCCGACCAGCTGTTTGTGTCATGGGGTTCAGTGTTCTCAGTGATTAAACACCCGGCTACAAATGTGATGGATTAGACTGAGAGATGGAGAGAAATGCAGTCATTTGTACATAATGAGTATAGTATAGGAAAGTCAGCACCCTTGTGGTGCACCCTGCTGGTTGATAGGCTGCATGGTTTGATTCGCACATGTCTTCTATCTGTCAGTTTATTAAGAATCCATTGACAGATTTCAGACAGGATATCCAACTGAAGAAGCATGGGATACATTCATTTAGGGATTAAAGTATTGAAAGTGGAGCTAAAGTCCACAAAAAGGATTCTGGCATAGACACCAGTATTGTCCAGATGGTCCAGGGCATAGTGGAGGCTCGTGTTGACTGCATGCTCCACAGTTGATCATATAGGCGAACTGCAGTGGATCCAGATGGGGGCTTGTGTTCCTTTTCAAAATCGATAACACCAGAAGCTTACATGATTTCATGACCACTGATGTCAGAGTCGATGCACACAGATTCTATGGGTCACTGGAACTGTACTAGAGGAATGGAGCACCATGAATGATGGTGGAAAGTGCTGTCTAACATGTTGGTCCAAAGTCAACAGTTCAATTGGTGTTCTTTTGGGTTGGTAACTGGTAACTTTGTTCATAGCATTTGATTTCCATTATCTTCATCCTCATCAAACCTTTCAGTGAGCCCTCAAAGTTGAACTCAAAAGCTGTTCAGAAGGTACAAAAAAAAAAGGCAGTTTCACACTACAATTCATGATTCCAAAGCCTTTGTTTAAATATGTAGGGTCTTGTAAGGGCCTCACATAGTATTCATATATCTAAAATGGGAATGTTATGATCATAAATCTTAAATGGATAAGACAGTGATTTGTTGTTTAATTCCTTCCTGTAGTGGGTGAAGATGAAAGTCACAGTGGTGACAGCTCTGTAGATCTTTTTACAGAGGAGGAACTTCTTCCTCTCAGTGCTCCTTCATTCAAAACTATTACCAGACCATGGCCAATTTCAGCTAAATCCAAGACTCCAACTCAGGAAAGTACAACAACACAAAGTGTGCCCAAGCCTCAGCTGGAAGAATCTGACTCTTCTCTGCCGGTCAAGATGAAAATGCTTAATAATTCAGGACTTGCAATAGCAAAAACCTTCCAGTCCACCACAGAAAGCTTCATCAAGCTCAGAGCCTTGCAGTCCTCAGCTACCACAGATAACTTCCGAGCCATTTGGCCCACAAAACACACCACACCTAAAACACTCCCTGCAACAGAGGAAGGAAGAGAGGAGAAGACCACTTCTCAGATGATGATGAACATGCAATCACCTTCAAGTCACATGGAATCAACTTCAAGTCACATAAAGATGAAGTCTAATTCAGCTTCTTTAGAAATGACAGGAAACATCATACCAAGCACAGTAGCCGCAGTCACTATGAAAACTTTAACTGAGCAAACCCACAACATTGGAACCATTTCCACGCAGAATTTCAGTCAGGGCAATGAACAAAACACAATGTCAAGTGCAACTTCATCACCAACCACTCAGAGTCAAACTGCAACTATTCCAGAAACTTATTCCAATCCAATCACAGATTCGGGAAGCTACATGAAGACCAACGCTGGGATCACAGCTACTACCACAGACTCTGGCAATACAGGAACAACTGTCATTCTGTCTACATCACATGTAACTGAGGGTGAAAGTGATTCCAGCACAAATGCATCAGTGACCACAAACAGACTGGTTAATAGTACCACTTCAACTATTACCACTGGCAAACCTGACAAACACAATACAGGCAGCATTAGTTTGGTTAAAAAACAGCAAGACCCAAAACGAAAGATCATTAAAACTGTGGATGTTGTTGAGGAGAAACCTCCAAGGCAGCCAGGTAAACAAAGTCTCTAATGTTTTACAATTCCAAGTTTAACTACAGTAATACCACAAGCAAAAATGACTATGACCAATTATTTTTGAATATTTTATGGGTGGTTTTGGAATCTTGCCTCAATATTGCCTCTGATTTGCTAATTTTGTGTAGGTAGTGGGAAAATTAAAACTATACAAGCAATATAAAATGTTTTTATTTCTCATTGAAAAAACCTTATAAGTCATTAACAGCCCCCTGATTACACTGTCACAATACTATTTTGAAATACTTTTTAATTCCTGTCCTGTGTCCTGTTTTGAGAATTCAAAATTGCTTTATGCAAAATCCTTGATTTATCCTTGAACTTCTGAAAATTCATGCACCACTGAGTCTAGGATAGTTAAAAAATGTGTATTTTTGATTGCAGTGTAATATAATGACTAATATTAATAACAGTACATTTGTACATTTAAGCATACCAAGGGGCAGTTTAGAGTAACCAGTCCAGCATGTTTTTGGGAAGTGGGAATAAACTGGAATACCAGGAGAAAAAAAAAACATAGACATGTCAGAACAAGTGAGATGACCAAACAGAGGTAATCTGAACTCAGTCATTAGACATTTCACATTTTCAAATGTAGATATTTCATATTTTTCTTTTTAGATATTCTAAATGATCCTTACAGGAACAGTTTTCTTTTACCATCCAAACGGTTTGATTTATTTTGGTAATTAATTTAATTGTACTGGATGGTGTGATGTAATTGTTCTCCAGGATTGATATACTGTAGATACTAGGTACAAGAGATCAATACTTTAGGCTTATACTGTATATTCTTAGGCTTATACTGTAATAATAAAAGTATCTGCCAAATGAATAAATGTAAATTAGATGACCACATGTTGAGTTGGAGAGAGTGTATTGTGTTCCAAACAGGTCTAAGTCAGATTCTACCCTGAACTGTATACTAAGACCCTTAAAGAGGACTGTTTTCTTGTTTGCAGGGGAATGCAAGGACACACTGGCCACAATCGCAGAACCCATAGCACACAACACATATGGCCATAATGAAGGTGCCTGGATGAAAGACCCACTGGCTCGTGACAACAAGATCTATGTTGCTAATTATTATTATGGCAACAATCTGTTGGAGTTTCAGAACATGGATGTCTTTAAACAAGGTATAATTTCCAGTAAATATCCAGTGAGCAGAATTAGACTGAATTTCATTTGGACTGCATGGACAGCGTTGCATGTACCTATTTTGTATGAAGGCAAGTCAATAATTCTGCTAAAAAAAAAACAAGATTTCCATAAAACGATATACTGAACTGCCATTTTCAGCCCTTTAGTTGAGGAATAATTTTAGTAACCATTTTAACATGCAATGTTTGATGTATACTCAACTGAAAAATGTTATTTTATGGAAATTTAATATGGACACCTTCTCACTCTTGTTTAATTACTAATATTTGTTAATACTATTAATATTGAATCGATATTGAATTCCAGGTCGTTTCACCAACTTCTACAAGCTGCCCTATAGCTGGCTGGGCACAGGCCATGCAGTCTATGATGGTGCCTTCTTCTTCAACCGTGCTTTCTCACGTGACATCATCAAGTACGACCTCCGGCGGCGAAGTGTGGCTGCCTGGACCATGTTGCATGACGCTGCACTGGAGAGTGATGAGGTTTCATCATGGCGATGGAGAGGCCACTCGGATGTGGAGCTGGCCGTAGATGAAAGTGGCCTCTGGGTGATCTACGCCGCACTGGACGACGAAGGTTTCTTACAGGAAGTGATAGTACTGAGCCGTCTGAACCCGGATGACCTGACCACACAGCGAGAAACCACATGGAGGACGGGGCTGAGGCGCGAACGTTATGGCAACTGTTTTATTGTATGTGGGGTCCTATATGCTACTGACCACCATGGAGAACAGCGGGAGAACAATCTGAGCTATGCCTTTGACACACATACCAATACACAAATGACCCCTCGGCTCCCTTTTGGCAATAACTCCACTCACATTGCTCAGATTGACTATAACCCCAAAGAAAGGGCACTTTACGCCTGGAACAATGGCCACCAGATCACTTATGATGTTGTATTTGCATACGTAGACCCACTTTAGATGGGGAAAGCAGATCATTCTAAAGTGTATTATATAAAATTCGGGGAAATGTATGCCTATGATACAATATGTGTATGAAATGTGGACTGTGGAGCAGTCACTTAGCATTTTTGTGATGTATTATCCCTCATATTTCTCATTATACTGATGTTTGTACCGGTTATCTACAGTCAACTCCAAAATTATTGCCACCTTTATGAAAATAAGCAAAATTGACTACTGTATTTTTCCCCACATTTTTGCCCCTACAAAACTTTTAATATTTTTATAATATTTAATATTTTAATTAATTAAATAAATAATTTTATATTTATCAGCTTCATTACAATTAATATTTGGTGAAGCTTCTCTGGGAGAGAATACTAAAACTGAGCTTCTACCTGCAGTGTCCAGTATAGCTGTAGAGGATCTTGCATCACTTCTCCATAAAGACCATTTCAAACTGTGTGCATGTGAACTTCCCTCTTCAATTCAGACACAGGTTTTCTACAGGAGTTAAAAAATTTTATGTATGTGTTGGTGTGTTTGGCTCATTATCTTGTTAGAAACTCTATCATTGGTTCTATCTTAGCCTCCTGGTAGAGGCAACCTTGTTCAAGCTGAAATGTCCAGGCTAGCAGAATTCATGTTGACCTCATATTCACAACAAGTACTAGCCACAATACAGCCTCAAGGCATTACTTATCCACCCCCATGTTTTTCATTCCAATGGGGTTCATGGCCAAAAAGTTTGACTTTGACCACAAACTTCCAGTTGTAGTTCTTGAGGGCTTCTTTAATGCAACCCTTTCAAACTGTGGTATGGATGAGATGGCATCTAACAGTTTTTGAAACTAATACATAAATCAAGTGTGCAGAATTCAGTAGAATTCTGAACGTTTGGGTGCTTTGCCTTCCTCACTTCACTGTGCAAATAAATACAGATTTTTTCTGATATTTTTGCATTTATTTAAAATATTAAATGTAGATATTACAATAATTTTTGGCAATAATTCTGGAGTTATAATACTATAGATGGTTTTCAGGATACTAATATCGCTATATTGCTTAACAGTTCTTAGGAAAAAACTAATGTTTTGAACTTGGTGCCTTTATAAACACAAAAGAACAGCTCAACCAAATATCAAGTTGACAGTGAGTTGAAATGCATCACTTATGTTTCGGACAATTTTGTTCTAGTTATATGTTATAGTTATTTAGTTCCAGTGCATCCAATATCCGATTCAAATTTACACACAATATCTTTTGATTTTGTACATATAAAAGTACGTATTCATAAGCATAAACCAAAATATGTTTAAAAGCAAAATTGATAGGGAAAAAAGAATTTGGACACCACAAATTACCAACATTAGTACTTTGTTGCAGAGCGGTGCTGGCAATTACAGCCTCTATGATAAGATGTTATTGGGTTTTTGTAGCATTGTGGCTCAATTTTGGCCCATTCCTCTCAGCAAAACATCAATTCCCCAAGGATTCATCTGATGGATTCGCAAATTCAAAATCCACCATAAACTTTCAATGGGATTCAAATCAGAAGATTGCATGGCTAGACCATGCAATGACTTCTTGAGTTATTGCGACTGTATGTTTGGGGTCACTGTCTTGTTGAAACGTCCATCTTCTCCCCTCTGTTTCTTGGCTGATGAGATTAAATTCTCCTCTAATATGTCCCGGGAAATCACTCCATTCGTGTTTCTTTCAATGACGTGTAATGCCCCAGTACTGTTTGCAGAGAAGCAACACCACATCATGATGTTCCCCCTACTGTGCTTCACTGTGGACATGGTGTTCTTCAGATCCTACACACAACCCTTCTTTCTCCAAACATGAAGCGCTTAATTAGTGTTATATTGCCAAAGAGTCTTTTTGTTTCTTCTGAGTATATTGTTCCAAAATAGCTGTGATTTGTCTTAATGCTTTTAGACATGCATCTCTGTGCTTTATTTTTTAACAAAGGAACTGTTGTTCCTGCTGCTTTCACGTCATCCTGCAACTGAAAGTGACTGCTGGCTTCTCTCTTACCTTTCTTATGATTAGTCTAAGAGCGTGGTTCACCTGTCTGGGGATGATTATTTAGAGTTCCATGAAATTTCCACCTGTATATTATCAAGCCAATTGTAGTGAAAGGGATGTTTAAGGTCTTTGCTATGGCTTTGTAGCTTTTTCATTCAAGTGTTGTTTAATAATGTTGTCTCCGAGAACTTTAGGAAGCTTTGTTGCTTATGAATATACTTTTTGTTCGTATTTATATGAAGAAAGACAAAAGACTTTCAGTGGAAGTATATTAAATAACAAAAACAAAATAAGTGTCCAAATTCTTATTTCCCCTCACAGTGTACACACATCATGGTACACATACAGTCATGGGAAAACAAAAGAACACCCTCCTTCAATTTTATGTTTTTAGTTATCAGGACGTAAATAACAGTTGTATGGTCCTCAACCCCACTGAGATGAGAACATTTACTTCAAGTTATTGTTGCTAAAGGTGATTCTACGTGTTACTGAATTATAGGGTGTACTTATTTTTCCCACCTGGTTTTTTAATGTTGCTTTACGTTTTTGGGGGGAAAAAATAACTACATATTGAAAACTGTTGTGTTTTTTGGTGGTTGGTGAGGACCACACAGTTTTTATTTAGGCCCTGATAAATAAAAACATAGGGGGGAAAAATATACATAGTTAGGTCCGGAAGTATTTGGACAATGACAGAGTTTTGTGATTTTGCCTTTATTCATCTTGCTACTTCTGTCAGCAGTCACATCATCAATAAACACCAGTGAGCCCGTTCCATTGGCAGCCATATATGCCCATGCCATTACACTTCCTCCACCATGTTTGACACATGATGTGGTATACTTTGGATCATGAGCTGTTCCTTTCTTTCACCATACTTTTCTCTTCCCATCATTCTGGTACAAGTTAATCTTGGTTTCATCAGTCCAAAGAATCTTATTCCAGAACATGGGAGGCTTTTTTAGACGTTTTCTGGCAAAGTCTAATCTGGCTTTCCTGTTCTTGAATGTTACCAGTGGTTTGCACCTTGTTGTAAACCCTCTGTATTTACATTCATGAAGGCGTCTCTTGATTATAGACTTTGACAATGATACGCCTACCTTCTCCAGAGTATTCTTGACTTCTGTTGATGTTGTGAAGGGGTTTTTCTTCACCAAGGAAAGGATTCTGCGATCATCCACTTTAGTTGTCTTCCGTGGTCTTCCAGGCCTTTCGATGTTGTTGAGCTCACCAGTGCTTTCCCTCTTTTTAAGAATGTACCCAACTGTTGATTTGGCCACACCTATGGTTTTTGCTATCTCTCTTATAGGTTTATGTTATTTTTTCAGCCTAATGATGGCCTCCTTCACCTGCATTGAGATCTCCTTGGACTTTATATTGGTAGCTCCAGTTGAACAGCTGCCAAATGCCAACTAAATACCTGACATCAACTCCAGACATTTTATCTGCTTCATTTGTCTTGAAGTAACGAGGGAATGGACCGTACCTGGTCATTTTTTTTTTTTAATTTCCTATGTTTTTACTTATCAGGGCCTATAATAAAAACTGTGTGGTCCTCACCAACCACCAAAAAAACACAACAGTTTTCAATATGTAGTTATTTTTTTCCCCAAAAAAGTAAAGCAACGTTCAAAAACCAGTTGGGAAAAATAAAGTATTGACATGACTGCATCACACAATTCCTGCAGATTTTTCAGATGCGAATCTCCTGTTCTACCACGTCCCAAAGATGTTCTACTGGATTCAGATCCGGTGACTGGGAAGGCCACTGAAGAACACTGCCATGTTCATGAAACCAGTTTGAGACGACTACTGCTTTGTGACATGGTGCATTATCATGCTGGAAGTAGCCATTAGAAGATGGTAAATTGTGGCCATGGTCAGAAAACATTCCCCACAGCATTACACCACCTCCACCAGCCTGGACTGTGGACACAAGGCAGGTTGGGTCCATGGATTCATGCTGTTGGCACCAAATTCTGTCACTACCATCTGTTTGTCTCAGCAGAAAATGAGATTTTTCCAGTCTACTGTCCAGTTTTGGCTGATTAGATAATTGCATGAATGAGTAGGTGTACAGGTGTTCCTAATAAAGTGCTCAGTGAGTGTATATACACCCCCCCCCCCCACACACACACACATTATGTGTATATATAGTGACTATTAATATACGCATGCTATATTGTATATTACTTACTAACAGTACATTTCGATGCTTGTGTTTGCACTATGAAGGAGTTCATGTTCATAACTGTATCTCCCAGGGAGCTCAGAGAATTTTGGCAAGGGGGTGTTATACTCTGCAACTCTTTGAGAACACTGTATGTACTGTAATATTATCACTAGCTGAAATATGTGTATTCTTATTAAAAGTATGAATGTAAAAACTCACTAATTGTTTCCTAAAACATCCCAGAATTTTCAAAACTTGTTTTATCTACCAATTAAAATCCATATATATTGCAAAATTTATTAAAAAGTATCTTATGTTATGGGAGAGTTACACTTGATGTTCACTATATAGCCAAAGGTTTGTGGACACCTGACCATCATGTGGTTCTTCCCCAAAGTGTTACCACAAAGATGGAAGCACACAATTGTATAGAATGTGTTTGTTTGCTGTAGCATTACAGTTTCCCTTCACTGGAACTAAGAGGCCCAAACCTGTTCCAGCATGACAGTGCCCCTGTGCACAAAGCGAGCTCCATGAAGACATGGTGTGTGAAGGTTGTAGTGGAAGAACTAGAGTGTCTTGCACAGAGCCCTGACCTCAACCCCACTGAACACCTTTGGGATGAACTGGAACACCGACTGCACCCCAGACCTCCTCGCCTGCCATCACACCACAGCACTGTAGTTAGAAAAAGTCTGTCTAACCTCTGAGTAAACATCTTCCAAAGAACCAGGGCATTGAAATATGACCACATATCCTAGAACTGAAATTGAAACAATGAAAAACTCAGAAGAAATCCGAGAGGACTGTCTGTCTTCACCACAGTTAAAGAACAAAAGTACCATCATAAATACACCATACTCAAATATAGTCCAGTGTTTATTTAAGAACATAAAATGAAAATGAGCCTTGTATATGTACCAAGCTAGAAGCTTAGTAATAAAACTTCATTAGTACACTCCTACAAATATACACAATTCAAAGTGCAAACAAAAGCCAAAATTAAATCTACTGAGTAATCTATTAAGTATAAGCCAAACACACAGATCAATAAAAACTTCTAAGAATTCAAATCAGAGTAGATTGAACACAAACATGACATTGTTTCCTGAGAGCTTTAATGATTACAGCTTAAAGATTTTATGGTGCAACTGAAATGTGGTGTTCCTCAAGGTTCAGTACTTGGCCCACACTGTTTTTCAATCAAACTGTTTTTCTCAAATTCTACTCCAGATTTCATACATTTCTACTCCAATTTCTGATGAAGAACAAAGAGATAATGTGTCCAACAAAAAGGGTTAACAACAGAAAAACCATGACAAAAGCTGTTCTGATATCAGTAGGTATCTGGAGTCAAGCAGAGCCCATGAGGACTCCAACAGAGGGTGAAGCGTGATTGTTGGTAGGGGCAGAGTGATAGAACGATTCAGCATCAGTTTCATTGACCCGCAGGATTGGCGGGATACTGGAGGACTTGATGTGAAGGATCCTGGTGTCCATGACTTCACAGTCGATCTGCATCATCACCTCAAACTCCTTGTCCTTTATCACACTTTCTGTAATGAGAAACAAATGGCATTTGAACCACATCTGATGTTCATTTACATCCTTGCGTCTGTACTTCTGGAAAAGCACTGTGACTCTCCAGCTATAAGATTTTCAGGACATGAAACCCATCCTGCAAGTGGTGGAGGTTAAGTGACATTTCAGGACACCAACCTTAGACACACAGCCAAAGATGAGTCACATGTTGGCTTTCATCTTACCCCAGCAATGAGCCCAACACACAAACACACGATTCACTCTTAAATGAATCGAGCTCATGTCCCCCGAGAATA
>CM040993.1:856560-871211 GCA_022985145.1 Pangasius djambal | reverse complement strand
GATCGTCCACCTGCTCCATCGAACCTATACTCACCTAGAGAAAACAGGGAGCTCTGTGAGGTTTATGTTTTTTGACTTCTCTAGTGCCTTTAACACCATCAGTCCCACCCTACTGGAGGAGAAGTTGAAGAACATGCAGGTGTTCACTCCACTGGTCTCTTAGATTATGGACTACCTCACTGGCCGCCCTCAGTACGTCTGCATACAGAACTGTGTGTCCGACACTGTGATCTGCAGCACCGGTGCTCCTCAGGGGACAGTTCTTTCTCCCTTCCTCTTTACCCTGTATACATCTGATTTTAGTTATAACCCTGAATCCTGCCACCTTCAGAAGTTCTCTGATGACTCTGTGGTTGTTGGATGTATTCAGGGTGGTGACATCTCAAAATATCAGATGGTAGTGGACAACTTTGTTACCTGGTGTGAGCTCAATCACCTACAGCTCAATGTCAGGAAAACAAAGGAACTTGTAGTGGACTTTGGAAAATCCAGGACCCCCATCACTCCTTTGTCTGTCCATGGTGAGGAAGTGGAGATTGTTGCAGATTACAAATACCTGGGAGTCCATATAGACAACAAACTGGACTGGACATCAAACTCAACGGCACTCTTCAAGAAAGGCCAGAACAGTATTTTCTGAGGAGGCTCAGGTCTTTCAATGTCTGCAACACCATGCTGCAGATGTTCTGTGAGTCTGTGGTGTCTTGTGTCATTTTCTATGCAGTGGTCTGTTGGGGAAGTAGCATGAAGGTGGCAGACAGAAATCAGGACAAACTGGACAAACTAATCAGGAGGGCTGGCTCTGTACTTGGCATGGAGCTGGACCCTGTTCACGTTGTGGCTGAGAGAAAAATGTTGTCGAAACTCCACTCAATCCTGGACAACCCGTCTCACCCACTACACAGTGTGCTGGTCGACCAGAGGAGCACTTTCAGCCAGAGACTGATCACTGCCAAGTGTTTCACTGAGCGCTTCAGAAGATCCTTTATCCCTGTGGCCATCAAGCTGTACAACTCCTCTCTATAAGTGCTGGGACTTTCATGTGTAATGCATATGCAATACATGTTCAATTCATGTGCAATAAGGGACTTTCATGTGCAATACAAATTTATTATTACTGCGTATTATTAATACTAAGATTAGTGTGCAATAATACTGCAACTAACTACTGTAATTACCGTTACCACACTGGACTTATCATACTCAACATTTGTCATTCCATTGCACTTCAATTAACTTCACACCTGATCTAAACTATCATCTTCACTGGTACAGTTCTACATCATTATTTGTATGTTTACTTATTAATTTTTAATTTATTGATTTACTTTTCTTTCTTTCTTGAGAGCAATTGTAACATGGCAAAGCAATTGAATCTTGAATTTGGTGATGTCCATGGGTTCCAGACTTCAGGCAGTCAAAGGATGCAAAGGATTTGCATCCAAGTATTAAAATAATCCTTATATTTGTAATTATGTTAGTTTGTCCAATTACTTGAGTCTGAGGAAGTGGAGGGATTCCAAAAAAAATGGATGTAATTCCTAAACTGTTAATGCAGTATTTTTGTTAAACCCCTTGAATTAAAGCTGAAAGTCTACACATCAATCACATCTTGATTTCTTCAATTCAAATCCATTGTGATGGTGTACAGAGGCAAAATTCCAAAAATTGTCACTGTACAAATACACACACAGAGGATATAAAAAGTCTACACACACACCTGTTAAAATGGCAGATTTTTGTGATGTAAAAAAAATTAAACCAAGATGAATCATGTCAGAACTTTAGGAAAAAACATTTTAGGAAAAAAATAAAAATAAAAAACTTACAATAACCTGGTTGCATAAGTATGCACACCCCTAAACTAAAACATTGTTGAAGCACCTTTTGATTGTATTACACCACTCAGTATTTTTGGTTAAGAGACTATCAGCGTGTCACATCTTGACTTGGCAATATTTTCTCACTCTTTCCTGCAAAAACATTCGAGATCCATCAAATTGTAAAGGCATCTCCTGTGCACAGCCTGCTTCAGGTCACCCCATAGAGTTTTAGTTGGATTCAGGTCTGGGCTCTGGCCATTTAGAAACATTGATCTTCTTTGGTTTAAGTCTTTCCTTCGTTGATTTAGACGTATGCTTTGTGTCATTGTCGTGCTAAAAGGGGAAATTCCTTTTGATCTTCAGCTTACTAGCACACACCTGTAGGTTTTGCACTAAAATCGACTGGTATTTGTAGCTATTCACGATTCCCTCCACCTTGATAAAAGCCCCAGTTGTGGTTGAAGAAAAGCAGCCCTAAAGCATGATGCTGCCATCACCATGCTTTACCATGGCTATGGTCAGTCAATAATCTGGCAGCAGCACAATACATAAATTCATGCAGATACAGGTCAAGAGCTTCAGTTAATGTTCAGAAAAATTGTGATCTCAGTGACTTTAACCATGGCGTGGTTGTTGGTACCAGATGGGCTGGTTTGTTTTTCAGAAACTGATGATCTCTTGGGATTTTCACACACAACAGTCTCTGAGTCTCAGAGTTTACACAGAATGGTGTGAAAGACAAAAAACATCCTGTGTGCAGAGGATCTGCAGGCTGAAACACCTTGTTGAGAGATCAGAGGAGAATGACCAGACTGGTCTAAGCTGACAGGAACTCTACAGTAACTCAAATGAGCACTCTTTACAACCGTGGAGAGCGGAAAAGCATCTCAGAATACACATCAAATCTTGAGATGGATGAGCTGCAACGGCAGAAGACTACATCAAGGTTCCATTCCTATCAGCCAAGAACAAGAATCTGAGGCTATCATTGGGCACAGACTCACTGAATCTGGACAGGCCGACAGGAGTGGAACCCAGTGTGGTCTTCTGCTGTTGTTCTTATCAACCTCTAGCACCTTGTGAAGGGCTTCCTGATTACCAGCTAAGTTAAATCAGGTGTGCTGTTCAAATAATATACTATATAGTGTAACTATTTTCACGTCGTGTCATATTATTGCCTGACCTGCTGGAAGTTCGGTCTGGTGTAGCAGGGTTTACTGACAGAGTGCTACAGGTTCCAAGGGCAGCAGCAGCAGGCACTATGGAGCTCGGGCTCTCCTCACTGGGCTCAGGGATGCTAGCAATGCCTGTGGATGCGCTACCAACTGATGTGTTCCTCTTATGGGTGAACTCCGTTAGGCTGGAGGAGCGAGAGTGACCCGTGCTGTAGCCTGGAAAGAGAAAGGACACACAGACGCGCACACACACACACACACCTTTATAAACCTTCATATTCTCAAACGTTGTTCGTTGAAACGTGAGACATACCTGTAAAATTCACCTGAACACCAAGCACAGTTAGAACAGGTCGGGTGAGCAATAAGCAGAAATACTCTCTAATGATATGATTGACCATATACATTTAATTTCAATCCAGTTTTCATCTATTCTGTTTTATAAAACAAACATCCAAGTTCTGAATTCTCAGTTTTATCTAATTTTCCCATTTTAACACTTGGGAAATAAGAAAAACAATCTAAAAAAAAGCAGCTTTTTTAATACATGAGAATTTGAACAGCAAAGGTGCAGAAAAAACAGCTAAAAGATGTCAGAAAAATGGCATGACCTTACGGATGCCATAATTAAAATAAGTAACACTAATATGTCTGCCGATCTGTCTCAAATCGGTGTAGAGAAATACTTGACCATGAGCATCTCCATGTTTGCCAAGACCTTTGGCAAAGGAAGGAAAGGAGGATGACAACCTGCTAGAAGTGGCAGGGTCGATTAAGGCAAGTAGACAAGTAGCCAGGTCAATAAATGCAACGTAGACAGTGGTCAAAAAAAAAAAAAAAAAAAAAACTTTTTAAAAATGTAGTTAGTTATTTATTTATTTTTTAAAATCTTTTTAGCGCAGGATGAGAAAACCTTTTCAGATACAGTGGGTATAGAAAATAATCACATTTTGTTGCTTTGCAGCCTGAAATGAAGACAGACACAATTTTTGTTTTATCCAGCTGTATTTACTCAGTGCAACTTATAACATCCAAGTGAAAGATATAACAGCAACAGGTCAGAAATTTTTTTTTTAAAAAAACAATCACTGAGTTGGATAAAGGATCACCCCCCTCCTACAGTGACTTGTAAACTCAATCAGGTCTAGCTAATCACCGTCTCAATGGCACACCAAGCCATTTGACTTCCACCTGTGATCAACTGTGGTCATTTTGATTAGCTCTGCATAAAAGAGCTATTCCTGGAACATTTCAGTCCTTGGTAGTGCAACTGAAGCATCAATCAACCATGAGTGGCAAGGTACTGTCAAAAGATCTCCGGGATAGACAGGCACAAGTCAGGAGATGGATACAAAAAAATTTCAAAGGTTTTATCAATCCCTAGAAGCACAGTGAAGTCTATTATTAAGTGATATGTGCTTATTTTGAAGGGGGGTGATTCTTTTCTATACCCACTGTATCTCTCATCTTATACTGCCTTTTTATAAGCCTTTCCCCTGTCCAGTCAAGCCTTTTGATAACCTACAGCCACAGCCTTCTCCTATCAGGCTGAAAAACACCTACTGATATTTTGTAAAAAATTTCAGTCCCTCAACAGGCAGCTTGAACAACCAGAAACGCAACAACTTTACATTTAATTTGATTAAAACATCTAACATTCAGTCAATTAACATAATATTCCACTTCCTCTACAAAATTGTGCACACAATTTTAAACGTCATCTCTGAAAGGGTCTATAGAATTATGAAAGGAGTATACTTTGTTCTGTATAATGAAATGAACATTTTGATCACGGTATAAGATGAGAGGTACACTATATATAAGTTAGTGGAGGCCTGACCACCACACCCATAAGAGATTCTTCCCCAAACTGTTGCTACAAATTTGGAAGCACACAAATTTTAGAGAATTTAAAATAAATATAAAATATATGAATATAAATATTAAAGCAATGATATTGTGTACTTTTAAATTTACTTTATTTATCAACTTGGCTACTGCCACATCCAAGAGATTGTCATCTACCTGTCCTTTCTTTCTCAAGTTTTAGTCCTGGCAGCTGCAGGCTCTTATGACCAATCATTTCTATATGTTATGAGCCCAACTAGCAGGCATACTGGTGTGTCATTTCACCATCAAACATTTTAACTATGGCATCCCTATATGGCTCCAATGGTGCCATTTTTCCAGCATCCTTCAGCTTTTTTCCCCCTACATCATCCCTGTTCAAATCCTCATCTTCAGTTGATGAAAACAGGAAATGGAAATTGATATAAAGCTGAAAATGAGATAAATTCAGGATTTGGATGCTTGTTTTAAATGAAACAACCCAAGTTTAGTGGATAGAAAAAACTAACTTTTTCCATTTTTTTTGTTTGTTTGTTTGTGTTTTGCTTGAGTCGATGTGCTAATTATTGACACCCTTCAAGGGAATGGCCAAAAATATAGTATGTAATAAAGGTTATAGTCTGTAATCCACTCAAACAACTTGCACTTTTTGAAAATAGAATTGTCTCTCAAAAAATGTGGCAATATTACTGCCACCCAAAGAGAATATCTAAATGTATCAGTCTCTAGAAACTCTATTGTTCCTTTGAACATTTCATATTTCTCTGGGGTATAAATATGAGATCACATACATGTAAAATCCATCACGATGAGGAAAAACTTTCAACACAAAAGAGGTTGTTGGATGTTGCCTTGCCCAAGTCAGATAATGGTGAAAACACAATTTTGCATACCTGAAGTTTTTATTATTATTATTTTTTTTTTTGGAAATGAATCATTGGAGCTTCCCCTATCACACTGTATATCATTTTTCTGCACAGACTGTACTTTTACATACTTTTGCAATAAAATAGTCTTGACTCTTCTAGGGATAAAAAAAGCTGTTTTCTGTCCAAAAGGAAAAAAGAGCAAACTTTTTTTAAAATTGAAAACGTAAAAATAGTAGCAAGAGATTTTTTTTTTAAACATAATGTAGGATTTGAAGTGAACAGGCAAGGAAAGCAAAGAAGCCATAAAACTAGGAATCCTGCTCCCAGACTTTGTAGAGCCAAGTTAATTACCGCTTGTTTATTGATTGCTGGATTTCAACTGTCCTGTGAACAATCAGCAACTGATAGGACATCCCTGAACAGAGGACGAACCCTCTCAGCCAAGAGGAACCTCTGTCAAACTTATTGATCTAGGCCGTTGGCCAAGACCAGAGATGGCTCACCCAACACGATGGTAAAACTGATAACTACAGAAAAGGGGGGGACTCACCCAAGGACCCTCATGGAATGAGACCTCTGTTCTCCCCAGGAACACAAAGTTCACCACCCTTCACACATTCCACAGAACCCAGCTTAACAGACTACATAAGGCTACTTTATATCTCCTGTAAGGACAATGACTTTTAAGATGATGCACCATAGTTTGAAAAATTGTTGCCTCATTCTGTTGTCATTCTGTATATGTATCATGCTTATAGCCACCAGGTCATTATGATGCTTTTGATCATTTTCATCATGTAACAGGTATTCTAGTGTTAATGTGTGTATCAGTAACAGCAGGTATGTCGTGTTTGGTATGTCTGTGATCGCTATTGAATTTCCTAAGGGTTGGTATAACGTGAAGTTGAGTACAATGTTACCAAATTCCTGACCAAAGTTCTAACTTAACCTTGTGCAAAGTTTGCAAAGCACATAACTCAGAAACCAGAATGTTAATTAGTGTCAGAAGAGGAGAATACAGTTTACACCCTGCCCCAAGATCCTGCTGATTGGAGCAAACACTTTGGGGTCAGCCCAACTGGAACCCCCTGACACAAAGGAAACTGGGAGTCTCATCCAACACATCTTTGCACGAGTCCATCAACATCTTCAGGGAGTCTCTACCAACATCTTCAAGGAGATCTCTTCAACTAACAGCTCAAGAGAGTCTTCATCCACATCTGAAGGACGTCTCATCAACCAAGAGCTTTAGAAGTTTTTGCCCCTCGTCATCACAAGGAGATCGCGCTTGCACCGAGACTCCGCATCCAGACTGATTCCTGCAAAGCCGCCAACTCTCGTCTTCGCACTGCTGTGAACCACTCATCAAAGTTTTGCAACCCGCCTACAACCCGCCGGGTTCGCACCTCACTCTGTTTATCAGCCCCATTGGTGCGTGCGTGTGTGCATGTGTTTGTATTAGATTCATTTCTGAGTTTTAGAACAGTAATAAAGTCTCATCTGATTTTTAAAGGCCAGTGTCTTGTGTCACTGTGCTTACAATTTACTACATTATTCTGCATTCTACATTATACACTATTCTGCACTTTTAGGCAAAAGAAAGAGGGTGCTTTCAGGAAAGAGCTTGCTTCATTTCTGCTCTTTCACAGCTGATGCTAAAGTGCGAAATAGATCTAATCTAATCTGAAACATTCAAATAGAGAGAGAGTGCTGTCTCTCCCCAGTAAGCACCAGAGCAGGCTGTGTTATCGAATCAACTGTATAATCATGGACATCTGCTCTGGTCTCACCACCTGCTGTGTAAGTGCATCTTCTAAGTGCAAATAAGGTTAGGAGGCAAGAGGTAGGATAAAAACCAACACACATTTAAATAGAGGTTCAAAATCATCGACTCAATTCCAGAAATCAGTCAGTAGAAAGAACAGAAACAGGACAGAGCACCTACCTGATACTTTAGACTGCTGACTAGCATAGCTGGAGGTTCGGGAATGACCACAAACACCCAGCTCCTCCGGCAGAGAGCCACATTTGCCTGTGGTTTCTGTAGACAAAAAAGATTATTATTAGACAAAGAAATACTTGACACTATGGCAGTATTTAACACACATCCATACTGTTATTGTGATGCTAAATTCCTTTCAATGACATTCCACCTGGCAGGTTTACTAGTGTTAAACAGAGGTAATGAGAGAGAAGGAATGACTATTCATTTTGTTAGTGTAAAATAAATAAATAAATAAATAAATAAAATAAAAAAACATATATAATAAATAAATTAAAAAAACAAAAACAAAAACAACAGAAAAGCCTCTTCCTCCAAACACATTCACATCTCTAAATGCAAGCATGAGGTGCCTCTCTTCCTCTTAACTCTTACTTTTTTTTTAAAAAAATTGCTTAATTTAATATTTATAATACATTATTCTACATTCTGCATTATACACTATTTTGCACTTTTAGGCAATTTTCAGGGAAGAAGTTGCTTCATTTACAGCTGGCTGATGCTAAAGTGAGAAATGGATCCAATCTAATCTGAAACAATCAAACAGAGAGAGAGTGCTGTCTCTCCCCAGTATGCACCAGAGGAGGCTGTGTTATCGAATCAACAGGACAGTCTACGTTAGGCTGATCTATAATGCGAGTAGTCACTTGTGGGAGAAGAGCCTAATCACTGGAGCAAACACATTAACACATGCCCCCTTATATTTCTTGTTAATCACAGTCAAAACATTAATTGAATATGTATTTTTCCACTGTCTTAAAGACATTTTAGAAAGGCTTATGAAATTTGTAACTAAGACAAATGTAAATAATTTGTTGAAAAAAAAAGTCACAATGTATCAAGAAAAAAATCTTAATATTTTACAGTAAACTAATACTATGACAAACTGGTACATAATCAGCAAACTTTGTGTGTTAAATTGAGGGACATTGAGAATTTGTTGTCTCTTTTGTTGAAAGAGAAATCACAGGCAGCGGTCACCTTCAAGCCTATGGATGGTTATGTCTGCAGTGTAACAGGCTCACTCAGGCACAGTGGCATAATGCTACGAGTGGAGCATTTCAGAGCAATAAAAATAAAGAAATACTTTACAAATTAAAAAAAAAATTAATCTTCTGATGCATCAGTACCACATCACTGGGCCTATTAACGTATTAAGGTTATCAGAATTAACCTCTGTGTCTAGAAACTTACTGACTCACACCAACACTCGAGACTCCTTCCATAAATTTTAAATAAATACCTCCTTACAGAAAACCTCACCATATAACCAACAATTATATATTTTTCTTTTGTTAAACAACATATTTTAATTCCACTTATTATTATTAAGCTTAGATTAGCCTATATGAATGTGTGGTTACTACAGAAACCATACTGTATGAGAACTAGCGCATTAATGTAAACTTTTCATCTATTGTATGTTAAAGGTGCAAATATTATAAGAGCTGTGCTGTTAAAGAAAATTAATCAACACGTTCGGATTCGAGAATTTAACAAAATGTTGCAAAATGCTTTCCTGTGTCTCTGCTGTGTAATTCCATGTGTGATATTTCATAGCATTATTGTCTTCGCCGTTATTCTAAAATAACAGAAAATAGTACACATAAAAATTTTTAAAAAACCACAAGAGAATGCATGTCAAAATTTTTGACTGGTAGTGTATAAAGTTTGGGATTTACTTATAATAAACAGTGTACAATACAGAAGTTGACACTGCTACTTTAGTAGTCCTGTAGTATCTAAAATATCAGTAATGATGTTCTGCATGATTTCAGACATACTGCCGCTTATTTCCCACTTTCAAAAATGCTGCACAAGTGGCTGCACTGATTAATTCAAAGCCCCCGCTTTACTCAGCTAGACTGTAGGCTGAATGTAGTGAAGGCATGACTAAATACTGATAAGAAGTAAAAGGGCTCAAGTGTTGTTTTAGTGGTAACTTTCACTTCCTACAGCTTGTAGCTGATATGTGCAGCACACATAACTGCTTTGGCTCATGTGTGTCCTATATGAAGCTCTATGGGAGCACAAAAAGAAAGGGACATATCTTATATGCTTTTTTAACATCCTTACTAGAGCTGCCGTATGTGGCAGGCATTTGAAAACAAAACATTCTCTTCAGGCAAAGCAATGAGTAATCAATGGCAGTGTGCTCAGTACTAGTCCCCTTTGGGAGATATAATGCCAAAACTCCACACACGCATAAAGTAGGTTTTGTAATGCTTAAGGTCTAAGGAGTAAATATTAAGACACTATTTGCATTTCAAAACCATTTCCTAGTGAAACGCCCATCATCATATTTACAGTCTCCTCTGAAAGTCTTGGAACGGCAAGGCCAATTCTTTTGCTTGTGCTATATACTGAAGACATTTGGGTTTGAGATCAAAAGATGAATAATGAGATAATGATCAGAATTTTAGCTTTCATTTCCTGATGTCTACGTCTACATGTGTTAACTTTAAAAGGAAAGGGTGTTGACTTAGAACATGGCACATTTGGTGGCAGACAACCCAATTTTTAGCTGAGCAAAAGTATTGGAACAGAGTCTTACAGTAAACTAAAGTAAATAACACTTTGTATTTGGTTGCATATCCCTTGCTTCCAATAACTGTATCAAGCTTTCTCTGTAAATTGGCAAACAGAATGTTTCTGTAGACGTCTGATTTCATTCTGCTGCTACCATCATGAGTTCCATCATCAATAAAGATTAGTCAGCCTGTTCCAGAAGCAGCCGTGCAAGCCCAAGCCATGACACTACATTTCTTTGCAAAGTCCAATCAGACCTTCTGATTCTTACCGCTGATGAGTGGTGTGCATCTTGTGGTATGGCCTCTACATTTCTACTCTCGGAGTCTTATTCGAAAGGTGGATTGTGATCCCTTCACCCCTGCCCTGTGGAGGATGTGGAGGTGGTGTACCTGACTGTTTTGGGGGTTTGTCATCAACAGCTGTTGTTTTCCTTGTGATGTTCCCTCTTTTCTCTGTTTCAAAATGCCTTGATTTTCTCCCATAGACAGCTCTCATGTCATTATGTTGATTTATCCTTTTTAACAACAAAGGCAGCCTTTACAGCTGAAACCCAGGGCTCAAACCAAGAACAGACATTCAGAACTATTCATAGTTTAAACAATCAATCTAACAAGAAACTCCTGTCAGTCACATGTTCCAATATTTTTGATCACTTGAAAAATGGGTGGGTTCAAACAAAAGGTGCCATGTTCTAAGCTGTTTAACACATCTAGATGTAAATATCAAGTAATGAAAGCTGAAATTCTGATCTATCGTCTCATGTTCATCTTTTGATCTCAAACCTAAATGCCTTCAGTGTATAACAAACAAACAAAAAAAAAAAGAATTGGCCTTCCAATACATTCGGAGGGGAATGTACATCAAGTATGAGCTTAGCTCAGAAAGGGTTATTAGCAATCAAAGCATCCTCTCTAAACACAAGAATGTTTCTATTAATTGATACTATAGCATCCCAACTGAGTTGAAATAAGCTCAACTATATTTCCAAAAAAATAATAAAAATAAACACACCAGACTACACCAGACTGAATATACAGTGGGTTCAAAAAGTATTCAAAACCCTTCGGTTTTTGAACATTTTACTGTGTTATAGATTTAATTTAAAATGGCACTGACTTACCATTCTAGTGGGGAGGGTGAGCATACATTTCTTGACACAGGTTTTCAAAGTCAGGTCATTCTGAAGTGTGTTTGAAAGGGCTACATCTCATTTAAGATGTTACTTTCAGCTCCAACTGATACTTGGATTTAATCCAGCTTCTCAGAGATTGGAACTTCCAGGAAATATCTATGAAATATCTCTGTACTCTTTTTCTGCAGTGTAACAAAACTCAGTGTACCAAAATTTCATATTAATTAAATGTTAAATAAATTAAAAGCATATTTTAGTGTTTGTTTTCTTGTCTTCTATTGTTCCAATGAGTCAGAATCACTCAATGTTGTTAAGGAATTAGTGGAGGCAGAGACAGAAATTCATCCATTATTATTGCTAAACCACTTTGCTGGTGCAGCGTGTCAGGATAATCTGCATACCCTTGTTTGTTTGACTCCCAGTAACATTTAAAAAGAGAAGCACCCAAATCAATCAGTGTGTCAGCATTCAGTACCTGGGCAGTATAACTCTGGATGTAGTGCATCATCTCTCATTTGCACTCTTTTGACCTGACCTTCAGGATCTGACACACTATAGAGGAAAATGTTCTGGACCTAGTCTTCAGTCAAACTTGCTCAGCTGTAGACATCAAATGTTACCCAACTCCACTTTTCAGATCACCACTTTGTATCCTTCACTCTCGCTCTCCCTGCCCTTCTCACCAACTATTCATACCTCTCCCCTACTTGCGGCATTCTCTCATATTCCTCCCTAGATTCCAGTATCCTAACACCCCTGCTACATCCTCACTCCTTTTCCTCTCTACTATTTCAATCAACCACTAATACTTCCGTCTCTTTACTTTAGTCATCCATTGACCTCTTCTTCTAGGACTTAGAATGTCTTCCTGCCCTGCTCCTTGGCTGTTAGATGTGCTTTACAGCAATTGGAGTGCAATGTGTGACCGCTGCCAAGACATCGCTCTACAAGGGAAAGCTGGAAGCATCTGATGCTGCATCATCTCCTTAACACTTTCTTCATTTCTCAACACACTTCCCCCTCCTTGAGTGCTGATAAATTTGCCACCTTCTTTGATGAGAAGATTAGCAAAATAGCTCTCTTATAGCCCTATTTCTACACAACAGAATCATTCTTCCCCCTCCTATTTCCTTAACACATTTTTCTCTTCTTCTGGTTCAGCAATCCCACCATCTGCATGCTCGATCCCATCCCATCCTCCAGACCATCTTCAAGGTCTACTCCCATTCATCTCTTCCATTCATCCAGAATAACATCTGTTCATTCAGCCACTGACTTCAAGACGGCAAGGGTTACAAGTGGTACAATGCATAGAAGCTGCCCTGGTAGCTGTTATTGAGATGCTTCATGCCACTAGGAGGAGATCCACACCTGCTCCATGCATCCTGCTCAAGACAGTGCTGAGCCCTCTTTTGTTCTACCTCTACACCCACTCTCTCAGTCAGGTCATATCCTCACATGATTTTTCATACCACTGCTATGCTGATGACACCGAACTCAACCGCTCCTTTCCTCCCTCAGACAAATGTGTTCCTACACGGATCACAGCATGTCTGGCAGACATCTCATCAGCTGAAACTAAATCCCATCTAAACTGAGCTGCTGTAGCTACTGAGCTGCCATCCCTGAAGAGGTTTCCGGACATCAAGATCCTGTGATCCCCTGGACAACCCTCAGCTATCACCATCTGACACTGCACGTAACCTTGAGGTAGTCCTGCTAACCTGAATAGGTCATGCAGGTTTCTACTTTACAACATCACGAGAATCTAGGCATTTCTATCCACAAGAGCCAATCAGGTGCTTGTTCAGTCTCTTGTCATCTCAAGACTGGAATATTTTGACTCACACCTAGCACTTCCCCCCTGCAGAAAAGCTACCAACCAAGTAAGGTCAAGGATGCAAGACATGTACATCTCTGTCATCTACAGTTCTGCCACCACATCTTGTGGAACTACTGCTTATGTTATCACAGGGCAGCACTTGAAGGAGAGCGTTAATTGCCCTCTGCCATATACAGGAGCTCACAGATGCCTACGATTGGCCAGTGTCATTCTGATCAACAGGAAAGAGAGAATAATGAGAATAATGCTATTCTCCCACCAGGAGAGCAGGGCCAATTTACCTGTCTTGAACTCCCTGAATGGCTGTGGCATTGTCGGGATTTGAACAACAGGGCAAATGCTCTTCTGCTGTGCCAGTCAGGAGTCTTACACATTTATCTCTAAGCACAATCAGAGGAGTTGACATACCCGAGAGCCCCAGGAAGGGTTTTTGGGTGTCTCCACCTCTTCGCTCTTCCAGCAGACTCTCTCCATCCCCCTGGATCCCGATCACTGTGGCAGTGGATGGAGGTCTTGTATGGAGATAGATGACATGTTAAGAATCTACAAATCCAATAGTCAAATGCACATACGCTATATACATACATATAAACAAAAGCCCATTATGCCCCCCCCCCAAAAAAAAACACCCTTTGTGCTCTCTACCACATGACATCGTTTCTGTACCCTTGACAATGTTGACTATGAATTGATGCATATTCAGAACAGCCATTTTATGATATTATAACAGAGACAGAGAGACAGCATGTAGATGAAAAAGGGCTCTTGTCCCACGTTACCTTATTAACTACAGTGTAGACATTCCACTGACATAATAATTTATGCTGTTTAACCAATCAATTTTATGCTATTTAATTACTATTTGAATTATTATTATTATTATTAATTAATGCCATGACTAAACCTAAAACTAAAACCATCCTTAAAATTGGTAACCAAAAGAAAACATTTTGTCTTTTATTTATTTATTTTTTTAAATAAAAGTGTTTTTAAAGCAGTTTTCCCTGTGGGGACGAGTCAAATGTCCCCACATGATCAGATAGGTCAGATATTCCTACCCTTGTGGCGTTAAAAGATGTAAAAATTACCACATAGCAATACATACACTACATGCCCAAAAGTATATGGACACCTGGCCATCACACCCATATTGGCCCATTCCAAAACCAAGGCCATTAACACAAAGTTGATCCCCCCCCACTCTTCTGGGAGCTAGATGTTGGAGCGAGGCTGTGGGGATTTGTGTTCATTCAGCTACAAGAGCATTAGTGAGATCAGGCACTGATGTTGGTGAGGAGGTCTGGGGTGCAGTCGGTGTTCCAGTTCATCCCAAAGGTGTTCAGTGGGGTTGAGGTCAGGGCTCTGTGCAGGACACTCGAGTTCTTCCACTCCAACCTTCACACACCATGTCTTCATGGAGCTCGCTT
>CM040993.1:827762-843194 GCA_022985145.1 Pangasius djambal | reverse complement strand
AATCTGCCTTCTTTCACCTCCGTAATATTGCTCGTTTACGTCCCTTCTTAAATATCAATGACGCTGAGACACTGGTTCATGCCTTCATCTCTTCTCGACTCGACTACTGTAATTCTCTCTTCTATGGTCTACCAAACACAACATTAAATAAGCTCCAATATATCCAGAACTCTGCAGCTAGGGTTCTCACGTTTTCTAAGAAATCCTCCCATATTACTCCCATCCTACACAGACTTCATTGGCTACCCATTCGTTCTCGTATTCAATACAAGATTCTCCTCATCACCTTCAAAGCACTTCACGGTCTCGCCCCCCATACATTTCTGATCTCATTCATACTTATTCTCCAGTTCGCACACTACGCTCTTCAGATACCGGTCTACTGTTAATTCCACGCCACAGGTTAGCATCGTTTGGTGGACGAGCGTTCTGTGTCTCTGCTCTGACACTCTGGAATTCTCTCCCCAAAAATATCCGTGATCTTTCTTCATTACAGGATTTCAAAACCCACCTTAAAACACATCTTTTTCTTTCTTGTTTTTCTGATCTGACTGTATGACCCGATTCATGCCATGGATTTTTTTTGTTTATTGTCTTTTGTTTTTTGTCTGCTGTCATGTTGCCATATTGTAAAGCGACCTTGAGTGTGCAGAAAGGCGCTATATAAAATAATGATAACAATAATAATAATAATTTTATTATTATTACTCCCCTTCGAGACCGAGCTAATTTCACCAATTTCCTCATCAAAATCATCAACTTGTGTACTAGATCCCTTACCTACTTGCTTCTAAAAATAATCAGTTCTTCCCTTAGCAATAGCTATGTACCTAAACCTTTTAAACTATCAGTTATCAAACCCCTGATTAAAAAAAAAAAAACTGACTTCAACCCCGTCAGCTGTCCAACTATAGGCCAATATCAAACCTCCCCTTTATCGCCATGATCCTAGAAAACGTTGCAGCACAGCAGTTATACTCATATACTCAGGAAAAACATTCATGAAATGTATCACTAAGGAATCAGGATTTAGGTACATAAACCAGCACCAGTTAGTCCAGAATGCAGCAGTATTCTTCTTACTAAAACCAGATAACCACATCACCCCTCTCTTATCCACACTGCACTGGCTCCCAATCAAATTTCGTATTGATTATAAAATAGTAGTATTGACCTATAAAGCACTAAATGGTCTCACGCCACAGTACCTGAGTGAACTTTTGGTCTTTTATGATCCGCCACGCCTACTTAGATCAAAAGGTGCAGGCTATTTGTTAGTACCTCGAATAGTGCGTGCTACAGCTGGGGGTAGAGCTTTCTCTTGCAAAGCCCCACAGTTATGGAACAGCCTTCCACTTAGTGTTCGGGGCTCAGACACAGTCTCAGTGTTTAAGTCTAGGCTGAAAACATATTTGTTTAGTCAAGCCTTTTGTGAATAGTTTTTTCTTAGGTACAGGGGCAGGACAGCCTAAAGTTACATGAGCTGTGGATGATAACATTTAAAAACCATGAAGATGGGTTTGGACCACAATTCATATGAGCAGTTTTCCTACAATGGCTTAGGACTACAAATGCTATGATAGCTTTAGGACTGCAATTCCTACAAACAGTTTTGCACTCAAGTCTCCGTCAGTGAACAGTTGATAACTTCAACAAAATAGACTTCATGTTAAAACTATAATGAACTTCCTGTTTACACAATTGCACTTTTTGACCATACAGTATACAGGTATAGAAGGGAATTATTTATAATCTCACTATCCGGTGTCACCCAGATGAGGATGGGTTCCCGTTTGAGTCTGGTTCCTCTCAAGGTTTCTTCCTCACCACCGTCGCCTCTGGCTTGTTCAGTAGGGATAAATTCATACATTTAAAATTTATATCTGGAATTTATATATTTTGGTAAAGCTACTTTGTGACAATGTAAATTGTTAAAAGTGCTATACAAATGAAAAACTGAACTGAAAATTGAATTGAATCATCTAAATATAATGTATATTAGTGGCTAACAATGTAAACAATGTTATGTACAGACACAACAATGCTACCCCACTGTGCCGCCCAGCCAGTAAACAGGTTACAGATTGTGTAGAAATTATCATCTGAATCATTTTTGTGATAACTATGAAACTATTTGTGGCAGCCCTAAAATTAATAACTACAATATTGAAACATGCAAACAGTGTCACATGTTTTGGCTTCATAAATGTTATGTGGGTCACAGCAGATTTAGCCTCTTGAAAATACACAATGCAATCTTCACTGATAACTGGTACTAAATCTCCAGATTTACACCCATATCAGACACTATTGTTAATCACAAAAAGCAATTCTTACAGCTTACCCTAATTACTCATACAATTCATGCTATCATGCTACCAGTTCCTTCCCCGGTTATGGAGTGACGTCAAATCAACATGGCCGCTCACACTGTGAACAGAGTAACATCCCTCTTCTCTACTTTCACATGAGTTTATAGCAGCATTGGCTTTAAATCAGTTAATATACAAAGGACTCGGTTAAATCTACAACACTGACCATACTAATCACAGTTTTGAGAAGGTAATCATCAGCATTATAGTTATCACTAACGTTACGCGTCCATGTTATTTTCCCACTCCGCACGTCGAACGCCCCGAGGTGGGAAGTGACGTCATTACAACTTGCAAATGAGCAGCGACGAGCCGCCGCGGATACAGGACAAGCTTCACTAATCAGAGACAGTCAGACTCCCAGGACCTCTGAATTTCACCGAATAAACATCAGTCCCTTTTAGTGTCAGTCACAGATCAGCTGCTGAACCAGTAGGATCCTTTAATTTTGTGGAAGCCAGAAAATGCTATTACTAACCCACCAGGATGCAGGAGAAACCTGTTAATGTAAACCACGGCGTTTCTCCAAAGGGCTAACGGGCACATTAGTACATTACTACAATATTTTGGTTAGGGAAATTGTAAGAATGATCGACGACATAATGACATTAATAAAGAGTGTTACCCGATCGTGAACGGGTAATTAGTGCAGTAAAGCCCCTGAGTGTAAACACACACACACACACACGGGGAGACTTTACCGTGATGATTCCTCCGAAAAACCCCCGTCCAGCAGACGGATTTTACAGAACAGGACCCCGTTCACGAACGGCACAGAAGACAGCTCGTCCAGCTCAAAATCAACTTTAAACTTGAATTTCTTTTTCTTCATCATGGTTAATGAGTCCCTCCTTGTAGACACACCACGACACTTTCGTATCAGGGGAACTGGGTGAAGCTAAGCTGCTGCTAACCGCCTCGCTAGCTTACACTACTAGCACTGTTAGCGTTGTGACAATGTCAAGACCTTCCCAGAGGTCCTCCATTAGCTCACACAGCTCCAGCACTGCGTCCTAAACTCGCAATGAGCTGAGCTCAGTGACAGCAGACAGACAGCTGCTTCTCGCCAGCGCTGTGTAGACCCCTGGGTGAGACACGTCACTGTGACGTCAGCCGCCCGGCCTGGTTGCGAAAATAAAGCGGGAGACTACACTCACTGTCCACTTTATTAGGAACACCTGCACGTTCATGCAGTTATAGATAGATTTGAGATTAGATCTAATTATGTGGCAGCAGCATAAGGCATAAAACCATGCAGATGCAGGTCAAGAGCTTCAGTTAATGTTCACATCAAACATCAGAATGGGGAAAATTGTGATCTCTGTGACTTTAACAGTGACATGGATGTTGATACCAGATGGGATGGTTTGAGTATTTCAGAAACTGCTGATCTCTCTTGGGAATTTCTAGAGTCTCTAAAGTTTACACAGAATTTTGCACAAAAAAAAAAAAAAAAACATCCTGTGTGTGGAGGGACTGCAGGCTGAAACACCTTGCTGATAAGAAGGATCAGAGGAGAATGACCAGACTGGTCTGAGCTGACAGGAAGTCCATAGTAACTCAAATAAGCACTCTTTACAACTGTGGTGAGCAGAAAAGCATCTCAGAACACACAACAGCAGAAGACCACATCAGGTGCCACACCTATCGGCCAACATAGAAATCTGAGGCTATCATGGACACAGAAAGACCAGGTGATTTTTTTTTCTAAACATGTATGCATATCTCATAGAAACTCAGGCCATTTTTACTAAAGGTTTCTTCATGCTTACAACTTTGTTGTTCATGGACACATTGTTTTGTTTTACGATTACTGCATCAGTGATGTTACACTGGAAGCCGAGGTGCTGCCCAGCCAGATGCTGTAAATTCCTCTGTAAGCTGAACAAAGTTAGATGGTTAAACGTGTCCATTACAGGCAAATTCTCAGTAAAATGTTTGATGTAGAGCTACATAGGTTTGTTAAAGCAGTATAAATTATTCATGTTAGTTAACTAGCAAGCTGTGCCTGTTAACTTCTTAGTTACCAAGCCAATTTTATTTATAGTTAGCTATTTAGCTGAGATGAAATGGGTGCTGCAAAGATGGAGCATCTCAGACCAGAATTATACCTCTAAATTGTCTGTAAATACAACCATCTTTTGCTGGCTTGGAAAGGGGTCTAATTCAATACCTTTCACAATGTCACATGCATTTAAAAATTAGTAAAGTCCCTCTATGGTTTTTTTCAGGGATATCACAATGTTATTACAATAACACTGTGGTTTTTTTTTTTTTTTGGGAATGTGCATCAGAGGGAGATGTCAGAGTAAAGTCTCTCACTCAGAGATTCAAACTGGTTAATCAGTAGGGATTCCCAGTGGTTGAATACATATTGGCATATTGCATGCTGAGTATTGTATACTTTGATGGGTGAAAACAGGAAAACAACATAAAATAATGAATCCTGCTAAATTGCGGACAGTAAGTGATTCCCTGCAACAGAATACTACATACCATGACTAATATTATATTAATATATATATCCATGACTGGCCTCTCTGAGAGCACGTCAGTTGCCATGGCAGGTGTACTATCGAGATGTCACATATTCCCAGAAGAGTGGCGTCTGTACCCACAGGCGGTAGCCCAGATCTAGGAAAGGTTTATTGAGGTGCAGGTGGATCCCTCCGCCAGGGCCAAGTCAACACATTGCCAGTTGTGGTTCTCTCTGGTAGAGCCAGACAGCCTGCTGGGATAGGATGCCCTGGACCATGACTGGCATCCTATCCCTGCAGGCTCTCTATTGTTGATTCTTCCCACACTGTACTGGATTTAACAACTAGACCACAGAGTCCTGCTTTTGGACCAGAGATTTTTTTTGGCCTGGTGCATTACCCAATTTCCATGATCCTGATCTTCTTCAGGGACTGCTAAACAGCAGCAAGACTTGAAATGTGTCTCTGAAAACTGATTTTTTGTTCATTTTCACCAATCTAAAAGAGTTGGGGTAGTTACATTCTTAAATAAGCTTGTCAGTAAGCTGGTCTTGCATGCATTGGTAGCCAGATGACTTTGGGGTGACCTTGTAGTTCAATCCAGGATTTCTGCCCAAGGTCAAGGTGACTGTGAATCAGCTGAATTGATGAGTGTATGACAATGGTAGTTAATGCTGCACCATATGTCACTACTTGACTTTTGGAAGGTCTCAGCATGCACACATACGCGCACAAGAAGGTATACAGGTGATTTACCCCACTCATCTAGCTCAGTGGTCAAGCTAGCTACACACTGACATTCAGATTCGTACAGTTACAGTTCATGAATGTTCTCATCACCTCATATCAACTAACTGCAGTTTGGTCCAAAAATGTGAGTTAGGGATTGCTGCAGTCCTGTGCAATGCCTACAGATTTTTACCCCTAGTCACAGGACCCTGCAGTTCCTTGATCAAACGCTAGATGGAAATAATTAACTTAGAAAATAGATTTTCTAAAACTGTTTGACTTTATTAACTTTGTTAACATACAGCTGTCAGAGTAATGACTCATAATTGCACTATCCAGTATCACCCAAAAGAGGATGGGTTCCCTTGTGAGTTTGGTTCCTCTCAAGGTTTCTTCATCAAGTCACCTCAGAATTGAATTTAATAAAATTACACAAACTGTACTATACAAGAGGAAAACCAGGGAAAACAGCTCAGCTATGGTTAAATCTGTACCCCCTACCCCCTTGGAATATAACCACCCTGCCCCCCAAACTGGAATATACTCCCCACTCATTTCCAAAAAATAGAACATTATGTTTAAAAATACAAAAATAAGAAATATACTGTTAAATATTAGACAAAAAAGTATATGGACACTCAATAGTGGCTTCATTAAAGATCACAGTTACAGTGGTTTGGTATTTAGTTAGCTATTCTTTGTTTCACAAAACCTCTGGTGGGTTTCCTCCAAGTTTCAACCAACAAAACTTTCAGTTCATCCACACTAGAATGTCAATTTGCTAAGGCTTTAATTGGCTTGAGCTTTGGATCATTATCCTGCTGAAAAAGCCACTTCTGTCTCTTGAATATTTACTTTGCTGATTTCTTCAGGTTTGCACCAAAATGCCTCTGTACACTTCTGATTTCATGATGCCATCAAAGAACACAAGCTCACCAACACCACTGTAGGAAAAACAGCCCCAGACTTTGATAAAGCAAAGCACCATGGCACCTGTGATTATGGAGCTAGCACAGACATTGGCCGCAGACAAAGTTATGCTAATCTAAATAAAGTGCTCACACACGTCAGCGTCCTACAAAGCAGGGGTGGCACCACTGTAGGCTCCAAAAGTTGTGTGGCAAAATGTGATGGTTTTAATGATATTTAATAAAATTTGAGCTATTAATGATATTTAAACTGGATATCATGTGCCGCAACAAATACTGCAAGTAGATTATACATCAGGGAAATATTCTTTAAATGAATTTTATTAAACATTAAAGAGCCCACAATGCCTCAGTGTTCCTTATACAATGCTAGGGTAACTCAGTTACATTCCACTTCTATGGAAATTTATAGAACATATTAAATTCCATTACTCAAAATATTTAAAAAGACAGCATATTTTAAATGCATTAAAACCCATGACCAACAATAATAAATGAATGAGCTTCCATATACAATACTATGGTCAACAATCACACCTTTTAACAGCTCTCACAGTAGTTCGTTTCGAACCCCAAGTTTCATTTTGCATTTTGTTCCTCACGCAGCTAATAACAGTAAAAAAAAAAATGTTCACAAAGTTAGGTAGCACTGATGCTAAAATATGTTTTAAAAATCAAAGACATGTTCATGTTCTGCAATAGGCTATTTGTCACTGTAGTAACTGTCTGTTTTGCTAAACATTTTTCCAGCAAGCCTTACTTACTTTATTTGAAGAATGTCATTTGAGGAATGTTCCTGTAATTGATTCAGAATATAAAATATGTGCATTTGTCACATAAATTGAAACATTAGCGATACTGATTCAACACACGATTATTAAATGTCAGTGAGCACCAAAGCACGGTTAACCCTTTATCGCTCGTAGGAGATCCCCTTTAGGAGAATGTCCCACTCCCCAGCTGAACTGGAAGTTCTGATTGGTTTTTCAACCAAGTCAGACCTGTCTGTCATTGCTTGAAGTGCTGGGCCACCACCTCAGTAGTTTGAAAAGTGCCAGGTCAAATGCCAGCTCGCCGCCATTGCTCCAGCCCTTTGGATTGGGGCAGACATTTTCAGAGAGGATCTGCGGAAACACTGAGAAGTACCCATTCTCTATCCATCTGGATGAAAGTCAGTCAAATGGTGAGAAAAGGTGCTTACCATCCTGGTCGCCTACTTTAACTCAGAGAGAAAGACCGTTGATGTGGAGCACCTAGGTTCTCTTGAAGTCTTAAAGACCACCTCAGGGAGTCTGGAGAAGGCTTTGGATACATTCTTCAAGGTTAACAGCATCCCATGGGCCAACCTTGTCAGCATGATGATGGACTCCTGTGGAGTCATCGGGGAAGCAAGACGGTGCTGGAGACCTGAGTGCAGCAGAATGTGCACAGTGCTGCAGAAATGTTCTCCTCTTCTTTCAAAAACTATCTGGTTTTGCTTGTTTATCTTCACACCAAGCATGAGTGGGCTTCGAACCAGGTAAATACATTATACTCAGATCAATCAAGAGCCCTTTTGACATCTCAGCATGGTAAAAAAGTACTGAAATGATTTATCAACCATTTGATTTCTTACTTAACCAATGTTAGTTAAACCAATGTGTCTTTCAGAATGACACACATTGTGTTGCATAAAACCACTCATTTTCAAGTATCGATCAGTTTGTATACACATGTACATTATGCACATCTCTTCCTTATTCTGCTTTTTGATCTTAACATTAACTGAAGATCTCATGTATAGGTATAACTAATAAATTGGTCAGTGAATGTATAATGCATTTATAAAACTGCGCTTGTATTCTTTTCCTTTTTTCCAGGAATGACACAGCTGGGCAAGAAGAGGAAAAAGAGAGTTGTCCAGAAGGTATGGCATGAATCCACTAACACAGAGTGGCATCTCAGTGTTTACACTGGTGTCCTGGCAATTCTGATGGAATACATCATGGTGTTCCAGGTATGTTTAAGATGTGTTTACCTAGTGTTTTTATCTAAACAGAATATGAAAATAAAAACTACTGATTACGAACTAAGTTACAGTCACACTCACAGTCACACATAAATTGATTCTTGTTCTAATTTAGTAATTCATGTGAATAAAATATGGTGGTGTTCTGATGTGGAGTTCTCTGATTAGTGCAACCTCAGGCTCTTCAATTTCTCTGACACACACACACACACACAGTATTAGAAGATAGACACACACACAGTATTAGAAGATAGGGTCAATTGGTCTACAACTAGCTTCAAAATAATAGAGTTTCAGTTAGGAGGTTATATCATTTGGACAAACAATAGAGCAAAATGCCCAGTACAGCCATACAATTTGATAAGGTAACAAAGGGCTTGTTACCTTATCAAATTGTATGGCTGTACTGGGCGTTTTGCTCTATTGTTTGTCCAAATGATATAACCTCCTAACTGAAACTCTATTATAAGAGTATGTCTGTTATAAGAGTATAACTCTATTGTAAGAGTTGTAAGAGAAGCTGCAATATTAGAGATACATATGATTGAGTGTGTGGCTTTGTGTCTGTGGGTAGGCTTGGGTGTGTACATTTTTGTGTATGTGTGTGTGAGCTTTGCTAAGGAGAGTGTTGATTCTGAGTGTGAGATTGGAGGTGAAAACTTTCCAAGAAATTGGTTTTGTAGATTGTTCAGGTATTCTTTTAACTGCTGTTGTTGTAACCCAGATAGGTTTAACTCCTGCTGAGTAATCTATGAACCTATAGGGAACTGTACACATATGACCTCTAAGTCTCATATATTTTATTTTTCAGTTCCGCATTATTGGGATCATAATGAAAGGCTGCTAGGGTTTGTATGTTTTACATTAATGTACTACAACAAAGCCCACAGTGGATGTTTTTTTTCCTTTCACAGGAAGGATACTGAGAGAAGCAATCAGGAGAGGGAGAAGAATTAATATTTTTGCAAGGAGTTTCATTTTAGCGGGCATTGGCATAGCATTCGTCATGGTAGTCTAAGTATATACGAGGATAGAAGATATTACATTTATGAAAGGTGTTATTCTTTCTTTTATAGAAGCACACTGAACTAAGAGTAAAGAAGTGAAAGGGTGAAAGACTAAATCAATTATTATATGAGACACAGGTAATTAGTAATTATTTTTATCTAGAATTTAGGGAAATTAAAAAGTGTTGAAACAAAAACTGTATTTAAATAGACATTTAAGAAGAGAACAGAGAAGAGTGTGGATATTACAGGAGGCAAAGAGGGAATCAGTATGCGGATTTATTTGGGAGAAGATATCCATTAACTGAAGAAAGGAAAAATTCTCTGTTAACAAGTATTACATAGTTTAGAACTTTGGAAGAGGTAAGTAAAGAGTGGCCCAGGTAAGTGAAGATTGGGCTTATGTAGATTGGGAAGGAGTAGTGAGAAGAAATTGGAAGGCATCCAATGACACACTAGAGGTGCTGGCAGAGTCAAATCAGTTACACTGGGTAATAATACCACTGTCTATAGATATTAACCTAGATTGGGGAGAACAACAGGGATTTGAAATAGGTAAAATAAACTGGAGACTGAAATAGGTAAACTGGACACAGTAAAATAATCCTGAAATTGATGTCTCAGTAGTCTTAAGAAAAGTTACTTGGCTTACAGCAAAGACTTCTGGACTATGTGAACCAAAGACTGTAGAGGGTCTAATTTTAAGAAAAATTTTTAGTGACTTTTAATCCAGGCCCTCTCCAAGAAGGTGGGCAGTAGGAAAGAGCAGAATACAGGGACCAATCATGACATCCACACCTATAGAGCTGTTGAAATCTAGACATCCCTTATGTAAAGAGCTTATAGAAAAATGTTAAAAAAAAAAGTGGGAAAAGAGAACTAAAAACATGAAAACAAAATGGCCAGAAGGAGGAACATTTGATGTGTCTCTGTGTGAGGAGAGTTGTTAATAAAGAACTACATGCTCAAAGACAAAAGCAGAGGGAGAGAGGAAAAAAGGGAAAAAGTGCAAGACGTCTTGGCACTTTTTAAGACAGAAGGAGAAAATGCATGGAAGAGCATGAAGCAGGCAAGAAAAATACTGATGAAGAACAAAAAAAGACAGAAAAAAGATGAAAGAGACTTTTGACAAACCACCTCCATATGTTCTACCTAAAAACCAGCTTCCAATAATTAAAGGAACGGTACAAGTTGAAGGAAAAATAGACTTGGAGGAGGACAAGGTTGATAGAGAATCCTCTCCTTGCTCTACTAGAGAGGACCAAAGAATAACTGAGAGCAAAAAAAATCAGTGTGAGAAGAAACCAAGGGAACAGGTTTTAGATGGTTATGCTTCTTATTCTGGAATAAGGGATCTATTTCCATAAGAGAAGCAGGATCTCATTAGTCTAGAACTGGAAGCAGGAGAAGAAGAGAGCCTGTCGAAAGAAACGAGAAGAGCAGAAGCAGAGTTATCACAAGCAGATATGTGTTTGAAAGATGTAGACGAAATGGTACAAAAAGAAAAAGAAATTATGACATTAAAGACATTGAACAGGCCTAAAAAGTTTTAGGAAAGAAGAATATAAGTGCATCACAGGAAGCCTGTATCTTGAGGATGATTATTCAGGGGTGTGGTCATGAGATGGGGAAGACAGCTCAGACCAAAAGATAGCCTACACATCCCACAAAGATATGAAAGTCACCTTCAACTTCCTACTATGGTTAAGGGTGCAAGAGGGCAATATCTACGCAGGATCTCGATGGTCTGATTGCCCGCCTCCCTGACAGCCATGGGGGAGCTGGGAAGTGGATTAAGGTGTTTGAAGAAGAAACAATGGGCAAATTGCTGGCAATAGGACACATTAAAGCACTCCTTGCCAAGGTTTTAGGAGGATCAAGAATGAGTGAGATTCTCACAGCAGCTCACCTACAAAAGGCAGTGAATTCTCCAGCAATGGATGGAACTCAGTTTGATGAACATCGTCGACTTCTATGGTGGACATTAAGGGCAGAATATCTGTCCCACATAGACCCCAAGTCTCTGAAAGGAGAACAACTGGGAGAAACAGAAAACACCGCTACTTATGTGCGGCGACAATTGAAAAAGTGGAAACAAGAACTGAAAAAGGATCCTGAAGCAGATCCGATAATGTCATCATCATTCAGAGAGGCAATAGTGGATGCTATGCCACCATCTGTAAAGACCAATCTAGAAGATGTGGTTGGTCTAAACTCCAAATCATATAAGGAGTTTTGTGACCATGTGACTCATGCTGTTGAACAATACAGAAAGAATGAACAAAAGCTCAAGAATCAAGAAAGAGAGCTGCAGAGAAAACTGGCACAGCTACTGCTCAAAGAGCTGAAAAACAAAAATAGAAAAAAGCTCCAGTGAAGGGCAAAGACAGAGACAAAGACAAAGCAGAGGAAGCACAATTGGCAGCAATGGCTCCTCTGAATGCTTCTCCACCTCCTCTACCTGCTGTTGTTGTAGCCAGTGCTGAAGATCAAAGATCACTCTGGAGAGCCGAGGTTCGAGGCCATAGACTTTATTCTTTCAAAAAATAAAGCCGAGCGGTTCTCTGCAGAGAAAGCTCCCCAACTCTTCAGAGGGCAATTCTTATATACATTTACATGAACAAAAAAACTTTCACATCCAGTTTTTCACAAGACCCAACATTCCCATATATGCTTATGTTAGTGTTTAAGGCAGCCTTTCTCACTTAAATTTACAGCCTTTTCCTGCTCTCCCCACTTAGCAGGATACCAATGCCTATGTAAGGCCATAGAGATCACTTTCAGGCCTCCATGTCAGGCCTCACTTTCAGGCCCTATACTGGTTCCATACATCTACAACATTGAGGATAACATGTTATCAAATATGAGTACACATTTCGTGGTTAACATTTTATGGTTACAATATTTCTGTATATTTCCCCCCTCTGAGACTTATTAAGTCTCACTTTCATTACCTTCTTCAAGAGAGCAATCCCACGGTCCAGTACTTTCAATTACCCCTCTCAAGTGACCTAAGTAGATCACCCAACCTTTTTTATCAATGAATAAATTCTGGAATTGCACTCTTCACTTCATCTCTGGCTTTGAATTCATTAGGTATACCTCTTGGCTGTCCTATTGAATCTATGTACACTTTAGGATCAGTCTGATACGTCCTCTTTGCTCTATGGTTCTCTTTTGTGTTACTTCTAAGGGGTTGTTCTATATTCCAATCCACTATTGAGATCTCTTGAATCATCCATACTCTAGTACAGATCCCTTTCCATCTTTTAGGTAATGTTGCTCTCAACAGTGTTCCTCCACAAAGCCAGAAGAAATCTGCTATAGGTACTATTTGTTTATCATACCGATGTTTTCTTGGAAAGACCAATGTTTGATTTGTGCATCTATGTATTAATGTTATATTCTCAGGTACTGTTACTGTTGCATGAAGTAGAGATTTCTTCTGGACATCTGTTCGCTGGAATGAGTCACTGTCCAGGTGCCACATCGCCATACAATTACCTTGAAATTCTCCCATGCTATATTTGCCTTTAGACTTATTAAAGCATTCGTACTCAAGTGTATATTTCATAACCTGAGGGGATCTCTATCTTTTTAATTTCTATTCTTATATCTAATTGTTGACACCACTCTCCCCATCCTGGTGAATTGTAACTACTAAAGTAATCTGGACTACTCATATAATATAGTTAAGCATTCAGCTGGGCAATATGGTCTTTTAAAATCATGCAGGTGACAGAAGTGTTGATTAAACTCAGCACACTGTCTATAGTCATACTGATTGGTGACTACTATAAGTGTTCTTAATGGTGATGGTGTGCATAGTAAACAATTACTCGTTTCTGTTTCATGTAGCCCACTTATACCACTCATTATTTTGTGCTAGTCTTAAAACATCTAGTGACAAGATTACTGGTAGAGGAATAAAAGGAAAGCTCCTTTTATTCCTCTACCAGTAATCTTGTCACTAGATGTTTTTCGTCCCTCAGTTACTTGTTGCCTTGTAAGGACTGGCTTAGGGTTACTTTGTGACCCAATCAACGGCTGGGGAGTTAAGTGTGTTGGACTTTGATTAGCAGCTAGTGGACGGGCCTGGGTCTGCTGGACCAGCTGTATCAGGTATTGTATCAGTATTGAGCCAACTACCAAGATCTTCCTCTTCACACTCTGGATCCACGAAGGTGGATGGTGGCTTACCTCCTCCTCCATCCTTTGTATCTGGGTTTGTTTCCCTCTCTTTCTCTCCGTCAGCAGTGCTTGTTTCTGTCCTTTTATGACTGTCCTCTGAGGGCCCCACTTGCTGTTTATTTTCTTTTTGCTGCTCTGGTGTTACTCTAGTACAGTGGTTTAAATGATACCAAGTAGTACTACCTTCTACTTGTACCACTGTTGGCGTAGCTCTTACCACTTTGTAGGGTCCTTCCTTTCTGGGTTCATTCCATTTTCTTCTGAACACTCTTAGATCACCTGATCTGGTATCACTGGACACGGAGTAACTGGTTCTTCTTTTGGCTCCTTTTTCTTTTCCTGTATATGCTTTCCTATATATGCTTTCAATTCCATTTGTAATTGTTCCAAATTGGGTCCCTTATAGGGCCCTCTCCATCCTGGCACAGGCATGGGTCGACCCGTAAGCATTTCATACGGGGTTAGATGCGTCATTCTGTTAGTTTGCATGTGGTAGCTCATGAGTGCAAGGGGTAATGCATCAACCCAATTAAGCTTAGTGCTAGCACAAATCTTATTGAGTTTAGATTTGAGAGTACCATTAACTCTCTCCACCATTCCCTGTGATTGCAGATGATAAACACATTGCAGCCTTTGTTTTATCCTTAGTTGCTGCAACTTTCTTAAACGTGTTCTGAACGATTCCTGAACCGTTGTCAGAGCTGATTTCTGATGGTATATTAAACCTTGGAATTACCTCCCTTGTCAAGAATTTAAATACTGTGCCTGCAGCTTGATCTACCACTATCATATACCTTTTACCTTGTACTTTTTTTATCATGTCTATATAGTCTATTACCAGACGTTTGAATGGACCTTCTTGGACAGGTATATGACCTATTGGTGCTGCAGTCCCTTTCCTGACATTATTGTGGGCACAGACTTCACACTCTGCCAAATATTTATCCACTGTTAACTGTAGATATGGGGACCAATAACCCTGCTGTTTTTCTTATAACCTCCCCCTTGGCGCAGTGATCTAGATTATGTGCATCGGATATGAGAATAGTAAGAAGTGCTGTAGGAGCAATAATAAGTCCTTCATGTGAACATCATACACCCTTTGAGTAAACCATTTTTGAATAAATACACATGAGTCTACTTGCACTCCTTGTTTACCTGTTATTACATATTGAGACATCAATGGTATCTTCCTGGGCTTGGTTTTACCCTCAGCTTCTTTTAGCCATTTTTTATATACAAATACTATTTTTTATATTACATATACAAAGCCAATGAAATGCAGTTAGCATCTAACCAGAAGTGCATAAGTGGCATATTTACAATAAATTACAAATAAGGATATATAGCTATGAGGATGATATGTACAGGGGAATGGATGACTTATGTACAGGAGGTGCAGTAGGTATTATAAATAGGGATAAATGTGATCCATATACACTATATTACCAAAAGTATTCGGTCACCTGCCTTGACTCACATATGAACTTAAGTGCCATCCCATTCCTAACCCATAGGGCTCAATATGATGTCGGTCCACCTTTTGCAGCTATTACAGCTTCAACTCTTCTGGGAAGGCTGTCCACAAGGTTGAGGAGTGTGTTTATAGGAATTTTTGACCATTCTTCCAAAAGCGCATTGGTGAGGTCACACACTGATGTTGGTCGAGAAGGCCTGGCTCTCAGTCTCCGCTCTAATTCATCCCAAAGGTGTTCTATC
>CM040993.1:736050-746474 GCA_022985145.1 Pangasius djambal | reverse complement strand
GATTAGAGTTTGCCAAACGACATCTAAAAAAGCCTTCACAGTTCTGGAACAACATCCTATGGACAGATGAGACCAAGATCAACTTGTACCAGAGTGATGGGAAGAGAAGAGTATGCAGAAGGAAAGGAACTGCTCATGATCCTAAGCATACCACCTCATCAGTGAAGCATGGTGGTAGTGGGCATGTATGGCTGCCAAATTTCACTAGTAATTACATTTTTGTAGACTGTCCACATTTCAGACCTGTAGCCTTGACATGAGTTCTGACATATTTTTGAACAGAAGGGACAGTTATGGCCATGTTGGAGGCCATAGGGAAACCTATGGCCTGATGCAGTGAGGAAGAGAAGGAGGAGGAGGACAAGGAGGAAGAGAAGCATGAGCAACTCAGTGAAGAAAGACATAGGCAAGATGAGGGAGTGGAGGAAAAAGAAAGGAAAGTGTACAAAGTTTTAGGAAGGTTAACAGCTCAAGGAAAGTGCTACCAGGTAGATGAAGATGAGTTGAGGAGGAGGGTCAAAGGAGAAAACATGTCCACAAACATGTTCCGAATGTTTAATAAGGGTTTGTATTTCTACTACATGCATACATTTAAGTATAAAAGCACAAAAACAGTCATAAGATTTAATGGCAAATTAAAATAGTTCCAAGACTGCCAATTTTAAGAAGCATAAATATCTTTGCTGTTTTTTAAATGCAAAGCACTTCATCTTGAATTATGAGTCACAGCAACTCATTCACAGTTTACCACTCTGCCTCTTAGGGCTATTCACATGCTTGCTGTCATGCTTTGCCAGTACAGTATACAGTATACAGTATACAGAAGTACAGTGACACTGTACTTCTTTATACATAGGTCGGCAAAAAAGATGTCCCACCCAATGTGCTGCAGCAGCCTAGAAAAGGCAAAGACAAAGGTGACAATATTCAGCACTTTAACAGAGGGAGAGACGGAAGACCTTGCCAAAGGGTTTGGCATGGCACTGGCCAAACATGTGCCGAAAGAGAAACTGCTTACTGGGACACCTGAAGAGGACATCCCAGCAACACTGTAAGTTTGTCTATGTGAGCGCTCTCTCTCTCTCTCTCTCTCTCTCTCTCTCTCTCTCTCTCTCTCTCTCTCTCTGTCTGTCTCTCTTTCGCACACACACATACACAAAAACATAAACTTTAGGTGTCATGTCTTAAAAGATCTTTATTTAGACATTATTTTCTTTTCAAACAACCATAGGAATCAGTTAAGATGCAACACTGTATATCAATATTTTCATCCTATTAATAGGCATCAGTCACACAAATCTTTACTATCATGAGAAAATTTCCGAAAGTGTCCATCTTGTCAAAATCCACTGTCCATTAAACATATTTTGCTGGCCTGTAGAACTCTTTTGAGGAACTTGTTTTATTCTGTTGATACTTTTGAAAAAAAAAGGTTTTTAACCAGGTAAATCCAAATTTAGTCATAAGGTTTTTTAAAAAAAATTTATCGTAAACTTTTTAGTAATCTTTAGTTTTATTTTTGACTAACAACTAAACCTGGCTCTCGCCATGAATATAGCCATAGAAGCAGGCATGGCGTTAAAAAAGGAAGAAAAAAAATAGGCATCAAACATCCTGCTCAACTGTTTTAGCGTGATGACCCTCTATGTTGGAAACTGTCAGAGGAAGGCTTTATCAAAAGGAAAATGAGAAAATGCTTAGGGATAAAATATCACACCTACAGCTTATATTTTGTTTTTTAAAATATAAATTAATCAAAATGTCAGTAATGTAAGCATATTTACTAAATAGATCTAGCCTTTCCCCAGACAATGTAGATCATTAAAATGTGATAGCAGTGTGGGTCTGGACAGATTTGTGCTATTTTCCTTTCTACCATACAGTGTAAATGTGGGGTGCGTTACTAGAAGATCACATATATCTTACTTTTTTGTTTGTGTAAAGCTGCTTTGAGACAATGACATTGTAAAAAGCTCTATACAAATAAACTGAATTGAATTGAAATTGAATATATATGGCCCACCATTGAGGTGTCTGTATAGTTACTCAAATGACATGATTATTTTTATTTATTTGCAGGAGGAGCATTGAAAGAATGAAAATTTACAAAACCTTGGTCCTGAATCGGAGCTGGATTTGGCCACTCACCGCTTTGGGCCCACAGCGGCCGATGTTTTCTTATCTTTTTTGGGGGATTGTATGAAATAAACTCAGCACCCAGGATTGGCACGCATGCACTAACAAGTTTGTTTGTAAATGTTGTTTGTAAACAAAGAAGAAAAGTTCAGATTATAAAATGCAGAGGAGTGTCATTTGATTGGATTTTTATTTAATTTTATGTTACAGTTAAAAGCACAGGTGACTAAATACAAGCTTTTTAATGATGGTCACTTAGTGATTACAGGAGCAGTCCAGATGTAGTGAAGAACAAATGCAAAGTTTGATAAAATGGCAAAAAAAAGCACTTGAATAAAAGTACTTCATCTCAACCCTTGAGTTTTGTATTTTTTTTTTTGCACCAATTGCTTTGTTTTCTCTTCTCAACTTCATAGGAAAACTTGAGGTGATATCTGTCCTTGTCTCTGAGGCAATGCCACTGTCAGTCTTTCTTTTTCTGTTCGCAAATAGCGGACGTATTTTACGTGACTCATCCTCATCACAAAGTCTCTTAAATCTTTTATTGTTTGAATTTTCTTCCTTTATTTGCACTTCCAGTTCATTGACTTTATGGGCAATATCCTCAGGAATTCTCTCCCATGTTTGTATGCTTTCCATCTTTCCAGCTTCCTGATAGTTGAACTAGGCCTGTCTTTGTTTTCAATTTCATTTTGTATAGGTTCCACTGAACTGTTAATAGCATTTTCTGATTTTGTCTCACTTATGAGAGACAAATATATATAGCTAGACCACTAATAAACAGTGAAGAGAACATGCATGGAAGTGCCATGTACCATTCTATTAGATTGTTTGTGTCAGAGTCTCCATGCTTATAGCATCTTCCAAAGTTAGACCACAGATGACCAATTGGCTCCCAGTGGTTCCTAAAGTACTTGCAGACATCTTTAAGGTTCTTAAACTGGCAGTGAAACATCTCCGCTTTCCTTTTGAATTCATGTTCCTGTGAAAATGGACAAGGAATATCATGTTGTTTAGTGTTATGATGAATCCTCGACATTGACCTCAAACCTAGTGTGAGCAGTTACTGTACTGAGAATCTGCCATGTTCTTGATTGTTTATACTGAAACCACTTAGGCCTATATGAAACAGATGATAGAATAAACACATTTACTGATTTTATTTACACCAAGTAAAACAATGACCCACCTCAGAGTATAGACTGAAATAACATTTTTGGCAACATTTTTGTTATAATATGCAAACATGGATGTGTTGTTTGTCTATCCTATATATCCACATGTGAGAGAATTTTGAGAACTGAATTATGATGTAACTGGCTGCTGTTCATAGAAACCTATGTAGTAGAATTCCAAGATTCATATATAAATTCATACAGTACCATATATTATAAGTCTGGTATATATGGTATATATACACTACCATTCAGCATCATTACTCCAGGCACATCACATGATCCTTCAGAAATCATTCTAATATGCTGATTTATTATCAATGTTGCAATTTAATATTTCTGTTGAACCTGTGATACTTTTTCAGGAATCTTTGATGAATAAAATGTTAGAAAGAACAGTATGTATACAAAATATAAATGTTTTGTAACAATATACATGATTGTTCAAAAGTTTGGGGTCAGTATGTTTTATTTGTTTTTATTTGGGGTCAGTATGTTTTATTTTATACTTTTATTCAGCAACCATATGTTACGTTGAAAAAGTGATAGTGAAGACTTACATTGTTACAAAAGATTTCTAGAGAAGAATCCTGAAAGATGATCGTGTAACACTGAAGTCTGGAGTAATAATTCAGCTTTGCCACCACTGGAATAAATTTATTATAAAGTACATAAAAATAGAAAACCATTCTTTTAAATTGTAAGGATGTTTCGCAATATTACTATTTTTACTGCATTTTTTTTATCAAATGAATGCAGCCTTGATGAGCATAAGAGATTTATTTAAAAAACCTTCGTCTTAAATATTTCTATAATTTTGAACAGTAGTGTAAATACTGGTGAAATTCACAGATGCAGATAAATTATGCAGATTTTTTATGTTTTTAACTATTTTTTTTTAAATACAGTTACATATTATAGAATTACAATTATATATATATATATATATATATATATATATATATATATATATATATATATATATATATATGTATATAATGTTCTTATAGGGGTTTTATACATGCCTTGCATGGCACTGCATGTTGTTGCAATATAGCTTGTTACCAAGGCTACTGTAAATTATAGCAAATTAAAACTAAGTGAAAAGAAAAAGCTATGCGCCGTAGAAAAGGAGTTCAGCTCTGCCATTAACTGCATGATGTGCTGTCTTGAATCTGCCTTTTCAGGTCCACTCACACCAGATTCAGAGCCAACAAGTTACTGCCTGTGTGTAATAAATAGTGGGGAAATAAAAAAAAATATTTATTTAAAAAGTGTAACCTTCCATTGGTCTGATGCATTTGGCTACAATTATTGTGATAAGTTGATGGCAACAATTAAATGTCTACAGTTGTGGCAGTTACAGGGGAACATCAACCAAATGAAAAATTCAAATGTTATTGCTATATCCCAGCGGTCCGTTCTTCGTACCTCGCTTAATATATCTGAGATGATTTGATAGATGCCAGATCTTCTAATCTAATGATAATTGATCTCTGGCTAATTTGGTTCTTCAAACAAGCTTGCAGATTAGGTTAAAATATCTGGATTAAGTTGTCTTGAGATTACTGAGCGTTCTTGTGTGCATTGGGAAGGGCAGATATATCAATGCTCGAAACCATGATCAGCAATTGGCTGGTGGCAAAACAGCAATGTAATGACATCATATAATAATAATAATAATAATAATAATAATAATAATAAAATATAACACACCTGACAAAAAAAACTTTAATTTCTGGACCTTTGTAAAGAAAAAGACAAGTGAATAAAATGACATAAAAGTTATAAATTAAATGAGTAGGTTTTTTTTACGATTACCAATTATTCCCATTATTTCATGATTTCTAGTATTTGTACAGGCGTTACATTTTTATTTCAGTGTTGTAATTAGCAATTCATTTAATTTTATCTGTGAAGCAGATTTGTTACGGGACAGCATTAATTAATGTTTCTTAAGATTCAAGACATTTTTCTAAGCATTTTTAAGTTATCTGCATCTCCTGCACTGCATTACGCATGCAGTTGCATAATAAGTGTCACCGTTCAGATTAACGCACGGCTCAGACTCCCAGTAAAATTGTGAGGTAATTATTCCCTCACGAATAAACCTCTCAATGAGTGAAGCTGGCTGTTTTTATATATGCATAGACAACACAACATTATAATATTACTTTCAAATTAACTTTTAAATGATTATTATTTTAAATTATATTGTACCTGGTTCAATAGGGTACTCTTGTAAAGTAAAAAAAAAAAAAAAAAAAAAAAAGTAGCAGTGGCTGGGACAGACTGTAAGTATCATCTCCGCTTAAAAAAAATGCAATCTAATCCTGTTACGTGAAATAAGATGCTCCCCGGCAGGTTTTAGGTTACAGACCTGTTGCTGTGTTGCTACAGCAACTCCAGGATGAGCTTTGAAGAATTTAACAATCCTGGATCATGTCAAGTCTTCAACAGTAAAATCCAGATAACTGAGTAATCCACGTACGAAGAATGGACCCCAGAAAATTTCAGTCAATATTTGTGAAAATGAGCTTCTTTCTCAAAGCTAGAAACCAGAGAATTAAGAGTCTAACTTGTGATGTCATCAGGTATTATGTCTGTAACTGCTCCATGAACAATGAATGGCAGACCGATGTAAACCCACATTGACGTTTTAATAATCCACATATCCTTGATTGATTCTATAGCTGTATGTTGTATCCACCTTACTTTGCAACGCGAAAGTAACCTATTTTCTAGCTAACTTCAGATTCATTAGCCGCTGTAGGTAAATAACTACAAGAATAACAAAGAGCAGTAAACTGTAAAACTATTTGTTACAAACCGGTGTGTTTATAAATCAGACAATACATTAAAATAAAATAGCAAAAAATACCAGTTTGCAATATCAAGCAGCACGACAAGCTGTTTTGTACATATTCATACGATGGTCTGAAGACAACATCACATGACAGAATAAATCTGTGACGACTTGAGGTCAGCATATCATACGATGGTCTGAAGACAACATCGTGTGACAGAATAAATCAGCTAATTCAAACTCACTGGGTCTCGCATCGCATCGCGCTGCACTGTCTGATGGACCGAGCTGAACTGATAAACGGTTCTTGCGGCGCGTTTCAAACCAGCGCTGTTTTGTTCATACGCAACAGAAACCGCACCAGTAAATGAGATTTTGGGAAACTTTGCCGTGGTACCAGTGCGAGCGCTAACAAACTTTGTCGCACCGGCAGAAAAATGCGATCATTTAGTCGCAGTCTGTAGTTTTACTATAAAAATAATATTAAAATCTAAATGTTCCTATCGGACCGTTTCATTCTGAGCCAAATGCTCATCAGTTTTGACTGGTATCAACACTTAACTCACCAATGTTATTCGGTGGAAAAAGCTAATCTAAAAAACAAATATGCATTTTTATGAGCCGTAGTAGCAGACTACTGTAAATTAATAACGAAATGTGAAAACTGTGTGTCTTACCTTGTAACTTGCGTGCTTGACAGAGGGGCTTTGCCGTTTTTTTTTTTTTTTTTTTTTTTTTTTTTTTTTTTTTTAAACTTTGGCGGAATCGGCAGCAGCACGGCACACCTTGATGACATCATAAACGTTGATTGGCTCGCGCAGTTGTTGTCCCAGGAACATCATAAAATATATTGGTCTCAGGACAGCAACCGCTTGGCAAAATCAGGACGTGCACGATGACACATTCACGATGACAAGTGAATTAAGTGTAAGTGTAATGTTGTTTGAAGAGGAGCTTGAAAAATAAAATTGTGAGACATGAGTATACAGTTTGTTGTTGGTTTTATTTTAATACTGAAAACCAAGTTCTTCGTTTTAGGGCTTTTTGAGGGAAAATATGAATGGTGTAATTCAGAGGAATAACTCTGGATAGAGTTAGTTATTCTTTGTAGTTCACTCATAATTGATGATAAACAACTCTAGAGGGGAAGTAAATTGTGGCAGAGCAAATTTGAAGTTCCTCTGAACAGAGTTAAAAAGTAGCAGATTTAATTAATATGTTATTGCATATTACGTACATATATACGGTTGTTAGAAAAAAAATCACCTTCCCGATCTTCTGGCACCGTGAAACTCTCTAGATAGCGTTTTCAGCGCCTGAAAAGCACACTTATATCAGCACATAAAGGTTTGGGAAGAGAAGAGGGTGCTAGTGCAATTTTGGTGAATTTTGAAGTTTTAACACTTCATGATTGATAAAATATTGCATTTTAATGTAAACAACCATGTTTTGTATCATTTTTTTTCATCACGAACGTGAAAAATGTCATGGAAAGCAACTCAGGAATGTGCATAGGTGCGTTTGTTAGAAAAAAAACATTTTACCAAGCTCCTTGAGCATTGACACTCTCTAAACATACAGCAAAATTTGCAGACACAAATTTAACAGATCAGAGTTAATTTCTATTATATAGAACATCTATAAGACTTAATTTCAATACTTAAAAAAAAATGTCTATATGGGTCCACCCCCGACAGAGTTACTTTAATACTTTTTAAAGTGTTGGCACATTGACACTGTAATCGAGTTAACATTGATTCTGTGCACAGCTGAAACTTAACACTACTCAACATTAAATAAATTAAATTAAATTAAATTAATTTTACACTGGTGCCGGTTCTGAGAAATGAACTCACTCAGAATGTAATTTGTAAAACTCCATTTCAGTGTTATTTGTATTAGCACTATTGTAATACAATAGCAAAGAAACACAATTAAATATTACTTTGGAAAAAAACGTTTTTATTTTTAAAACATGTACACTATATTAATTGTAAACACATTCAACAAACTGTTTTTAAAATGAAACAATATGGTACTATGTATGCCCTGTTGTCAATCACATTAGAGCATTTTTTTAATCAAATTGTTTAAAGTAAATAAGCTGATCAATACAGATGACAGATACAAATCAATTTCAATTCCTCAGTACAGTATGCATTTAAGTGGTCACCAAAGTACAGTGTATCAACACAACTGGCTAACATAAAAGCATGCTCTCCATGTATAACAAATCTTTTTAAACACAGGGAGATCATAAGATTAACATAAAACAAATTAATGTGATATTCAGAACTATAATTTCTAACCCAATTGTTAATTGAAACACCTGAAAATGGCTCTAAATGTAATATCTGGATAGGCATTTCCCCACCATCCAAATTACAAATGTCTTTTACTTGTACAGGGCCAAATTCAAATTATAATTCTCATAGTAAAAAGCCAATTGAATTGTCGCTGATGCTGAATTACTAAAGATTTTGTTAGATTTGTAAAATGTTTCTCAGACCTTTCGAAAAAATTGTGCTTAGCTTCAAATTGCAAGCAACACATATGGATAAGAGGGCCAATTTTTGAATGTATCTTGGTAAGTATATCATCACGTGGTGCTTGGGAATCAATTTCCTCTCAGGAAACAGTGATATGAAGAGATTATATTTTATTATATAATTACATTATATTATATTAATATCAACAGAATTGACAATGATATGGAAATACTGTGGTGAATTTAACACACAGGGATTTTTAACACCATACAGTGAAAGCAGTATAGGACTTTCATTTAGTGCCTTACAATGTTCAGAATGAAGTTCTTTTGAACGCAAAATGAGTCCAGGATGATCCTCAGTAAATATAGTTTGACGTTCATCCTTACTGGAGAAGCAAACCCTATAGCAATGTGTTCCACTGAAAGATTCAACAAAAGCTAATCATTTAAAGCAAGAATATCTCCTGTCACTTAAATTACTGAACCAAACAAAGAGTTTTCAAAATAAGAAAGCTGAATCCCTTCAACTTCTAAAATTTTCTGATCATCAATAGGAAGTTTTAGTATCCCATTAAAACAATATTTCTTCAAATCTTCAGTGTAGGAAAGAACTGCAAGATGTATATTCATTAACACAGAGTTACACTTGGTTGAAAGATTTCTTTTAAAGAAAAATACACAGCTAATATTTGTGGACTCCCCTTTTAGAGCCTAAAGGATTGGTGGTTTAAAAATCATCATAATAGAGCAGGATTTGAAGAGCATACCTATGCTGTGAGAATAGAGAAAGGGTTTGGAAATATGAGCCCTCACACCAATGACATATTATCTTCTCATAAGCCTGAACCCTTTGTTTCAAGAGAAAAGATTGTTAAAAACTTCCTCTGGTGCTTGGCTTTGAATATCATTAATAACTTCTTCCATAGACCAAACTATTGTTCCAACACCTATCAGGTCTACTTCAAGTGAGACCTGTTGCTTGTAAGTGTGCAACAATTGAACCTCACATTGATGCCAGCTGATCCGTAGTAACAGAGTTTTGTGGTGTAGAAAGTGGAACATGTAAAGTGTCAACAATATCTGTACATACTGGTCAACCACTTGAAACTTCCTCCTTGTGTCTTCCTTGCATGCTGACATCCAGGCTTGTTGATCCACAGACTGTCTATGAACAGTGTTGAGGTGCTTTCTGATGCCATTGTACATACAAAAAGATAAAGGGTACCCTGGTTTGAGACATAATGCTTTGACAGGATATAAACCAAGATGAAACTTTAAGTGCTGACAAAGGTGAAAACAAGTTTTGCGGTGCACTTTACAAAGAAAAGAAAAGTCCCTAGAGGATTAATGGTTAGGCTACAGCACTCTCACCATTGTGGCCCTGTTTTGATTCCCAGTCAGGGAACCAACCTCAGCCACTGGGGTTGCATGCAACAGTGCTCTCTCAGTGCCAGTCCCAAGCAGAGATCAAAAAATTTGAAAAACCGGGGAGGGTTGCATCAGGAAGGGCATATGGCATAAAAACTGTGCCAACTCAAATACGGGGACTAATGATCCGCTGTGGTGACCCCTAATGGGAGCAGCCAAAAGAGGAACAACAACAACAATTCAATTCAATTCAATTCAGTTTATTTGTATAGCGCTTTTTACAATGTCATTGTCTCAAAGCAGCTTTACACAAACAAAAAAGTAAGATGAAGTGTGAGAGTGTGTCTGAAGAGCAAGCCGAGGCGACAGTGGCAAGGAAAAACTCCCTGAGATGGAGATAGGAAGAAACCTTGAGAGGAACCAGACTCAACAGAGAACCCATCCTCAT
>CM040993.1:684687-701431 GCA_022985145.1 Pangasius djambal | reverse complement strand
ATTTTGGACAATTCCATTCTCCCAACCTTGTGGGAACAGTTTGGAGCGGGCCCCTTCCTCTTCCAACATGACTGTGCACCAGTGCACAAAGCAAGGTCCATAAAGACATGGATGACAGAGTCTGGTGTGGATGAACTTGACTGGCCTGCACAGAGTCCTGACCTGAACCCGATAGAACACCTTTGGGATGAATTAGAGCATAGACTGAGAGCCAGGCCTTCTCGACCAACATCAGTGTGTGACCTCACCAATGCGCTTTTGGAAGAATGGTCAAAAATTCCTATAAACACACTCCTCAACCTAGTGGACAGCCTTCCCAGAAGAGTTGAAGCTGTAATAGCTGCAAAAGGTGGACCGACATCATATTGAACCCTATGGGTTAGGAATGGGATGGCACTTAAGTTCATATGTGAGTCAAGGCAGGTGACGGAATACTTTTGGTATTATAGTGTATGATTAGTTTTGCATTCTAGTTTAAGCAAACAAGAAAGAAAAAATTTTTTTGCACATAAGTGTGCAAAGGATACACGGTACTTACATTGAAGAAAGAATCCCAATTTTTAGTAAAATCTTGCACCTTGTTTGTAAACAATTTCTAGTTGATGAAAAGCGTCAGTATCAACAGGATGATGATTACTTTGGTTCAGCAATTTTTTGGGCGAGCAGAGGAGAACTCAGTATTAAGGCCTTTCTCGCAGTCAGAATAGACGTGGCATGTTTTGAAGTTTCCCGTGTATGTGGCTGGTCAGTGGCTTCAGGAGAGGAGTGAAAGGTCCAATTGTCCACAAAGTCTTTTTACACCTGGTCTATGCAAATTTCTTTTGGTTTCTCTTTGACCTTGTTCAGATCAGTTTTGATGTGAGGCTCATCTCGGCAGTCGCAGAAGACGGCTTCGGCGATACCTTGAATTTTTTTCCCAGGGATGGAGTGTGTTTGATACCGCACACTTTCAGACCTCTAGCCAACTTGTATTTCGACCACAATTTAAACAGCCTTTTCACTGATGTGAAATCATCTGCAGATAGCACATGTCAGGTTCAATCAAACACATGTGTTGGAGTTGACTCGGGTTATTACTCATGCAGTCCAGTAGTTATCCTGTCACTGCAAGGATTAACCTGGCTAGCACAGTGTTGGTTATGCACCCATCAGTTTCATAATTCGTTGACAGATAGTTCAGATAGTTTCTTTTTCCTAGGGATTTGCCAATGTTTTTGCCAACTTCAAAACCCAAACTGGTCACATCATTATCCATGGTGGACTGACCGACTTGTAAAAATTGGGACTGAATTCATGAGCCATACTGTTTGCTGATGCTCAGAAGGTTTTTAACTTAATATGTAGGCAGACTCATTTATATATCATATGAGAGAGGCTTGGGAGAATGTCGGGTTTCTGCTCAGTCTTGAAAGAAACTTTATTCTACATCTATAGAGTTAATCTCTCTCTCTCTCTCTCTCTCTCTCTCTCTCTCTCTCTCTCTGTGTGTGTGTGTGTTTGTGTTTGTTGCCGAATATCATTAACCTTGACATTTTTTGCAGGAGAGAGAGAGGGTGTCTGGGTGTCGATATCAAATCATCAAACGGATATCATTTACAAATATGCTTATATACGTCTGAAAAAATGTGATTTTTATTCACATCATGTACCTGCATATTTGCGGTTGTTACAAAAAAAAAAAAAAAAACACTTTCCCAAGCTCCTATCGCTGTGAAACTGCCTGAATAGCTATTTCAGCGCCTAAAGAGCACAACACTGTTACGACACACGTCTTCAGTATTAATCCATTTTGTTGAATCATATTTGATGAGTAATGACTTTACAAACATGAATTTTGCGTTTTTAACATAGCATGCACTTTATTTGCGTTTTTCAGAAAAACCACTTTCCCAAGCTCCTATCGCTGTGAAACTGCCTAAATAGCGTTTTCAGCGCCTAAAGAGCACAACACTGTTAGGAAACTCGTCTTTAGTATTAATCCATTTTATTGAATCACATTTGAGCAATAATGACTTTACAAACTTGAATTTTGAGTTTTTAACATATCATGCACTTTAATATTTACGTTTTTGAGAAAAACCACTTTCCCAAGCTCCTATCTCTGTGAAACTGCCTAAATAGCGTTTTCAGCGCCTAAAGAGCACAACACTGTTCGGACACACGTCTTTAGTATTAATCCATTTTACTGAATCATATTTGAGGAAAAATGACTTTACAAACATGAATTTTGAGTTTTTAACACATCATGCAGTTTAATATTTCCGTTGTTCAGAAAAACCACTTTCCCAAGTAATTTAGTATTAATCCATTTTGTTGAATCATATTTCATGAATAATGACTTTATAAAGATGAATTTTGAGTTTTTAACATATCATGCACTTTATTTGCGTTTTTGAGAAAAACCACTTTCCCAAGCTCCTATCGCTCTGAAACTGCCTAAATAGCGTTTTCAGAGCCTAAAGAGCACAACACTTTTAGTACACACGTCTTTAGTATTAATCCATTTTATTGAATCATATTTGAGGAATACTGACTTTACAAACATGAATTTTGAGTTTTTAACATATCATGAAGGTTAATATTTGCGTTTTTCAGAAAATCCACTTTCCCAAGCTGATATCGCTGTGAAACTGCCTAAATAGCGTTTTCAGCGCCTAAACAGCACAACACTGTTCGGACACACGTCTTTAGTATTAATCCATTTTATAGAATCATGTTTGAGGAATAGTGACTTTACAAACATGAATTTTGAGTTTTTAACATATCATGCACCTTATTTGCGTTTTTCAGAAAAACCACTTTTCCAAGCTCCTATCGCTGTGAAACTGCCTAAATATCTTTTTCAGCGTCTAAAGAGCACAACTCTGTTAGGACACACGTCTTTAGTATTAATCCATTTTATTGAATCATATTTGAGGAATAGTGACTTTACAAACATGAATTTTGAATTTTTAACATATTATGAAGGTTAATATTTGCGTTTTTCAGAAAAGCCACTTTCCCAAGCTCCAATCGCTGTGAAACTGCCTAAATAGCGTTTTCAGCGGCTAAAGAGCACAACACTGTTAGAACACACGTCTTTAGTATTAATCCATTTTGTTGAATCATATTATATCATGCATTTAAATGGATTAATACTAAAAATTTGTGTCCTAACAGTGTTGTGCTCTTTAGGCGCTGAAAACGCTATTTAGGCGATAGAAAACGCTATTCACAGCGATAGGAGTTTGGGAAAGTGGTTTTTCTGAAAAACGCAAATATTAACTAGCATGATGTGATTGCAAATTACAGTTTTCACATATATATATATTAAAATAGTACTTATTTTGTCTGTTTATATTAAAATGTATAGTTCGTTAATTAAATATAAAAAATGTCAAAATGACTTAAACTCATGTTTGAACAGTCATTATTCATCAAATATGATTCAGTAAACTGGATTAATACTAAAGACGTGTGTCCTAACAGTGTTGTGCTCTTTAGGCGCTAAAAACGCTATTTAGGCAGTTTCACAGCGATAGGAGCTTGGGAAAGTGTTTTTTCTGAAATACGCATATATTAACCTGATTGACATTTTGGCAAATCACATAAACATATTTTAATATATTGATATGTTATACACATATATGCACACACATACGTATGTTCAAATGATTGTTTACATTAAATGCATAGTTCCTTAAAAAAAAATTGAACGCAAATATTAACGTCCATGATATTATGGGAAATCACAGTTTTCACATCTGTATATTAAAAATGATTCTTAAAATAATTTTTATTTTAAAATGCATAGTTTGTAAATTAAATATAAAAAATGTTAAAATGACTCAAATTGCTGTTTGAAAAGTCATTATTCATCACATATGATTCAACAAAATAGATTAATACTATGGACATGTCTCCTAACAGAGCTGAGCACTTTTTGCGCGGAAAACGTTATTTTGGCAATATTTTTTGCTGGTACATGATGTGAATAAAGATCTCATTTTTAAGATGTTTTTTTTTTTTTTTTTTTTTACAAATTATCGTAAATATAAATTTTTTAATGAAGTGAAAAAAAAAATCAAATTTCAAAAATTCACGTGTGAAACGTCATTACAATCCAAATATGCTTTATATCAATGACTTAATACGCACATTTACGTACATTTTATTTCAACACACACAAACACACACACAAACACACACACACATATATATATATATATATATATATATATATATATATATGTGTGTGTGTGTGTGTGTGTGTGTGTGTGTGTGTGTATGATATAGGTTTGATGATTTGATATCGACACCCAGGCACCCTCTCTGTCCTGCAAAAAATGTCAAGGTTAATGATATTGAGCAACACAAATACACACATAGAGAAAGAGAGAGAAAGAGATAGTTTACCTATATTAATGTAGAATAACGTTGATTCTTTGAGTGTTTAATTATGGCCGCTTGTCCACATGCACCTGTCAAGATTTAAAAACGTTAAAGCTACTTTGGCAAGATTTGAAAATGTTTTAGGGCAGGAAAAGTTTCAGTATTGGGTATTGGCAAATTTTATTATTCTTTCAAGACTGAGCAGAAACCCAAGCCTCCTTTTATATGATATATATAAATGTGTATGCCTACAGTTTAAGATAAAAAACCTTCTGAGCATCATCATACAGTATGGCTCAGGAATTCAGATCCAATTTTTACAAGTCTGTCGGTCCACCATGGATAAGGATGTGACCAGTTTGGGTTTGAAGTTGGCAAAAACATTCGTGAATCCCTAGGAAAATGAAATCTGACCTATCTGTAAACAAATTATGAAACTGATGGAACCAACACTGTGCTAGCCCGGTTCATCCTTGCAGTGACAGAAGATCTATTGGACTGCATGAGTAATAACCCGAGTCACCTCCAACATGTGTTTGATTGAACCCGACATGTGCTATCTGCAGATGAATGCCTACTCATCGGTGTTTAAACCGTGGTGGAAATAAAAAGTGGCTAGAGGTCTGAAATTGTGCGGTGGCAAACACATTCAATCCCTGGGAAAAAAATTCAAGGTATCGCCGAAGCCGTCTTCTGCGACTACCGAGATGAGCCTCACATCAAACTGGTCTTAACTAGATCAAAGAGAAACCATAAGAAATTTGCATAGGCCAGGTGTATGAAGACTTTGCGGACTACTGGACCTTTTACCCTTCTCCGGAAGCCCCTGACCAACCACATACATGGGAAACTTCAAAACATGCCGTGTCTATTCTCACTGCGAGAAAGGCCTGAATATTGAGTTCACCTCTGCGCTCCAAAGAAATGTTGAAATGAGAGTCTACGATTAAAATATTTTTACTAATCATCATCCTCTTGATAAAGACGTTGTTTGTCGACTAGAAATGTTCATGAACAACGTGCAAGAGTTTACAAAAAATTGTCATTCTTTATTCAATGTAAATACTGTATCCTTTGCAAACTTATGTCCAACAAGTTTTATCTTTCTTGTTTGCTGAACCTTTTGAATGCAAACCTAGTCATGTATTATTCATCTTAACCTATATAACTGATACATGTGTTTTACAATTGCTTAGAAAGGAAAATCTTGATGAATGAAAAATTTTGTTTACCTGATTTAATATTTAATGCACACCATAAGTTTTCTGAGATAAAATACTAAATCTATGCATGCGTTTGATCATTATTGTTCTAATACTCCAAAATGACTGAATGTTTGATGAAGAGTATATATTATCCCCAGTCAGACCCAGGGTAGTATGGTGGTGTAGAGAGTTTGCAAAGAGCTATTGTTGAGAAAACAGGTAAAAGAGTTAATGATGTTGAAATAAAAAAAAAAAAAAGCACTGGTTCGCAGAGCAGGATGTATACAAGCTCATGAATTCAGACCAAATTTGTTTAAGTCGGTCACTACCATGGATAATGATCTGACCAGTTTGGGTTTTGAAGTTGGCAAAAACATTGGCGAATCCCTAGAAAAAAGAAACTATCTGACCTATTTGTCAATGAATTATGAAACTGATGGGTGCATAACCAACACTGTGCTAGCCAGGTTAATCCTTGCAGTGACAGGATAACTATTGGACTGCATGAGTAATAACCCGATTGACTTTTTTGTTATGACTAAAAACCTTGTTTCTTTTAAACTTTACAGATACTGATTTATGTAGACTATACACATCTGGCTCTGCTAACTAGTTTTTTAAATTGCAAAATTATTAACTCTTTTACCTATTTTCTCAACAATAGCTCTTCGCAAACTCTCAACGCTACCATGTGACCCAGGGTCTGATATATCCTTCATCAATTCTTCATTATATAATATATATTCTTTATCCATCTTTGATTCATTTTGAAGTATCAGAACAATAATGAACAAATGCAGAAATAGTTTAAGCATTTAATCTCAGAAAATTTATAATGTGAGTAAGGTTTATATTTTTTATGCATTAAATATTCAATTAAATATAAAATCAAAGATTTTACGGACATCAACAATTTCTATTCTAAGTAATTGTAAAACACACACATGTATAAAGACTTGACTAGTTTTGTACTCCAAAGGTTCACCAAACATGAAAGATAAAAGATAAAATGGTATTTATATTGAATAAAGAATCCCAAAATCTCACACATTGTTCTTTAACATTTACAGTTGTTAAACAACTTCTATATCAACAGTAAGATGATTAATAAAAATATTTTGGTCGATGACTCTCAGTTCAACAATCTTTTTTGGAGAGCAGAGGTGAACTCAGTGTTCAGGCCTTTCACACAGTCAGAATAGACGAGACGTTTTTTCGAAGTTTCCCATGTATGTGTTCATCAGGTGGTTCTGGAGAGGAGTGAAAGGTCCACTAGTCTTCATGCACCGATCTATGCAAATTTCTTTTGTTTTCTCTTTGACTTTGTTCAGAACAGTTTTTCTGTGATGCTCATCTCGCCAATCACTTCAGTCATACTTGAATTTTTTCAAAGGATGGAGTGCATTTGATACTGCATATTTTAAGACCTTTAGCCAACTTGTATTTCAACCATGGTTTAAACAGCCTCTTCACTAACCTGTAGGCATTCATCTGCACATAATACACGTCAGGATTGAACAAACATTTGTGTTGGACTTGACTCGGGTGATTAATCAAGCATCCGTGGCAGGTGTCTTTTAGATTTTGGTCAATAATTGTATCCAACAGTTCTCCTGTCACTGCACGGATGATGGCTAGCACGGTGTTGCTTATGCACCCTTCAGTTTCATCATTCGCTCACAGAGAGTTCAGATTTCTTTTTCCTAGAGTTTCGCCAATGTTTTTGCCATCTTCAAAACCCAAACTGGTCTCGTGGCAAATACTTCTGCAAATCAGAATAAGAAAATAAGTTACAAAGACAAGGGGTTCTGGATGCCAAAAATCTATAGAATTTATTGAATCAAACAACAAAGCCGAGATGGTTTGCAGAGCATCAGATTTACATAGTTGTGGCCCATGCTTTTATACAATTCTAAAACAATGATCTCATCGGATGGAGATTTCTCTTCTTTCTTTTAATCACACGCCTGCTTCTCGCCCCAATTATTTCACTATCCCTTTATCTTAGTTTTAACCGTGGCGAGAGTTCAGTCAGTTTATGTTTCAAAAACATTAGCCTTCACCTTAAAAACACCACCTACAAGGTCACACCAGTTTGTTCTCACAGAAACATCCTTGTAGGATCATAGGCATAAAGTCACCCTTCTAAATGTACTAGAAATGCTACAGTGTTGTATATAAATGAAGCTCTGAAAGTTAACACATGGGGTGATTTAAGGTCACTTTTCAATACTGTTGTAAAGATACTGTTTGACATAATACTGTTTAACAAATTATATTGATATCCATACATCCATCCTCTGGGGCTTATCAAGCCCCACCTACCTCAAGAGAGCAATATCACAATCCGGTTCTTTCATATATATTAACTAGTGATCAATGCCTGATCACTCCTTCTTTTACCAATAACCAAATCCTGAAACCGCTCTCTTGTGGAGAACAAGACCAAACATCTCCCCTCATACTTGACTAGAAAGGAGTAAAAGATCCTGTCTCCCTAACTTAACTGTCAATTAACAAATCAACATTGTGTTTTAAGCATGAGCATGCATTTGGTTCAGCACTTGCCTGTGGTTGCCACAGTTATGTAGAGTACAATTCTGATTGTTATATAATTTCTCAAAATTGGTTATTGCTTAATCATATAATTGCTTACAATAAAAATCAATCAACAACAATCAACATAATCAGAATAAAGGCAAAGTACAAGTCTTTCTTCAGATCACTTCTTCAACACAAATACTTTGCATATCGTAGAGGGTCACCCTTGGGGAGAAGTTATGCTAGCACTTACACCCAGGGCATGGCTCATCACATAACTACTTCTTCTTGGTCCTCACTGGAGGAACTGGAGTCCTCTTCTTCCTTCCCTTGCTCCAGAATCCAATCTGTCTTAGGGAGCCAGTCCGGAATACAAGGCTGAACTAGTGCCAGCAGACTCACTTGCCAGTCCATCATCATCACCTACTACAATTGCTATCATAACTCCCACTTTTGTCAATATAGCTCCCCAATGTCCAAACCGTGAAAACAAATCCCAAGAATGCTGCTCTCTCCCTGTATTTCCAGCTACGTCATGCCTTAACTTTTTCAACTTATTCATAGCTTCTGTAAATGCTACTTAGGGGCAGTGTTGTTAGGGATAAAAGTACAACATTGGTTTCCAAACATAACACACATTCTTCCTTTTTCTGCCAGCAACCAGTCCAATGCTTGCCTGTTCTGCAGTGTCATTTTGCTAGCAGCATCTAACTTTTCATCTAATGCTGAGAGCGCCGCATCTGTATAATTAAGGAACCGTGCTGGTTGTAGTAAATGTAATTAATCTACTCTGTATTCTTGTTAGGAGTTATCCATACCAAAATAGACTCAAATCCTGACATTATCTCATTTCTTGTTTTAAATTCAGTTATTCCTCTAGGCTGGCCTATTGAGTACACCTTAGGATCTGTCTCATAAGCTCTCTTTACTCTGTGAGGCCTTCTAGTTTTTTCAAGGAACTGATCCCCAGTCAACTATCACAGTTCTTTGAATCAACCGTACTCTAGTGCAGATTCCCTTCCAATTTTTAGGTAAATTCATTCTTATGTGTGTCCCTGCACAGAGCCAAAAATGATCTGCTACTGCCTGAGATTGGTCAGTCAAAGCGAACTGCAATGGTGTAGTTAGAGTTTGATTCATGTAAGTGTCATCAAGTGAGTTGAGGCCAGTACTACTGTCATACTGGTGGTTACTGTTGCTAGTGCATCACCTTCCAACAACTGGATATATTCTGTGTGTCCAAAGAGGCGGGAATCCAAGTGCCATATTACTGCACAGTTATTTTGAAATTTACCCAAATCATTCTTCCCATATGACTTGTTAAAGCATTCATGCTCCAAAGTGTAATCTACGTTATACCGCTTTGGTGTCTATCTATGTTTTTCCTTTATTCTAACATCCAGTTGTGGGCACCACCCTTTCCATGCCTCTGTGTTATGCATTAAATTATAAAGCGGGTTGCCTAAATACATTAAACACTCAGCTGGGCAGTACGAGTAGTCTGTTCTATTATGCCAATTCTTCGCACAATACTGCCTATTGTATTCTGCACAATGTCGGTAATCAAATGGGGTCGGTACCACTACAACTCTGCTCAAAGGAGAAAGTGAACATAACAAACAATTACCCTTATTCAAACTACCAGCAGTGTATTCAGCCCACTTATACCACTTATTATCTTGCGCTACCTGTAACAACGCATCATACATTATCTCTTTTGCAGTGTCATTCAACATCTCATGTGCATCTCCTTGATATGCAGTGTTAACTACTCTCTCACTGCCTTTACTCATCTGAGAGGCATTCAAGGCCTGAGGGCCAGTTAAGGGCTGAGAAGTCAATTTTCAAGAATGTTGCTTGATGACTAGTGGACGGGCTTGAGTCTGCGGTAAATGTAGCGGTAAATGTATTGCGGTTAGTTGACGTATGTAAGCTCTCAGTTCCATGTGTAATTGCTCCAGAGGTGGTCCACCATAAGGACCCCTCAAATATGGCACAGGCATGGGTCGACCCATGAGCATTTAATGTGGTGACAGGTCATTAATTCTATTGGTCTGCATGCGATAACTCATCAGAGCAAGAGGTAAAGTATCAACCCAATTCAGTTTTGTATCAGCGCATATCTTATTATGTTTAGCCTTAAGAGTACCATTCACCCTCTCCACCATTCCTTGTGACTGAGGATGATAAACACACCCCAAACGCTGTTTTATTCTAAACTGCTGCAACACTGTTTTCACTGTTCTCTGAACAAATGCCGAACCATTGTCAGAACTTATCTGAAATGGCATGCCAAACCTAGGAATCACTTCTCTTGTCAGAAACTTAATCACTGTTCCTGCAGCCTGATTTTTGATGGCACAGTTTCCCACCTACTGAACCTATCTTTTATCACCAACAGATACCCTTTTCCTCTTACACTTCTTACCATGTCTACATAATCTTTGTATATGAATATGAGTATAAGCATTTACCTGTCCCTGAATGCGAACAATATCATCCAAATTGGGCTCAGGCTGAATGAGTACCTTTGGGGCCATTACTGCTACCTGGCACCCTGAAGCTTTTTTAGCTTCTACGTCTGCAGCATTGTTGCCTTTGATAATAACTGCCCCATTACTGCTATCTGGCACCCTGAAGCTTTGTTAGCTTCTACGTCTGCAGCATTGTTGCCTTATAAAATAATAAAATCATACTCCAAAGTGTAATCTATGTTATACCGCTGTGGTGTCTTTCTTTACTTTCTTATATGTTTCTGATATGTTTGATAATTGCAAAACACCTTGGATGCATCATAGCAGAAATCAGGTGAATTATTTACTGAGCATGTTGGATCACTTTTCTTAAATCCTTAAATCATCCAGACATCTCCAAATAAATGACAAACACCACGAGCATAAGCAGAGTCAGTATATATATATTTGTGACTTGACTTTTAGCTAAATGACATGCTGCAGTAAGAGTTTTCAATTCAGCCAACTGAGCAGAACACGGTTGCTGTGAAATTACTGTCACAAGTCCTCAGTCTGTCTTCTCACCACTGAAAACCATGCATGTTTACGCAAACAGTCTCTGAAACAAGGACCATCCACAAAATATTCAACATCTGCTTCTGGAATAGGTGAGGACTCTAAGTCAGGTCGAAGTCGAGTAAAAGACAGTGAGTTTGCTACACAGTCATGAGGCTGTCCTTCATGTTCTAAAGAGACCATGTCAGCTGGATTCACTGTTGTGCAAAAGAGATGAATAGGCTAAGCACCTAGCCTGAGTTAGAACAAATCTCCCTTGTTCTAATAATTCCACTACATTGTGATGTGTATAAATGATCACTAGATAACCCATAGTCACAGTAGATGCTTTTTCATATGTATAGTATAAAACAGCTAATCTCTGCTGATAACAAGGAGGATACCCCTGTGCTACACTGTCCAGTTTGGTGCTGTAATATGCAATAGGCTGTTTCTTTCTACCACTACATGTTTCCTGCATTAGCACTGATGAGGCATATCCATCTGCTTTGTTAGCTACATACAGATGAAATGGTTTAGTATAATCTGGAGTGGCAAAAGCTGGTGCAGCCTGAAGCACCTTTTTCAATGATTCAAAAGCTAACTGTGCTTCACTGTTCCACACTAATTGTGAACACAAATTCTGATGCCCTGCTTGCTTCATGATTGCCCTCAAAGGTGCAGTTTTAATTGCATAGTCCTCTAGCCAGTCAGAACTAAATCCTATCATTCCTAAAAAGGTCATTATGTACCCTACTGTCTGTGGTAGTTGCGCTTTACTGATACCCTCTAGCTGGAGCAATTGCCTTAGTTCTGTATGCAATTAGTCTCCCTAAATACTCAACTTGTGGCTGACAGTACTGTAGCTTAATTTTAGATGCCTTATGTCCTCCCAGGGCTAATTTAGAAATTACCATAATGGAATCTGTGTGGCATTGTTCCAAGGAGGTGGAGCAAATCAGCAGATCATCTGTGTATTGCAACAATGTGCAATAAGAATTTATTGGACACATGTGGTGAGTGTTTGAAACCTTGGGGAAGCCTTGTATACGTGCATTGCATCCCAGCATATGTGAAGGCAAATAAATGTCTACTTTCTTCAGCCAGAGGACTTTAGTCAGCAATGTGTGAGGGTTGGAAACTTCCGCTGACCAATCTTCTACCACCTCATTAACTGCTCGCAAATCATGCACTAAACGCCATTTTGATTTATCAGCTTTAATAACGGGCAATATTGGGGTATTACAATAACTCACTGTCTCAACTAGGACTCCAGCCTGGACCAGTCCCGCTATAGTTTGCTTAATACCTGCCTCTGCTTCAGGGCGCTGTGGGTATTGTTGCTGTCTAGGTAACTGAGCACGTGATTTAATTCTAATTCTGACTGGGCTAGCTGACTTCACTAGACCTACATCAGTATCATGTTAGAACCACAAGTTAGCTGGTACCTGTTTTTCCATTTCTCTCAACAATTCAGCTGTCTTGGATTCTGAGTTGACTGTCTCACTCACGGACATCTGTGCTTTTTCAGTGATCACCACCACCTGGGAATTCCTGTCATGAGAGTAGCACACAAAATCTTATGACATCTTTTGAAAGAAAAACTAAGGGATTTTCTGTATCATCCCATTTACTTCTTTCTGCTTTTGCCATCAAGGGACCTAAATCTTTTAATTCCCAGCCTTTTCCCACATAAAGAGTGACATGGGGAACAGAATTAGGGACCTGAAACCACTTGTCAATAAAATAATCATTAATACAATCATCACAAGGATCTATTTGCACAGCAGATCCCTGTTTCCCTATGATTATGCATCTAGACACCACAGGAACTTTTTGACCCTCTGTTTCTTTTAACCATCTTTTTTCAAGCTCTGGGTCATGTGATGAATCATATAGCATTGTAGAATGAGATTCAGACTTAGGCATTGTTGCACCTGGGATCTGCGCTTCAATAAATCTTCCCCACTTACCAATTACTAGCTTTACTTCATTACTTACCTGTCCTAACCATTGTACATTAGCTTTTGGCTCAGAAAGCACCATTTGAGTTTTTACCCATTGTTTACACAATGCATCTCTTTCCAACTAATTAACAGGAGTTTGTTCTTCTCCTATCCTCACATGGGTTTTCATACCACTGCTATGCAGATGACACTCGACTCATCCTCTCCTTCCCTCCCTCAGACACTAATGTTTCTGCTCGGATATCAGCATGTCTGGCAGACAATTCATCATGGATGACAGCTCATCATCAGAAACTTAATCCCACCAAAACTGAACTGCTGTTCATCCCAGGTGATTCATCCCCATCTCAGGATCTTGCAATCTCCCTAGACAATTCTCTGATCTCACCTTCAGTTACTGCACGCAACCTTGGGGTAACCATGGACAATCAACTGAACTTCTCCTCTCACATTGTTAATCTAACACGCTCATGTCGATTTCTCCTCTATAACATCAAAAGAATTCGTCCATTTCTTTCCACGCAGGCTACACAGATGCTTGTTCAGTCCCTTGTCATTTCAAGACTGGACTACTGCAATTCACTCCTGGCAGGTCTGCATCTTAGCGCCATTCGTCCTCTGCAACTGATTCAAAATGCAGCTGCATGATTGGTTTTCAATCTTCCTAAATTTCCCCACACCACCCCATTGCTGCGCTCCCTCCACTGGCTTCCTGTAGCTGCCCGCATCAGATTTAAAACACTGATGCTCGCCTACAAAGCCAAAAACGGACCAGCACCCACTTATCTCAAAGCTCTTATCACACCTTGCGTGGAACCACGCTCCCTCCGGTCCTCTAGCACTGCTCGACTGGTCCCACCATCTCTCAGGGTACAAGGAAGACATGCATCGAGACTCTTCTCGATTCTGGCACCGAGGTGGTGGAATGAACTGAGGTGGTGGAATGTCCGAATAGCTGAGTCACTGGCAGTCTTCAAACGACGTCTAAAGACTTACCTCTTCATAAAGGACTTAAGTTAGCACTTGCACACGCACACACACACACACACACACACAAAAAACAACAAAAAAAAACAGAGTTTTGGACTGATGGCATTCCTAGTTTGTGACCTAGTGAGCCAATATCAGAATGTATTTTTGATAGTCTTCAAAGCACTATTGTAAGTCACTCTGGATAAGGGCGTCTGCCAAATGCCGTAAATGTAAATGTAAAATGTAAATGTTCCGATACTAAAATAGGCAATGTCACCTTTTTATCTTTAGTCTGCAGACTAACTGGAGCCGTCATTGGAATTAGCTGCATTTGTCTCGAGAATCCTACTGTCTTTGCTAATTTTCCAGACATGGGGAGGTGAGAGGCATAATTTTAACCTGCAGCATAGGTACTTGATCAACATCAGTTGTTAGAATTGGAAGCTGACCCTCCCCAGTAGGATTCTCTGGGCACCCCTACTACCCCTGATTAGGCTCACCCGATGGGTTCACTGGGCCTTGTGGAGATTGTCGATAGGACTGGACTCAACCATCCGCTTCACCACAAGGTTGCTGTTGCCATGGATTGGTGGGGCAATCACGCCTGTTATGTCCAGGTTGTCCCAACATATTCCTTGAGGACCAGAAGTGGGTTCTCCTCTTCCTCTTCCTCTTGGTGTTGGCCTTCTTTGCCAGTTCATGTTATTTGGCTGCTGATAGACATTAATAATCGGCACTGCAGGCTGTTGAGGAACTATGGGAGCAGTTGGCACAGCTGGCACAGCTGGCACACTTTGCTTGACAGTAGGTAGTGGAGGTGGTGCATTCAAAGGAGCCATCACTGCTGATGAGAATTCCTCCACTTAGTCTTTGTCTTTATCTTTGTCTTTCACAGGACTCCAGGTGAATTGCCCCCACCCAGTGGAACCCGTCAAACAAAGACACCTCTCACACACACAGAACTGCAGTCACTCTAACCACCACATTTTAGCAATACCAAGTGACACAAGACCGAGATCCCTAACACAGAGACACTCAAAACAGAGCAACCAGTGCCCAACTAAATGTAACACTGAGTTGATAAATTGGAGCGTTCATTGTAGGATCTAAGTGGGACCTATGATATGCCTCTTCAGCGGCAGTTGGCTTACAGAGCACTTACAGCTAGAGCAACGAGTGATATGGGGTCAGATTGGCCAAGTTCAGCAGGAACTCACCAATGAAAAAGACAAACACTTTATATTTAATTAATGAACTAGGCATTTTAATATAAACAATCTATTACCATTTTTAATACATAGATGGGAAAAATGTGATTCGCAAACACATGATCGTCAATATTTGCATTTGTCAGAAAATCAACTTTCCCAAGCTTTTATCGCTGTGAATCTTCTAAATAGCGTTTCAGCGCCTAAAGAGCACATCTCTGTTAACACACGTCTTTAGTATAAATCCACTTTCCCAAGCTCCTATCGCTTTGAAACTGCCTAAATAGCGTTTTCAGCGCTTAAAGAGCACATCTCTGGTAACACACACATCTTTAGTATAAATCCACCTTCTCAATCTCCTATCCCTGTGAAACTGCCTAAATAGCGTTTTCAGCGCCTAAAGAGCACAACACTGTTAGGACACACGTCTTCAGTATTAATCCATTTTGTTGTATCATATTTGATGAATAATGACTTTACAAACATGAATTTTGAGTTTTTAACATATCATGCACTTAAATATTTGCGTTGTTCAGAAAATCCACTTTCCCAAGCTCCTATCGCTGTGAAACTGCCTAAATAGCGTTTTCAGCGCCTAAAGAGCACAACACTGTTAGGACACTCGTCTTTAGTATTAATCCATTTTATTGAATCATATCTGAGGAATAGTGACTTTACAAACATGAATTTTGAGTTTTCAACATATCATGCAGGTTAATATTTGCGCTTTTCAGAAAAACCACTTTCCCAAGCTCCTATCGCTATGAAATTGCCTAAAAAGCGTTTTCAGCGCCTAAAGACCACATCTCTGTTAACACACGTCTTTAGTATAAATCCACTTTCCCAAGCTCCTATCGCTTTGAAACTGTCTAAATAGCGTTTTCAACGCCTAAAGAGCACTACACTGTTAGAACACACGTCCCCAGTATTAATCCATTTTGCTGAATCATATTTGATGAATAATGACTTTAAAAACATGAATTTTGAGTTTTTAACATATCATGCACTTAATTTGTGTTTTTCAGAAAATCCACTTTCCCAAGCTTCTATCGCAGTGAAACTGCCTAAATAGCGTTTTCAGCGCCTAAAGAGCACAACACTGCTAGGACACACGTCTTTAGTATTAATCCATTTTGTGAAATCGTATTTGATGAATAATGACTTTACAAACATGAATTTTGAGTTTTAGTTTTTTTTAATGTTCTTTGGATTCAATATAAACAATCATTTAAGTGTCATTTTAACATACACTGCCCTCCAAAAGTTTGGAAATGGCTGAACAAAATAGGGTTTTTGGGCAATATCAGCATAAATCCTCTTTAGTTAGTGACCATTTTGCATTGATAATAAGGGACAACACTAGGCATCCGAGCAGTCAGTTTATTCAAACATTGACTTGATATATTACTCCAAGCCTCCTGGAGGATTGCCCAAAGATGATTCACACTGGTTGGACACTTCTTACGGACATC
>CM040993.1:652649-671125 GCA_022985145.1 Pangasius djambal | reverse complement strand
AGAAATATTGCTAAAATAAGAAATATATTGTCACTACACGATGCAGAAAAATTAGTTCATGCTTTTGTTACCTCTAGGTTGGATTATTGTAATGCCTTACTGTCTGGATGTTCCAGTAGATGCATAAACAAGCTCCAGTTAGTCCAGAATGCAGCAGCAAGAATCCTTACTAGAACCAGAAGATATGACCACATCACCCGTATCTTATCCACACTGCATTGGCTCCCAATCAAATTTCGTATTGATTATAAAATACTACTATTGACCTATAAAGCACTGAATGGTCTCGCGCCACAGTACCTCAGCGAACTTTTGGTCTTTTATGATCCGCCACGCCTACTTAGATCAAAAGGTGCAGGCTATTTATTGGTACCTCGAATAGTGTGTGCTACAGCTGGGGGTAGAGCTTTCTCTTACAAAGCCCCACAGTTATGGAACAGCCTTCCACTTAGTGTTCGGGGCTCAGACACAGTCTGAGTGTTTAAGTCTCGGCTGAAAACATATTTGTTTAGTCAAGCCTTTTGTGAATAGTTTGTTCTCAGGTACAGGGGCAGATCTGGAGGGTTCACAGGCATTGAGTGTTGTGGTGAACTGGGATGTTTGGATGCTGTCGCCCCCCTACTCTCACACGTTCACTCAGGTTTGTCGACAGTGGAGTGGCTGGCTGCCTTATGTCCCTGGGTGCCCTCATGTCTGTGTTAGCTTCTGGCTCTCCCTTTTAGTTATGCTGTCATAGCTAGTCTTGCCAGAGTCCCTGCTTGCACTCTGCATGCAAAGTATATTGTGCTTAACCATTAGAGGACAAAGCTTATCTGACATTCTCTTCCTCTCTCTTCATCTCTTTCTCTCCCTCACTCTCGGTCGAGCTACACATGCTACTTCTGGTTTGGGGATCACATATGGGTTGCTGTACTGTAATGGCTTGGGACTGCGATTGCTGTAGTGGCTTTGGGGCTGCGGTTGCCACGAGCAGCTTCGTACTCAGGACTCCATCAGTGGACAGTGGATAGATTTTAACCAACTGGACTTCTTGCGGAAACTGTGATGAATTTGTTGGTTGCACAATTGCACTACTTGTCCTTATAGCGCACAATAATAGAAGGGATTTATTTATTTAATTGCACTATCTGTTGCACCCAGATGAGGATGGGTTCCCTTTTGAGCCTGGTTCCTCTCAAGGTTTCTTCCTCATATCATCTCAGGGAGTTTTTCCTTGCCACCGTTGCCACTGGCTTGCTCATTAGGGATAAATTCACAGTGAAAAATTCAAATATTTATAGTATATTTTTTGTTAATCCATTTATTTCTGTAAAGCTGCTTTGTGACAATGTCCATTGTTAAAAGCGCTATACAAATAAAACTGAATTTGAATATAGCAAAAACAAAAGAATTGGCCTTGCCGTTCCAAAACTTATGCTCTAGGAGGAGCAGCATTTAGAAATTTTGGATCTCAGAAGAATAATAATAACTAGAATTTATATTTTCTGAAGAAAATGTGCTTGCCCATCCAAAATTTGACACGGACATGCAGCTTCACATGCCGGTCAGTGAGAGAGTTTTTGTTTACGTGTTTATTGAAGCATAAATATTTTTACCTGTATCAGTAGCTGTAATGATTATATAAAACTTGAGTTAAATACAAAGTAAATATAAATATAATATAAAATAAAAATATAAAAATGTTATGTTTTATAACATAATAGGCTTTAGGGCAGTCCATTTGCATACACGTGATGTCACTAGAAAACACATAATGCAATTCTCCTCACACAGCCGAAAGTTTTGATATGTCACATGTCTATGTTGCAATAGTTTTGTGATTCCACTTATTTTGTGGGTTAAAATGCACCCACACAGCTGTTAGCATAACATTAGCTTGCTTACTAGCAAACACGGCTTATTTTATTATTTACACATATCATTTAGCGTAAACTTAGCTTGCTTACTAGCAGCTAACATTATTATTCCCACACAGCGGTTAGTGTAATGTCAGCTCGCTGTAGAACCCCGGTGCGTAAGGGTGTAGAGGAAGGCTCGAGAGACAGGCAGAATCTTAACTGAGCTCTGGGCTCACATTTATTCAGACCGCACTTTTCAGCGCACTTTCAAAACTCAACAGGAAAAAATTGCAGCTTTCACTGCGTCAGGTTGAAGTTCACGCTTCTTGGAGTGGGTGCGTGCGCGTGCGCGCGTGTGTGTGTGTGTGTGTGTGTGTGTGTGTGTGTGTGTGTGTGTGTGTGTGCACGCATGTGTCTCGCGAGCTCCTGCCAAGCTGTCTTGCACTGTCTCTTGCTCGCTCAGGGTTACGGGAGTCACTGAAAGCACAAACCGACACAAATAAGTAGACTGCCGGTAATCAGACATAGGTGAGAATCATCACGCGTTACCTGCCGGTTCAACCCGGTGCAGATGCTGATTGCCTGATACCAATGAGTGATCCACGTGTTGGCATCCTTCATGCGGCAGAGCCACTGGAGCGGGGCATGATTGGAACAGAGGTTGAAAGGACGCCCCAGTAGGTAGTATTGGAGGGTGAGGACCGCCCACCTGATGTCCAGACACTCTTTCTCGATCGTGCTTGGCTTCCCTTACTGAGAGTTTCCGGCTGTACAGCATGGGGAGCTCCTCCCACTCCTCCCCCTCCACCACCTGGGACAAAATGGCCCCAGCCCTCTGTCTAATGCATCAATCTGTAGAACAAAAGGGAGAGAAAACCAGGTGAATTCATCAGTGGGCCCCCACACAAAACTGCTTTTACCTGGCAGAAAGCTTGCACAGCTCCTTTCAGTGGACTGAATCTGGTGCCTCATTTTTAGTGAGATCAGTCAGCGTGCTGGTGACGTCCGAAAAATTAGGTACAAACCTCCTATAATAGCCAGCCCACCCCGAGGAACTGCCTCAGCCCCTTTGTGGTTTTGGGTAGGCCGCAATCACTGCTGTCTTATCAATTTGGTGATGCCCCTGCCCATGGCCCAAGTGGAAGCCCACATACCGTAATTCCACCCACCCAATTGCACACTTCTTTGGGTACGCTGTGAGTCCTGCCCATTTCGTGGTTCTCACGACAGCCGCTGTCAATCATTACCATAAATGGCATAAATGATTATATCATCTAAATAAGCAGCAGCATATACATTGTATGGGCAGAGGATTCTGTCCATGAGACAGTGAAACATCACTGGGGCCCCAAACAACCCAAACAGTGCCAATGGAGAGGGGGCATTTGAAATACCGAAAGGGGGAGATAACATGATACAAAGTATTCCCAGCTAGAAAAAAACGTATTTGGCCGTAAACAAGCATGCTGCTTTACGGACCATAAACAAACATGTCAATACTACAACACAAAAATAAAAGCTACAGAGCAATGTACAGATGGCAGAGCATTGAATAATCTTACTACATAAAATAAAAAGCAAAAAAAACTTGACCTATTCGAAAACTTGACTCATCGATTGCCATGATGGGTATAAAAATGTCTTAGACCACCAGATATAAATACATCTTACATACACCATTTGAGCAGTTTTACCACAAATACAGACAAGTTACTATGACACCACCACCACCAAAAGCAATTAATTGTATCTGCTTTACTGTAACACGTGCTCACTGCGAACTGTTTAACAGATGCATAATGAGTGATTTTGAACACTCATTACAGGCATGCATTGTCCAGACTGCTTGTTTGGAGCCCAGGACCAGAGGTAATGTAGTAACAGCTGTTGTAGGTTCTTTCTTTTTAATCCATTTCTGAATGTCCATGTTGAAGTGATCTAATGCAATGTGTTGCCCCCTCACACCCGCTTGTGGCACCGGCACTGCACCATTGCCAGAGCCACAGAAACCGCCTCTCTCCATGATTTCAGGAGATTGAGGTGGTTCATTTGAAGTGCATCGCCTCTATCCATTTGCCTGACCTCATAGTCGACTTCTCTGATTTGCTGTGTGACCTCAAAGGGTCCTTGCTTCTTTGCGAGTAAATTAGAGCTTGACATGGGTAGTATAATGAGTACTCTATTTCCTGGTGCAAATTCCTGTAGCTGTGTACCTGTTATACAGCCAGGATTGACGATCTTGTGTCTGTAGCAAATTCCCATGTATTAATTGCCCCAATGTGTGGAGGTTTGCTCTCAGGTCAAGAACATACTGAATTCTGTTTTTGCTGTTAGAAGGTCCGTCCTCCCAATCTTTTCTAATGACGTCTAAGACGCCAAGAGGCTTCCACCTGTACAATAATTCAAAAGGGGAAAACACTGCGGAGGCTTGCGGGACCTCTCATCTGCAAATAACAGGGCTCGAGCCACTTATCCTAATTCTGTGTTTCATCATGAACAAACTTAGGAATCATATTTTTAAGCATTTGATTAAACCGTTTGATCAGCCCATCCATCTGCGGATGGTAAACACAAGTGTGAATCGATTTAATCCCTAACAATTTGTAAAGTTTGTGAAGTGTCTTTGACATGAACGTAGTGCCCTGGTCAGTCAGGATCTTTTCGGGATCCTGTCTCAGGAGATAACATGGAATGCCTGGCCAATAGAAATGGGCCATGAGACGGTTCAGTGTTTTCCCAAATGCCCAGCCATTGGATTATGATGAGCTGCATGGAACAGGAGTTCCCTACGGCTCTTCAGCACCAACAACTGCATCGTCTCTTCTTTAGTTGGAGTGTGCTACAACACTCAATATAACTTATAATAATTGAAAAGTACGGGTGAGTGAGCGCAATATTAGGCTGAAATGCTGACCATCAGTTACTCTTACTTGGTTGAAAGCGTGCCTCAGGGTCTCCTAGCACGACTGCTCCAAGGGGAAATCCCCGAGGGGAATCCCTGCCAAGGGTGGCGGGGCAGAACCCTCCCCACCCTCCGTGTCCAGCTGACGCAAAGCTGGCGTCAGTGGCCCAGGAAACGCCTCCCCAGTCAATGCTAAGCACATTCCACACCATGCCTCTCTACTGCAGGACCCATCCACAACAATTTCCCTCAATGATGCCTGAAACCCTGGCCATTTAGTGGATGGGTGAGGTGAGGACTAACCGCCACCTCCACTTTATGCTTTTTCCCCTGGAATTTAATAGTGACTGGCACCAGTGGATATTCATGAACATCCCCATGAACACACCTCACCTTCCCCAATGCCCCGCATTGAACCAGGCTTTTATGGACCATGGTCTGGTTACACCCCGAGTACTCCCTTGTAAACTCACTGATATGCTGTATGTTTCTGCTTGATCGGGGGAGGCCTGCAGCACATCAGGGATCCAGAGCAATATTCTCGCTTCCATGAAGGAATGTTGATCCTGGAAATGCCCAGCTTCCCTGCCATGCCTGCAGACCTGCCTGGGCTTTGCCCCGGTCCTGGTGGGCGCAGAAGGTTCTACCTGTGTAGAGAGAGCAGGAATTAGAGGAGACATCAGAGGTGAAGGAGTGGGGGTGGGGAACAATGGGGACTGCACCTCAGTTCTGGGAAGATGAAACCAGGGGAGTAGTAGGAGAGAGAAAGAGGGAGAGAGTGAGAAAAAAAAAAAAAAAAAAAAAAGAGATGCCTGGACCAGAAACTGCCACCAAGTGATCCTCCGCCAGCTGCACGGCTTCATCCCACTGTTCCCATTGGGAGTCGAGCGACAAACTGCTCCAATACCACCAGCTTGGTAATCCGTTCTGCATCCCGTTCCTCTACCATCAACTACCGGCGATAGAGTCCTTCAGCTGCATGTAGGTGAAGGGGTGGCCAAGCTCGGGGAGCTGCAGCAAATGGAAGCATTGGCGGTGCTCCTTAGGTGTCCAGCCGACACACTGCAGGACCACCCTCTTGATGCTGGAATACTCCATCTGTGTCTGCAGTGATAGCTGCTGGGCAGTGAGCTGCGCTAGCACTGATTGCAAGGGAAGGAGTCGCAGAGCCCATTCCTCCTCCGGCCATCCCCAAGCAGTTGCCACACAGTCAAAGAGCTCCAGGAAGGCCTCCAGATCATCCGCGGAGGCCATCTTCGAGAGCATCGCTTGTGACACATTGGAAGGGGACAAGGCTGGAGATGTACTTGGGTGCAGCAGCTTCTGGAGTGCCCACCAGCTCTCGGCCTGCTCCTGTGCAAGGGCTTTGAAGCGCAACTGCTGCTCGCGGTACAGGTTGAGGAGCGATTGGTGTTGGGTTTGATGGAGGGTGGCGAGGGCCATGATGATCTCAGCTAGAGGGGAGGTTTCCATGGCGGCATCAGAGTCTACCTCAATCCTGGGCTTTGGCACCACTGTAGAACCCCAGTGTGTGAGGGTGTAGAGGAAGACTCGAGAGACAGACAGAATCTTAAGCTCCAGGCTCACATTTATTTAGACTGTGCTTTTCAGCGCACTTTCAAAACTCAACAGGAAAACTCACAACTTTCGCTTCATCAAGTTCAAGTTCACGCTTCTTGGTGTGAGTACGTGTGTGCGTGCGCATGTGTCTCACAAGCTCTTGCCAAGCGATCTTATACTCTGTCTCTTGCTCACTCACGGGTTACGGGAGTCACTAAAAGCACAAACAGACACAAGTAAGTAGACTGGCGGTAATCAGACAAATGTGAGAATCATCACATTACCTGCTGGTTTGACACGCCTCCTCTCCATCCTCAGCTGATGCTCGACCTCGTCCCTGCCGCCACACTCACTTACCAGCAAACGCGCCTAATTTTATTATCATCACACAACGGTTAGCGTATCGTTAGCTCGCTTACTAGCAAACATGGCTAATTTTATTATTTACACACAGCGGTTAGCATAACATTAGCTTTTTTACTAGTAAACACAGCAAGTTTTTAGGAGAGAGTGATATAAGTAGACTAATAGAAAGAAATATGGAGAGAGAGTGTGTGTGCTACTGGTAGATTGAGAGAGAGATGTAGTAGAAAGTAGAAGAAGCAAACACAGCTATTTTTAATATTTACACACAGCGGTTAGCATTTTAGGAGAGAGAGTGATATGGGTATATTGATACAGAAAAAGTGAGAGGGTGATACAGGTAGATTGATAGAAACAAATATGGAGAGAGTGTGTATGTGTTTGCTACTGGTTGATAGAGGGATGGATGGAGATTGTGTGTGACATTGATAGAGAGATAGATGAAGTGAGAGTTCCTGTTACAGGTACACTGACAGAGAGAAGAGGGGCTTCAGGCCGTGTCCACACAGGTGTGTGAGTTTTAACAGTTGGAGTTTGAAATCTTGAACATTCGGAGCCAGACTCTGAACATTCCATCAATGTAAGTGAATGTTTTTTTTTTTGCCCAATTTTTTGTCTTCCTGGAATATTGTAAGTCTGCTAAAATGGCATTTAGATGTAAGCATTTTTAGCATGATATTGTTACTTTTGACCAATAGATGGTGCCGTCATGAAATTTATTGCATAGCCTCATCATGGTCCTGAAGATGCCTACCAAATTTTGTGTCAGTGTGCAAAGTCGTTTCTGAGATACAGCCTCACTTCCTGTTTGGCGGTGTCGCCATCAGATTCATTGGTCCATTACGGGCAAACCGTTTGGAGTACTCAAAATTCTCTGAAGATGATGTGTGCCAAATTTGGTAATGATGGGACAAAATTTGGAGGAGGTGTTGCAAAAAAAAAAAAAAAAAAAGTTTCTGACAAAATCCAAAATGGCAGAAAATCTAATTAATTTACGTCATGGTGCATTGAACTTGTCTCAACCCAGGGAATCCAGGGATATGTGGCTTTTAAATTTTGGACACACGGTTCAACCTAGCAAGAAGAAGAAGAAGAACAAGAAAAGGTAGAATAACAATAGGGTGCCTATGCACCTTCGGTGCTTGGCCCCCTAATAATAATAATAATAATAATAATAATAATAATAATAATAAATAATAATAAGTAAGCATTTTTGGGGGCCAAGCACCCAGACTTGGTGAGCCGCATATTCAGAGAAGCACTACAATTGATGTATAGGCAGTCACAGGAAAGCAGAGCCAAGACTTCAAGAGTTCAAGAGTGATTTGTAGATTCATGCATTTGCCAGCGCATTACAGGAGAAAGATTTTGACTATCAATATTCTTTTGATAACTTTCAGACAGGTCTCAAGATGATGTGAGCCAAATGTGGTGAAGATTGGACAAAATTTGGAGGAGTAGCAACAATGGCATTTAGATGTATGCATTTTTTAAGCATGATATTGTTACTTTTTACCAGTAGGTGGTGCTGTCACGAAATTTGTTGCATAGACTCAGGTCATGGTCCTGAAGATGCCTACCAAGTTTTGTGTCAGCGCAAAGTCATTGCTGAGATACAGCCTCACATCCTGGTTGGCGGTCTCGCTGTCAGATTCGTTGGCCCATTATGGGCAAACCCTTTGGACCGTTCAAAATTCTTTTGATAACTTTTATGAGGCTTATTCTGCAGATGATGTGTGCCAAAGGGGATGATTGGACAAAATTTGTAGTAGGAGCAGCAAAAAATTGTTTTTGACAAAATCCAAATCTGGCTTTTAAATTTGGACACACGGTTCAAAAGTTATGACCATAAATGTACTTCCAAATTAGGCCAAAATTTGGCCCAATGATGGCGCTAGAAAGTTGGAAGCAATTGGCCCAACTTTTGTCAGAATGTTCCTTAGACCCTCTGCCAATTTTGGGCCAATTTTGCCAAATTTCACAACTTTTTACAGATGGTTCTATGGGCTGCCATAGACAATCTAGCCAGAAGAAGAAGAAGAAGAAGAAGAAGAAGAAGAAGAAAAGGTCGAATAACAATAGGGTGCTAAAAAGTATGAGAGATAACAATGATGATGCTTTGCTACGCAAGCACCACTAATAATAATAATAATAATAATAATAATAATAATAATAATAATAATAATATTAATAATATTGCAGGTAAACCAAGAATGGTGCTGATGAAATTTAAGAACATGAGAGAAAGAAATCAAGTTCTTCTTCTGGCACACAAAAGAGAGTTACCATGTCTCAAGAATCCTGTATTATCCAGATTATAGCCTGCGGGAGGATCTCGGGAACCGAGGAAGTGTGGTGCTGGAGTGGTTGCCGGAGGATGGAGGTGTGGCTGCTGTCCACCTGAAAAGGGAAGGAATGGCTGTTGTCCGCCTGGGGACGGAGGACCTGCTGCCATCTGCTGGGAGGTGAAGGTTGTGTAATTTGTGAACTTAAATACACCCTGTTACAAATATGTGAATATAAAATATAAGTTTGAGACTCTATGTCAATTAAGTTAGTTATCACTTGTAATATAAAAGGAGTTAACGGTCCTATGAAAAGAATGAAAATTTTAAGTTATTTGAAATATCATGAGATATAGCACTTCTCCAAGAAACCCATCTCACAGATAAGGAAATTGGATTGAGAGAATGGATTGGAAATGTTTTTTCAATTCAAAATGTGATGTTATTTTTTACAATTCAAAATCACATGGGGTATTTTATTTAATAAACATTTAAATTTGAAAATAAGACACAATAAAAATTCCAGCTTTAGAAGACAAGTAATTGTCTTCCAAATAATAGATATACTTTTATTAATATATATGAGCCGAATCAAGATGATCCAATTTTTTTTTTTTCCAACAAATGGCCCTTACAGTGTCCTGGTATGCTAACTGTATTATTACAATTTGGCTCTTGAACCTGCAATAGATCATTAAAAGGACAGTGAGTCTCATAAGAGATCAATTAGTATATTGAAGCAAGGCATGGTGGATAATAGATTGATGGAAATATGAAGAAAATTACATCCAGTAGACAAGGAATATTTGTTTTACTCCAAGGCCCAGCTGCTTACTCAAAGGGCTACAGCTGGGGGTAGAGCTTTCTCTTACAAAGCCCTACAGTTATGGAACAGCCTTCCACTTACTGTTCTGGGCTCAGACACAGTCTCAGTGTTTAAGTCTAGGCTGAAAACATATTTGTTTAGTCATGCCTTTTGTGAATAATTTTTTCTTAGGTACAGGGGCAGGTCTGGGGGGTTCACACATAGAGTATTGTGCTGAACTGGGATGTTTGGAAGCTGTCGCCCCCCAGTCTCACGCATTCACTCAGGTTTGTCAACGGTGGAGTGGCTGGCTGCCTTATGTCCCAGGGTGCCCTCATGTCTGTGTTAGCTTCTGGCTCTCCGTTTTAGTTATCCTGTCATAACTAGTCTTGCTGGAGTCCCTGCTTGCACTCTGCATGCAAAGTACATTGTCCTTAACCACTAGAGGACAAAAGCTTACCTAACAATCTCTCCCTCTCTCTCTCCATCTCTCTCTCTCCCTCACTCTCTGTCGCGCTACACATGCTACTTCTGAGATGCCAGTGATCCTGACCCCTTCTGCTCCTCCTCGCTGCCTGACCCATCCTGATGCCCCTTCTGCTTCTCCTCGCTGCTTGACCCATCCTGATGCCCTATTTCTGGTTGGAGTTCTCATCGGTTGAGTTCGCTCGCTGCTGCTGGGGGTGGCCCCATATGGATGGCCTGAAGAACCACTTGGTTTGCTGGGGATAGTGCCACCTGGGGGCTGTGGAGATGGCATGGGGATCACATATGGGGAGCTGTACTGTAATGGCTCGGGACTGCAATTGCTGTATAGTGGCTTTGGGGCTGCGGTTGCCACGAGCAGCTTCCGTACTCAGGACAGTACTTCAGTGGACAGTGGATAGATTTTAACCAGCCGGACATCTTGCAAAAACTGTGCTGAATTTACTGGTTGCACAATTGCACTATTTGTTCACATAGTACACAATAATAGAAGGGGTTTATTTATAATTGCACTATCCTTTGCACCCAGATGAGGATGGGTTCCCTTTTGAGCCTGGTTCATCTCAAGGTTTCTTCCTCATATCATCTCAGGGAGTTTTTCCTTGCCACCGACGCCTCTGGCTTGCTCATTAGGGATAAATTCACAGGGATAAATTCACATATTTACAGTATATTGTTTGTGAATCCATTTATTTCTGTAAAGCTGCTTTGTGACAATGTCCATTGTTAAAAGCGCTATACAAATAAAATTGAACTGAATTGAATAAATCATATTGACAAACTGATTATTTTTTAATTAAAAAAAAATTTGGTTGCAGAAGTGAATGAATGTGATATGGCGGCAACTTTTTCGGACTATTGTCCATTGCGGTTGCAGATAAAAACAAAACAAATATTACAAAAAATATTACTACTTGGCATTTTAAACTTTAATTTTTAAATGATCCAGACTTTATTAAGACACGTGAAAAAGAAATTGAGATATTTTAGAATTAATGTGGGTACAGCTTCACATAGGATAATTTGTGATTGTATTAAAGCATAATTGAGAGGCCAAATTTTTTCCTAATAGTCCTATAACTGGAAACAGAAAAGACAGAGTCTTGATAAATAAGAAAAAGGGATTGATGATTGAATGTGCTAATAGGTCTATTAATAATAAAAATGAAGTACTGAATAATTTAACACACAAAAAAAGAGTAGAATATAATAATTTAACCACTCAACGAGCAGAAGCTCAAACAAATTATCACTATTATGAAAAAAAGACAGGGAAAATGAACGATTGTGTGTATGATCCTTTACAAATAAATCAAATATTTGAAAGGTATGATCAACAATTGTATACATAAAATAAGGATAAAAGTTGTCCGTTAGAGTTTTTAACAGATTTACCACTTACCAGAGTACCAGATTTACATTTACATTTATGGCATTTGGCAGACGCCCTTATCCAGAGTGACTTACAAAAGTGTTTTGAAGTCACCATCAATAAATACATTCTGATATTGGTTTGCTAGGTCACAAACTAAGAATAACATTGGTCCAAAAATTCTTTCGGGGAGGCAATATAGTGACAAGCACTCAGACAACAAGTTTTTTTTAAGTGCTAATTTAAGTAGTTTAGGAAGAGGTCTTTAGATGTCATTTGAAGACTGCCAGTGACTCAGTTGTTCAGGAACGTTCATTCCACCACCTAGGTGCCAGAACATAGAAGAGTCTCGCTGCATGCCTTCCTTGTACGCTGAGAGATGGTGGGACCAGTTGAGTAGTTCTAGAGGATCGGAGGGAGCGTGGTGCCATGTGAAATGTGATAAGTGCTTTGAGATAAGTGGGCGCTGATCTATTTTTGGCTTTGTAGGCAAGCATCAGTGTTTTAAATCTGACGTGGGCAGCTACAGGAAGTCAGTGGAGGGAGCATAGCAATGGAGTGGTGTAGGAGAATTGGGGAGGTTGAAAACCAGTCATGTATTCTGGATCAGTTGCGAATGGCACTCGGAGGCAGACCTGCCAGGAGCAAGGTGCAGTAGTCCAGTCGTGAAATAACAAGCGACTGAACAAGCACATGTGTGGCCTGTGTGGAAAGAAATGCACTAATCCTTCTCATGTTATAAAGGAGAAGTGAGTGAGCGTGAGTGTGTCAGATTAGCAACGTGAGAGGAAAAGGACAGTTGATTGTCTATGATTACCCCAAGGTTGCATGCAGTAAGGGAGGGCAAGATCAGACAGCTGTCCAGGAAGATCGCAAGATCCTGACAAGGTGATGAATCACCTGGGATGAACAGCAGTTCAGTTTTGCTGCTATTAAGTTTCAGCTGATGAGCTGTCATCCATGATGAGATATCTGAGCAGAAATGAGTGTCTGAAGGAGGGAAGGAGTGTCATCTGCATAGCAGTGGTATGAAAACTCATGTGAGGCTATGACCGCACCAAGAGATCGAGTATAGAGGGAGAACAGAAGTGGACCAAATACTGAGCCTTGTGGGACACAGTGGAGAGCCTGCAGGGAGCAGATGTGGATCCCCCCCACATCACCTGATATGACCGACCTTCCATGTAGAAAGCAAACCATTGCCATGCTGCAACACAAATTCCTAGACTCATGAGGGTGGACAAGAGAGTCTTGTGGTTTACTGTGTCAAACGCTGCTAAAAGGTCAAGGAGGATGAGGACTGAAGACAGTTTGGCTGATCTGTCAGCATGTAACTTCTCAGTGATGGCAAAAAGGGCAGTCTCTGTGGAATGCACCAGTTTGAAGCCAGACTGGTTAGGATCTTGGAGGTTGTTCTGTGAGAGATAGAGAGACAGTTGATTGTAGACTGTTCATTCAAGGATTTTAGAAAGAAAAGAGAGAAGTGATACCGGTCAGTAGTTGCTGATGTCAGAGGGATCCAGAGTGGGTTTCTTCAGAATGGGAATAACCCTTGCTCTCTTGAATGAGGTTGGTACATGACCAGATGTTATGGAGCCATTGATGATAGTGGTGATGAAGGGGAGGAGGTCTTGAGAGATGGTTTGGAGCATTGTGGAAGGGATTGGATGCAATGGGTCTTCAGCAGCCAGGGACCACAGAGCAGGAGCAGCCGGTGGGTTGAGTAGTGAAGAAAAGATATTGTGGAGCTTGCGAGAATCTTGTGCAGAGGTTTCCAGCTTTTCCTTGTAGAAAGCAGTCTTAGCAGGAGTCACTTCAGATGAGAATTTGGACAGGAGAGCACAGTAAGAGGCAAGATCTGTGTTGAGTTGTGATTTCTTCCACTTTCTCTTTGTGGTTCTTAATTCTTTCCGATTGCTTTGTAACACATCCGATAGCCAAGGAACAGGGCAGGAAATCTTCCTGGGTTTAGAAGATAGAGGGCAGAGGAGGTCCATGGATGAGGAATGTGAGGAGAGGAAAGTGTCTGTGGCTAACTCCAATGGTAGGGAGCAAAAGGAGTCAGGGTTTGGAAGGGATGATAGGGTGCAGAAAGCTATGGATGAAGGGGAGATAGAGTGGAGGTTTGGGAGAGAAGTATTGATAGCTGGTTTTGGACAGGGTAGGGAGGGTGATGATCGGAGATGTGGAGTGGGGAGCATTGATGTCTGTAGCTGGAGAGGGGTGGCTTAAGACAAGGTCCGGGGTGTTTCCTCCCTTGGCTGTGGGAGGGGAGCTGTTGAATGTTAAGGAGAAGGACTGCAGAAGAGGGAGAAGGCAAGAGGACTGGAGCTTGTCAGAGGGGAGGCTGAAGTCTCCGAGGACAGTAAGAGGGGTGCTGTCAGTAGGGAAAAGACTGAGGAGCATGTCCATTTCTTCAAGGAAGGCCCCTAGGGTACGAGGAGGGGGGTAGATGACAATGATGAGAAGATTGATCAGGGACGTAACTGTAACTACATGGAATTCAAAGGATGAGATGTTGACATGAGCCAGGGAGAGAGGTGTGAAGCACCATCTCCGAGACAACAGCAGACCTGTACCATCACCCCTGCCAGCTTCTCGTGGACTGAGAGAGAGAAAGCATAAACAGAGGATAAGGCAGTCAGTGTAGCTGAGTTCTGTGGAGAGATCCAGGTCTCAGTTAATGACAGAAAGTCAAGAGAGTAATGGGAAGCTAAAGCTTAGATGAAATCAGCTTTCTTTACAGCAGCCTGGCAGTTCCAGAGCCCACCTACCATCACTGTCTGAGACTGATACAACGGAGAAGGGTAGTTGCGGTTACTGGTAGTTTGTGGACTGGTAGTTTGTGGAGCAAGAAGAAATAAACACTACTAAACTTGGCACTCTATCTAAATTTAAGTGTCTAACCATTGCGAAATATGCTTCTGAACGCTACAGCAGTCAACCTTCAATATAGTAAGCCCTGTCCACAATTCACACCTTAAAGGAGAATGAAACTACTCTTGATTAGCCACCTAAGATAACTAATTAGCATAGACAACAATACAACAATTCTAGTGGCAAGAATCTAAATCCAACTGAGTCAATAGATAGTACAAGTCAGAATCTACCTTACCTGTAGAGAATAAATTCAAGATAGAACAACAGATGAAGGTAGAATAAAACGTGAACAAAATATTACAAAGAAAAAAAATTATTAAAGGCATTGAATAGGCTACAATTAGGAAAAGCTCCGGGAACTGATGGATCTCCAGTAGAATTTTATAAATAGTTATAAAATATTTCATATTTTAAAATAGCTGCAAGCAGCGATGACGGGCCCAAGCTCTACAGTGCCATCGCCACCTGGTGGGTGTATGAAAACAACGCGTAGTGAAGTGAGTGCTGTAGAATAACTTGTTTGCACTGATCTGATAGGTTAAGTCCAGGTCTAAAGCTTTACAACAAATTCCATGTCCAAACATACAGCTCATATTTGGTGATATAATTCATGAAGAAGAGATATATGTTGTTATCCTTATTAGCCATTAATTAATTGTAGTAAAGTAATATGTAATGAGCACATGCATTTAAGGTGGTGCAACATAGCCCCAAACATACAACACCAATTTGATCCAACTCAGACGATGCACTTAGAAGATATGAGCCTTTTTTTTATTAATTTAATCCCTTGCCATGGCCACACCATTCGGGATATCAACCATCTGTTCGAAATTAAGCATCTTCAATGTCTTGGCATATTGTTGACCACATTTGGCAAGAATCACATAAAACCCCTTGGAGGAGTATTTAAAAATTTAGAGACTGCAATTTTCAAAAAATCCATATTGTCCAAAAATCCAAAATGACCTACTTCCTGTTGGGCGGAGCTAATTACTGTCATTTTGAAAGTTGTCTGGCGTGATGAGAACAATATACAGTATGTACCGAATTTGGTGGCTGTAGGTGAAACTGACCCCACCACGTTAGTCAAAAGGAAGCGCTACAGAGCCCCCCTCCATGCTCATGACTTAGCTTTTGCCTACACCTAACGGCCGACACCTCTGATGTGTGTCTACTTTCATGAACTTTTAAGCATACTAAGAGCCTCAAAACACCCGAATATGCAAAGGAAAGAGTATTAAAGATTGATGCATTACCTTGGCAACACTAAGATATCAAGAATCCTTTCGCAATTTTACATCAGCCATGTCTCAACATTACTCTAACCAAGTTTAAAGCGATTCAGGTAAATATAAAAAGACTATTTAAAAGCCTATTTTAAGTGGCACACTTCCTGCTGCCAGTTGGTGGCACTAAGACTGTGACTCACAATAGTCATCCATGTGCTTAGCCCCCGTGACCAATCATAGTTTTGATCTAAATCACTCAGTGCATGCAGAAAATATGAGACACTTCCTGTTTCCACCCTGTTTTCACCATAAATTTATTGCCTCGCCATGGCAAAACCATTTGAGAGATCAAAAATCCGTTCAAAATTTAGCATCTTCAATGTCTTGGCATAATGTTGACCAAGTCTGTTGACAATCGCAAGAATCCCCTTGGAGGAGTATTTAAAAGTCTGCAACCTTCAAAAAATCCACATTAAATACAAAATGACCTACTTCCCGTGGGGCGGAGCTAATGACTGCATGATGAGAACGATATATGTACCGAGTTTGGTGGCAACACTATTTAAGATATCAAGATTCCTTTTGCAATTTTACATGAGCCGTGTCTCAACCTTACTCTGACCAAGTTTCACTATTATCACTATTAAAGCATTTTGGGTAAATATAAGAAGACTATTTAAAAGCCTGTTTTAAGTGACACACCTCCTGCTACCAGTTGGCAGCGCTATGACTGTGACTCACAAAAGCCATGTCCACTGGAGGAGGAGTAGCAAAAAATGGCAGTTCATGGTCCTGAAGATGCCTACCAAGTTGTGTGTCAGTGCGCAAAGTCGTTGCTGAGATACAGCTTCACTTCCTATATGACAGCTTCACCATCACATTCATTGGCCCATTACAGGCAAACCCTTTGGACTATTCAAAATCCTGTTGATAAATTTTGTGAGGCTTATTCTGAAGAAGCCAAATCTGGTGATGATTGGAGAAAATTTGTAAGAGGAGTAGCAAAAAAACAGTTTTTAACAAACTCCAAGCTGGTTGACAGGAAGTACACTTGAATTTCAGATGTTGGTGTGCATTCACTTCTACATACTCCAGGGAATTAGAGGGAAAATGAACTGTGAATTTATCACAAACTCTTCAAATGATATAAGGAAAAAAATAAAAGTTGTTAGTTCTTGACCACAAGGTGGCGCACTCACTAAATTTCTTGGGTACATTCAGGGCATAGTCCTGAAGGTACTCAAGTTTCGTGATGATACATAGATGCATTGGATGAGATACACCCTCATATCCTGTTTTTTGCATTTGCCAGCACATTACAGGAGAACAGGTTTGAATATCAAAATTCCTTTGACAACTTTTGTTCAGACAGGTCTTAAGATGATGTGAGCCAAATGTGGTGAAGATTGGACAAAATCTGGAGGAGGAGTAGCAAAAATGGTGTAAGCATTTTTGGCATGTTATTGTAACTTTTGACCAGTCACTGGCACTATCACAAAATTTGTTGGATAGCCTCAGGTCATGATCCTGAAGATGCCTACCAAGATTTGTGTCAGAACCTTTGTGAGGCTTACGCTGAAGATGATGTGTGCCAAATTTGGTGATGATTGGAAAAAATGTCTAGGAGTAGCGGGAAAAAAATGTTTTTGACAAAATCCTAGATGGCGGAAAATCTAATCTAATCTAAATTGTCAGAATGTTCCTTAGATGCTCCCCAATCAATGTGCCAAATTTCACAACTTCTTACCAGATGGTTCCATGGGCTCCCATAGACACCCTAGCCAGAAGAAGAAGGAGAAGAAGATGATAACATAGAACAACAATAGGGTGCCTATGCACCTTCAGGGCTTGGGTCCCTAAAAAAACAGCAGAACAGAATGTTGGCTTTGTCAAGCCAACATAAAAAGAATATTGTGATAAAAGACTTTTGCACAGTACTGTGGATGGGTATTACAGTTAACTATGTATACATTTTGAATGAGTGTTACACTTAAAATATGTGTTTTGGTGTGGCTTAAAACATCCATCTGCTTTTTGTAAAAGACTTTTTAGTGCGAGTTGCACTTTTGTTTATATAATTGTTTATATAATCTAGTATCACATGTTAATTTCAAAAAAGGGGATATAAAATGTGTTAATTTGTGTACAAAATGTGCACAGAGAGTGTTCACTGGGCCTAAAAAAAAAAAAGGTCCCTTTTCTCCCCCTTTTGAAGTGACTGGGACCATAAAATGAAAACTAACTTTCTTAATCAAAAAGGGAAATGGACTAATGGACGTCTTAATTTAGGACTATATGAACTATATACAACTATATGAAACCAGCAAATACAAAACACCAGCAGTAATATGTCCCAGATATCCTATATGCATGTCTCTCTTGCTATAGAACTACATTCATACTCATAATATGTTCATATCCATGTTTATTTCACATAATTTCAAAAAACAAAACAAGTGATTTCAGGTCAAAGGGTAATGAATCTGAATGGAAACAACAAAATGGTACAAATCGCTACTAGACATTTTATTTTTATTTTTTTAAGTACACAGTGAAGAACATTATTTTTAATCAGTCATTACTAATCAGTTTTGAATGGCTTTCAAGAGCTCAAAGTAAATTTCATCGCTATCATTGCTCAAGCAAGTGTGAAAAGTGTCATCGCTATCATTGCTCCCTAGCCCATAACACATACCTCTTTCATAGTGCTTCCTGCGTGTGTGTGTGTGTGTGTGTATGTATATATATATATG
>CM040993.1:631624-652549 GCA_022985145.1 Pangasius djambal | reverse complement strand
GTGTCAGGTCCAGAAGTACTTGGACAATGACAGTTTTTGTGATTTTGCCTTTATACACCACCACAATGGATTTGAAATAAAACAATCAAGATGTAATCGAAGTGCAGACTTTCAGCTTTATTTTAAGAGGTTCCACAAAAATATGGCATTTACCATTTAGGAATTACAGCCATTTTCAGCAAAGTACCTCCATTTTCAGGGGCTCAAAGGTATTTGGACAATTGACTGACAAGAAGTTAATAGACCAGGTGCAGTCCATTCCCTCATTACTTCAAGACAAATGAAGCAGATAAACAGTCTGGAGTTGATATCGGGTATTGAGTTGGCATTTGGCAGTTGTTTGACTGGAGGTACCAATATGAAGTCCAAGGAGACCTCAATACAAGTGGAGGAGGCCATCATTAGGCTGAAAAAACAACATAAATCTATAAGAGAGATAGCAAAAACCTTAGGTGTGGCCAAATCAACAGTTGGGTACATTCTTAAAAAGAAAGAAGGCACTGGTGACCACTGGTGACAATATCGAAAGGCCTGGATGACCACGGAAGACAACTAAAGTGGTGGATCGCAGAATCCTCTCCTTGGTGAAGAAAAACCCCTTCACAACATCAACAGAAGTCAAGAATACTCTGAAGAAGAATGATGGGAAGAGAACAGTATGGTGAAAGAAAGGAACAGCTCATGATCCAAAGTATACCACATCATGTGTTAAACATGGTGGAGGAAGTGTTATGGCATGGGCATGTATGGCTGCCAATGGAACGGGCTCACTGGTGTTTATTGATGATGTGACTGCTGACAGAAGTAGCAAGATGAATTCTGAGGTGTATAGGGCTATACTTTCTGCTCACATTCAGCCAAATGCTACAAAACTGATAGGACGCCGCTTCACAGTGCAGGTGGATAATGACCCTAAACATACTGCGAAAGCAACTCAAGATTTTTTGAAGGCAGAGAAATGGAATATTCTTCAATGGCCAAGTCAGTCACCTGGTCTCAACCCAATAGAGCTGCTTTTCACTTACTGAAGACAAGACAGAAGGCAGAAAGACCCACAAACAAGCAGCAACTGAAGGTGGCTGCAGTGAAGCCTGGCAAAGCATCTCCAGGGAGGAAACTCAGAATTTGAGTTTTGAGAACATGGGCTGCAGACTTCAGGCAGTCATTGACTGCAAAGGATTTTCATCCACGTATTAAAATTATGGTTATATTTACAATTATGTCACTTTGTCCAAATACCTTTGAGCCCCTGAAAATGGCTGTAATTCCTAAATGGTAAATACCATATTTTTGCGGAACCTCTTAAAATAAAACTGAAAGTCTACACTTCCATCACATCTTGAATTAACTGTTTTATTTCAAATCCATTGTGGTGGTGTATAAGGCAAAATCACAAAAACGCCGTCATTGTCCAAATACCATCTGAAAATGTTAAAATATCTATAAAAATAAGTATTTTCATAATATTTATTATTCAAATATTATGCTCTGGATTGTACTTACTTGAGTGTTATGCTCTCTTACTACGTAAAATGAAAATTTGAAAAACCTTACAGAAAAATAAAGCCTTGAGGCAGCAGTGACCATCACAGTGCTTTCTGGACTTCAGTGGTGATGCATAAACAATACCTTATATCTTGCAATGTAAAGATTTTAGCTAATTAAGTGTAAAATTTAATCTTCTAAAAATAATTATTGAAATATAGTTAAGATTTCTCCTTTCAAATTTGTAAGAGTAAGATCAAGTTTGACCTCATATACAATAATGTGCATTTGTTACGGGGAAAATATAAATGATAATGTGACCGTGAAATTGAGATGCTGAAAGAAAGTATTAGTACACATTCTTCAAGTAATTTCAGGTATGGAAAGATGATAAACAGATGGCATGCAGCTTCTAGGACTACAAATGTTTATGAGAAGTTAAAAGTCATTTCTATCAATCCGTCAAAAGACAACAAGACAAATAACTTCATGTCAGTGTTATATGCTAGAAGCTGGCAAGATGACTCTCTGGCAGTGACACTTCAGTCTAATCTAACCCCCATTTATTTCAGTGCAGCTAAGAGGGTTCCTAAAGTTCTGATCCCAAGAAAATCAGCAGCTAGTTTTAGTAGTATGCATTTAGTCATTCTAAAAAGCATTTAAACTCAAGTCCTTTGTAGTAACAGACTGAATGGCCCAGTGTGCAGATACTGTAGGATGATCAATAATGCCCTAGGACAAGGATTGAGAAACACTGCTTTAGACAGTGCAAGCACTCTTTCCATGTCCATCAACAGTAATTTCTGAAAGTACATAAATATCCAAAATGACCAAACTGTATCTAATCTCAACAATATACCAATTGCAGCAATATGCAGACAGAATGCAGACAGAGTCAAATAAAGTCAGGCAAACATCTTATCTATATGTCTTTGGAGATGAACATCAATTCCAGGTCCATTTTGTAAACACTACACAGCACACTGAAATAAATCTAAAAGAAAAATGGCATGAGAAAAACAAGAGACTCAATACCACAAATGCTGCTTACTATACTGGGACAACATAATATAGGAAACAAATCTCACACTCACAAAAATACTAAGCCTTCACAGAATTGCAAGAAGCCCAGCGTAAAATGTCACATGGGATGGATTTCAGGTCTGACGCTGGAGAAACTATGTAGGATTTAAAGACCATGGTGAACAAAAGAGCTGACCACGTAGAAATCATTTCAAGTGTTTTGATGAGGAATTTTAAAAATGCTAACTAGGCATAATAATGTTAAAGTTAATAAAGTTCTACCGTATAATCACAATATTCAACACAGACAAAGCCACATAACATATTGTAACAGCCTATGCTTTACATCTGAAAGGCAGTATATGACATCTCAACTTGACAGCATTGCAAATATCCTTCTCAGCAGCAATCCCATAATTCTCTTCACCAAATGAGAGCTCCATAAAAACACTAATAGAACTAACATAATTATGATCAATCTGCAAAACGTTTTTAGTAATAAAGAATTTTTTAACATACAATATTGTTATATAATCAACCGTTAGACAATTATGGTGGCTGGGAAAGTTTATATCAGCACATTCCTACTGCCAACAAAACTTTTCCAAACAGAAAAAACATTAGTACAGTGCAATCATAATAGATTTCTATGTGTAGATGTTTACAATAAAGTATGAGTGCTGAGGTTTGGAACAATTAAGCAATTGATTGTAGCAATGACATCAAATAAATGCAATGAATGGAGAAGTTTCCCAGGAGCAGCAACCCCTATTTCAAAAAGTCTTTTATGGAGTCCCTGGCATTTCAAAAATTAATAAGCCTTTTGCTCAAATAATTCAGACACCAAGTTTCTGTAGTAATATATAAAGGCTAATGGTAACTAAACCCAGCAGTACAGATAAATTTGTTCCCCAGACAAAAAAAAGTGTCACATTCACCAATAATAGTGCCTTATTGTTCAATGTCAACGAATATACCTTAGCATAATACTGGATTTGTCAGTCGTTGACCAGACTCAGAGATTGTATGGCTATTAAGGTGGGTAATACGAAAGAAATGACATAAGCTACTGATTTTTGTCTGGGACGCGTATTTCAAACAAACCAGCTTAAGTAAAAAATGGGCCACACATACTGTATTGAAAATAGGTAATAAAATGCTCCTAGTATGTGTTTTTATTCTATTAATATTCTTTTGCTTCTAGTCACAGACATAGATCTTCATTTTCTACGAAATGTGCAAAAGTTGAGGCTGTTTGCTTAATTGGTCAATTGTCATGTCATTTTTATCTACTCATATAGAAAATGAATTGTACATTTCACACACATCTTACTTCATGAGTGTAGTGCTAAATTCATCAGTACTGCCTTATTACAGCATACAACAGATTGTGCAAAGGTAAGACCTGAACAGTTAACATCATGATGGGAATTTTTTTCGGTTCATCTAACAATAAATATGGCCTTAAGCATCTGTTATATAATGAATTTAGAGAAAATCACAAAGCCGTCTCCTGCTCCACATTCACCAGCTTGCCAGAAGCCTGTGAGGGTTTCGACTCCTCCTGTTCATTCTTGTCTTCATCTTGAATTTGGACAACGCCATTCTCTTTCTTTCCATTTTGATATGGCTGCCTATCCAGAGCCTTGGACTGCATATGCAAGATGAATGGAAACTTGACTTAGTCATTAAATACAGAAATTTTTCAGCACCTTCTATATACAACCCCTGGCAAAAAATCCTCTAAACAGTTAGAGGATGTTCACAAAGATTATTTACTTCATAGCAATAACAAATCATAGATATGACAAAAACAATTTTTGTTTAAAAGCTAAACATTCTGGATTCATGAAACATAAAACAAATTAAATTAAATTATTTTAATTAATGACATTTTTTCCAGCTCAATTAGAGGAAAAGATTTTGGAATCACCTTGTAATTTGCAATTCTAAAACAAGTACTGGCACAAGTCTAAAAATGACTTTAGTCCTTAGTCTGCAGTTAAAGAGTGTGCTTACAGACATAAACGAGCTGTAGGACTTGGCTAATTGAAAGGAAACATGGCCCCAACAAGAGAGCTGTCAGTTGAAACAATGGAAAGGATTATAAATCTCCTTCAATAAGAAATTTACTATTTTTTTTTTATTTATGTAAAGTGTCTTTGAGTACCTTGAAAAGTACTCTATAAATAAAATGTATTATTATGATTATTATTTAACTCAAAGCAATATGCCTTGAAAATAGAAAATGCACAACAAAACAAATGAAAAACAAATGGGTGGAAACAGGAATCAATGTTTGTGACAGAACTGTAAGAATTCGGCTGAATTTAAATATAGAAAAGGCAAACGAAAACCAGCACTAACACCAAAAGAGAAGAAAACAAGGTTACAGTGGGCTAAGGAGAAGCAATCATGGAGTGTGGATGATTGGATGAAAGCGATATTCAGTGATGAATCACGAATCTGCATTGGCCAAGGAGATGATGCTGGAACTTTTGTCTGGTGCCGTTCTAATGAAACATATGAAGATGATTGCCTGAAGAAAACAATCAAATTTCCCAACTCATTTATGATATGGGTTTTGCATGTCAGGTAATGGACCAGAAGAGATGGCAATCATTACCTCAACAGGTGTACATTGCACAGGTGTACGTTTTCAGGATGACAATGCATCTTGCCACAGAGCAAAGAATGTTAAAGCTTTTCTTCAGGAAAGGCATATCAACTCAATGACATGGCCAGCAAAAAAAAAAAAAATATGAAAATTTATGGTGGAAATTAGGGGAAAAAAAAAAAAAAAAAAAAAAAAAAAAAGCTTGATGGAGAATATTGTTTTTCATTAGTGAAGTGTCTGCCTCAAAGAATTCAGGCCATCATACAAGCCCGAGGAGGAGCAGCAAAGTACTAATTGTGATTTTTTTTTTTTTTTGTTGATGATGAGTCCATAATTTTTTAGAAAAAAAAAATGCCATTAATTAAAATAATTTAAGTTAATTTCAGGTATGTTTCATGAAGCCAGAATGCTCAGCTATTAAACAAAATTGTTTTGTTTCATATCAGTGATTTGTTTATTCGCTATGAAGTAAAAAAAGCTGGGTGAACATTCTCTAAGTGTGATAATTCCATAATTTTTGCCAGGCATCGTACAAGCACTTAGTTTAACTCTCATGTTTACTTGTAACTACCTCACAACTGTTTGTGTTTCTGGTCAGTTTTTTGGCCATTTGTATCATTACTGGTTCAAACATCTACATGCTTGTACTACATTCTGTCTTAGTTGGATGTTACTTTGGAAACAAAAAAAGCAGCTTCAATAATGTCTATGTTAAAGGAAAAGTCCACCCTGAAACACATTAAACATTTACCCTGATCAGCCATAACATTAAAACCACCTGCCTAATATTGTGTAGGTCCCCCTTGTGCTGCCAAACAGCTCTGACCCCTCTCGAGGCATGGACTCCACAAGACCTCTGAAGGTGTGCTGTGTTATCTGGCACCAAAACATTAGCAGCAGATCCTGTAAATCCTGTAAGTTGCGATTTGGGGCCTCCATGGATTGGACTTGTTTGTCCAGCACATCCCACAGATGCTCAATTTGATTGAGATCTGTAGAATTTGGAGGCCAAGTCAACACCTTGAACTCTTTGTTATGTTCCTCAAACCATTCCTGAACAATTTTTGCAGAGTGGCAGGGCGCATTATCCTGCTGAAAGAGGTCACTGCCATTAGGGAATACCGTTGCCATGAAGGGGTGTACTTGGTCTGCAACAATGTTTAGGTAGGTGGTACATGTCAAAGTAACATCCACATGAATGCCAGGACCCATAGTCACCTTCTTTCATTGCTCCATGGTCCAGTTCTGATGCTCATGTGCCCATTGTAATTGCTTTTAGTGATGAACAGGGGTCAGCATGGGCACTCTGACTGGTCTGCAGCTACACAGCCCCATACACAGCAAGCTGCGTGTTCTGACACCTTTCTATCATAGCCAGCACTAACTTTTTCAGCAATTTGTACTACAGCTAGTACAACAGTTTGTAGCTCTTCTGTGGGATCAGACCATATGGGCTAGCCTGCACTCCCAATGACCCTGTCGCCTGTTCACTTGTCCTTCCTTGGACCACTTTTGGTAGGTACTAACCACTGCATACCGGGAACACCCCATAAGCCCTGCTGTTTTGGAGATGCTCTGACCCAGTCGTCCAGCCATAACAATTTGTCCCTTGTCAAAGTCGCTCAGATCCTTACGCTTGCCAACTTTTGCTGCTTCCAACAAATCGGCTTCGAGAACTGACTGTTCATTTGCTGCCTGATAAATCCCACCCCTTGTCAGCTGCCATTGTAACGAGATAATCAATGTTATTCACTTCACCTGTCAGTGGATTTAATATAATGGCTAATCACTGTATATTAAAATATTTGTGACGTGTGTAGTACTTATTGCTGTATATGCTGTATCATTACCATTAGTGATTTGTAAAATGTTATATTTTACACTTCGTTGAAGGACTAATTAACTTTTTTCCATTTACTTTGTTTTTCTGCCAACAGTGTCATTTTTGACCATTTTCAAGTTATATTTTAACTGATGTTTACTTAATACTTGTCTAATGTTAGCCAAGTCAAACATGAATTGATTGAGATTGTATTTCACATTAGTCAACTAAAAACATTCTCCATTTACCTTGACAAAGTGAGGAAGAAAGTGAGGGTGGTGCATAAGCAAATCTTTCAAGCAGGAAAACTGAGGGACTAGATTGGGGTGGGGGCGGAATGGGGCAGGGCTTCCCTAGGCAAAGTCCCTAGTCCCTAGGCAAAATGTGTAAAGGTTGGCAGGTCTGTGATGATTAGGAGAAATAAATTCAACAAGTTTTGCTGTTAGTTCATACAAACAAAAGAGCAAGAGCTTTTTTTCAAAGTCATATTAATGGCAATCCAATGTAGAATTAGCAGAAACAGCAAACAGTGAACTCGGAGTCCCAGAATGCAATTCTATGCAGACATACACTCACCGTCCCCTTTATTAAGAACACCTGTTCATTCATGCTACAACAGCAGAAGACCATGTAAAGTTCTACTCCTGTCAGTCGAGAACCAGAGGCTATCATGGGCACAGACTCACCCAATCTGGATAGATGAAGACTGGGAAAAGACCAGGTGATGTTTTTTTCCCCCTAATAAAGTGGACGGTGGGTGTACAACACAGTTGTGTGGGACTCGGTTTGGCTAGTTAATGATCTACATGATAAAAAGCACAATGAAGTTGGCAGCCGTTGAAAGCATGGAAGTTGAAAGTTTGGAAGCTGATCTAATTGAGCAGGGTGTACAGATGAGGAGGTGAGAGAGTTGGAAAGATTAAAGGGCTAAAATGCTGCTGCACTGGTCTCTGGTAGAAATGAAGCAAGGGCCAAGTCCCACTGGTGCCACTATCTCTACTAGTCGAACGGCTTTGTAGGATACCCAAAGTAAAAACAGATCAAATTTTAAACAAACCAAAAACCCTCAGAATTTCATTACCAAATAAATCCTGGACAAGACTAAAGACCACATGTTAATTATAAAGTTTAATATGCAAATCATTCAGGGTGGACATGTCCTTTGGCATGATAAAGATTCTATCTGTTTTTGAGCACACACAAGGATTGTACTGAAAGACTACCTAAGTGAAAGAGTGTTGCTGGGTAACATTACCTTGTGCTCCAGAGGAGTAACACAGCAGAGCTTCTCTCTGTAGCGCTCAGGTAGAAAGAACAGTAGCATTCCAAACACGGGGTAAACAGTACCTGGGGTCAACTCCTCCTCTTTCCAGGGTCCTGATCATAAGCACAGAGTAAAGGTGCATTTAGAAGTACACGTATAGGGAGAAAAACAGAATTCTTACCTTCATTTACAGTGTATGTACACATTTTATTGTTCAATAGATTTAGTTTAAAAGTGATCACATTGGCCAAATTGTCCATTAATCTATACACCATAACCCATAATGTCAAACGTTTTTAAACATTTTTGCAAATTTATTAAAAATCAAAAACTGAAATTTAGATTAAGACTCAGACCCTTTATTCAGTACTTTATAGAAGCACCTTTGGCAGCAATTACAGCTTCGATTCTTCTTGGGTGAGTTTCTACATGCTTTCCTCACCTGGTATTAGCCAGTTGATGAGCAGGTACCTGGTTTTTGCCAGATGTACAGTAGCACTTGGAGTTCAGCACAGAGAGGTCAACGTTGGTCTCTTTAGACCATCAAACTCCTTTAAGTGCTTGCCATATTGCCTTTTACGCAGGAGAATTTACTGGCTTCTGTCTAGCCACTCTACAAAAAAGCCTTGATTGATGGAGTATTTCTGAGAAGGTTGTCCTTCCAGCAGTTTCTCCCATCTCTGCGAAGCTCTGTTAGGGTGGCCATTGGGTTCTTGGTCACGTCCCATCTAGCCCACTTACTGACATTTGCTGGACGGCCAGCTCTAGGAAGGGTCCTGGTGGTTCCAAACTTCTTTCATTTCACAATGATGAAGTTCACTGTGCTCCTGGGAACATTCAACACTTTGGCTTTTATATGGCTTTTATACCCATGTCCAGATCTATGCAGGTATGAGGAAAGCTCCTTGGACTTCATGGCTTGGTTTTTGGTCTGACTTACACTGTGAATTGTGGGACTTTATACACACAGGTTTGTGCCTTTTAAAACATATCCAATCAATTTGCCACAGGTGGACTCTAGTTAATTTCACGAGACATCTGAACATAATCAAAGCAACCAGGATGCACTTGAGCTCAATCTGGTATGCCTTAGCCAAGGGTCTGAATATGTAGCTAAATGAGAGATTTCAGTTTTTTATTTTCAATAAATTTGCAAAAAAAATTCTAAAACACTAATTCTAAAACATGTTTTCACTTTGTCATTATGGATTATTGTGTGTAAATTAATCTATAAATCTATAACACATTAAAGTGTGCAAAGTCAGAGCCACTGTACATTAAAAAAGGTATGCTTTTAAGCTGGGTTTCCAAATAGATTAAAGTCGCTATAGCTGTGATAGGTTATGGAACACAACATAAAATCTTCACATTTACCCTGGATTGTCATACAATGTAAACAGCTTCACATACCAGTAAGAAGGCTGACCAACAGTCCTACCACTACAACTGTGGCTGAATTGTGAGCACTATACCACATGTAGGACAACGAATAGAGAGCCTGCAGTCCAGTGGGCCTACAGAGACACAATACTGGGTTATTTTATATTTCTTCAACTCACATGAAAATTTTCTCAGTTCAGTTTAGTTGAAGGGCCTCTTTTTTCGATTGGTCAACTGGGTGTAAATGTCTACATGTGTTTTTATCTTATAAATTACAAGCAACTTGGAATTGGGTAAATACAGTCAATAAACTCCTCCAGTTAATATATGAATGTTTATATAATTAACAAACTGTGATGAACTGTATAAATAATGACATTACAAAAACCCACAAAATAAAAACAAACAAAATAATAATTTTCAGATGAAACATTTTAATAATAGTATTGTTATGTTTTATGTTATTATTAAGTTTAGCAATTGTCTGCTACATAGACGTTGCCACGTTTAAATTCATTGTACAATTTAATGATTATACAACTCAAAGTTGATAACAGAAAAAAATAAAATAAAATAATAATAATAAAAAAAAAAAGATTTCACAAAAACCCCAAATAAAAGGTTGAAGACAACACTGCACCTGTAAGCTTCCTCAGATTTACCTGGGTTTTGCTGTAATAGAGGTGATGACGGTAGTCATGATGGCAGTTGTGTTGCCTGTGTCATGAATGATCGTTGTGTTAAATATGGGTGTTCCGGGTGCTTGCATACGGGAGACAAAGCTGCCAATGCCAATCCAGAAAGCCATAATCAGTCCTGCTACCAAGCCAGTCACTGCTCCCTGGAAATACACACAAACCCATATGCCTGGATTTTGCATTTCCATCATATAAAAAATGTTGCTACTTTTGTTTATCCAACAGTTAGTTCTGGTCTACTAATGTGATTGGACAAGCTGTGTTTGAAGAGTACTGATGTTTGGTATAACAGAACTGGTACATTTCACTGTGTGCATCACTCCTCTTGTCTGGTTTCGAAACACAAAATTCCAATTCTATCAATAGACTTTTACACTGAAACCGTTACTGCACTTACTGTGGGCGGTCATTCAGTCTGTACGTTGGCATGGCAATACACAACACTATCTAGCCATCCAGCTCAGCCAATTTGGCCATATTGTCTCAAATTTAATATAATTTAATTAATATTACTCCATATTAATTTATTGTTTATAGAACTGTTGTATTAAAGCAACATCACACTCACAGCCGTGCTGTTCTACTGAATATCAGCACGGCTGTGATTATGTTCGGCCTCTTGCCTACAGCCGAATCACAGCCAAGCTGATAATCAGATATTCCTGCTTTGGCAATATTGCTTAATTATATTAATGCTTCTTTGAGACAAATGTTTCTACTCTTAGAGAGCAACAATGCACTTACAATAGAGTTGGCCCAGGGAAAGAACATGCCTAGACAGAAGAGGCCAAGAAGAGGCCCACCCACCATCCCAAAAATACTGAGTGCTGCCTGAAAGGATCACAAGAAAGTAAGAAATAAGACAAATAAATATATGCAGGAACAGAGACAGATTTCATTTTGCACACTTTAGCAGAATGCATTATTTTTAAAATAAAATAAAATAAAATAATGCAAGCAGAATGCATTATTTTTATATTACAGCACAGTCTGGAATGTGTTATTTTGCTTATACCACATCAATTTGCCAATGATTACAATGTTTACTTTATTAATATATGAAAAATCCTGAATTTTAACAGTTTATAGTTAAATATAATGTCGTGGAACATCCAAAAGAGTTAAAGTTAGCGCCTGTTCTCACTTACGTTATAGCAGTTGGTCTCTCTCTCTCTCTCTCTCTCTCTCTCATACTCACACAAAAAAAATGAAAATAAAAAACCCGCAAAGAACTGTGACTGTTACAAAGAGCTAACCCTGGAGAGATCATTCCTTCCACAAATGTTAAATAAATGTAACAAAAAAACATCACCATATCAACAACACATCTTTAAAATCCATTTATTATTTGTCTTAGATTATGTGGAGCATAATAAATGCTGCTGGGAATGGGCACTATACAAAAAAACAAATTGGACTTCATTTGTTAACGGACTTATTCAGTGTCACTTTTTACCATGGTTTACGAATTCTCATGGGACATTCCAGGTGAAAAGAGCTATGACTACAGGGAAAGAGGGAAAGGTACTTGTGCTGTTTCAGTAGGTACAAAAACTACCCAAAATGCCATCTAAATAGGGATATTCACAAAAATTTGAGTGTCATAACATTATCACATGATTATTGCTGTACTACAGTATCTGCATGCTAACTATTGTAAATAAACAGACTAGTCCATACCTGTAACACAGAGCCCATTAGAGAAGCGATGTAGGCCATAGCTAGACACACCAGTCCATAGCCAAGAGCTGAGACAAACAGAGCAAAAATTCTTCAAAACTTTGATTAAAAAAAATCCTTAACACACTGATGTTATTTTGTGTACTAAGTAATATTTTTACACATCCAATATTGATAAACGACATGAAAAATACTACAAAATACTACATATCTGCTGCTAGTATGCACATGAACTACAATGAATCACAACAAGCTATTTGCACCCAGGGCTATAACACATTTCTATTTTGAAATTGCGTGGTTATCAAGTTACTGGTAGCACGTTTACATTTGTCAGTGATGGTTTTTTCTTTGGAACGCAATCAAAATGTGCGTCCACCATAAGGTATTGAAGACCAAATATTTTCAAAGACAAATGAAGGAATATAATAAGCACTGCTGTGTCCCTCTCGGCACAGCGTCTTTAACAGCTTTAAGCTTCCAGTTTCCTAGCTCAGAGTGATCTTAGGAGACCAGGTAGAAAACCTATGTCATGACCATTTCACCATTTCCATATACGAAGGTCTGTGGCAGATATTTCATGCCAGACCAGCTAGTTAAATCCACAGAGGGTCAGAGAAAACCATCAAAAAGCACAGTGCCATTGTTCTTTGAATGGAACAGCTACACCACGGCCCAGTGTGTGGGAGAGTAAGCCACTGGATAATAACAAACACCTAAGAAGAAAAACTACCCAATTATTATTATTACTATTATTATTATTATTATTATTATTATTAACTACTAAATATACATTTACATGCATTAGCAATATTTACCTTGATGACATATGAGTTATCATGGTTAAAATTTATATATATATATATATATATATATATATATATATATATATATATATATATATATATATATATATATATATATATATATATACACACACACACACACACACACACACACACATACACACACAGTTTCAACTGAAGACACCCTGTTAGCAAAAGCACAAGCTAATTTGCAGAGAACTATGTGAGCTAATGTTCGCTCAGGTGTTCATTTCTGTTAACAGCTATTTTCTTACTTTCATAGTTGTGTATTTATGATGAAGCACAGAGTTTGTAGCCTTTCTTAAGCTTAACAGAAGGGGTTTTGCAAGTGTTCTTACATATTCCATGAACGTTGTCGGAGCTTTTGCAGACATCAGCTGTAAAATACCTGAGTTACAACTGTAGGGAACGAATCGGAAACCCAGGAGCCATGGTGAATGAAACCAGAGGTGTTTGTGCAAGTGGCCCACTGTATTTTATTTAATGCAATTACAATACAATTTGAGTTCTTTGAACACTGCCCTCTCTTAGGTGGGAGGGTTAAATCACTGCTCACCAAGGCCTTTGGACAGCAGTGTGGCTCGTGCCTCCGTCATGCCAGGGTAAAAGGGCTTAATCAGATCTTCCATAGTAACCGTCGCCAGGGAGTTGAAGGCAGATGAAATTGTGCTACAGTAAGAATATAGAAAAAACAGATCACAGCCAAGCACCAAATACGTGTTTTTTTTTGAGGAATTCATTAATGTGAGGCCTTTACCTGAGAGCCCCACTGAAAAGACAAGCAACAAACAGTCCAGGCAAACCAGGAAGGTCCCTGAGCACATCCATCACAAAATACAACACCATCTACAGAAAGAGAATTGAAAAAAATAAATAAATAAAGCATTTTTCTTGAGCACCTTATGATAAACAATATCTAGCAGTAGTAGGTCAATGCAAATACGATGCATTATGATCTTGAAGACAGTGTGTTAAATTAAAGAGCTTCATTAGGAGAACTCATAAGACAAAGCATCATCAAAATTACACCACAGCATATCATTTTTATGTTTTCCTTTCTTTCAATGTAATTTTATTTATATAGCACTTAAAATAGACAATTAGCTTAAGGGTCATGAATAAAAATCACAAAATTATTATAAGCAGTCATGAAGATTCAAAAAAGCAGTCTTCTGAAAGCTCCTGAGACATTATGAAAAGATATGAAAAGACCATGAGCAGAGCTGCATGAAACACATCCTATAAAAGCATGACAGGGGAAAAAAAAATAAAGCCAGAGGGAGTCCGACCTGGTCATTGGTCTGAACGTAGCCCTTGTCCAAAGGACTGTCTTCACCGTAGCGGGCAAACATGACCAGTCCCATGAGACAACCAAGTGCCAGGACTATTTGCTGGCATGGAAACACCACATAGCAGGACCTATGACAAAGACAGACACAAAAGTGTATGCCAGTAGGTTTTTCTGCAGAAAGTCAGAAAGCCTGTAATTTAAAAAAAAAAAAACTATGCTGTTCTGGAATGTGCATAAATTACTCAAATGAATAACACGCGCACACACACGCACACACACACACGAGCGCACACACAGTTGTTTACTCGTTAATTTCTATATAGCCAGGCTAAACTGAGGTGGGTATTACTGACATGATGGCCTCTCTTTCAGAGCGGGAGCTGAGGTATCGCTGGACCTGAGCCTGGTTCACTCCATAGAGTGCCAGCATGAGGAAGATGCCCCCAACAGCCAATGTCCAAAATGTGTGCCTCTCCAGGGGGTCAGGGTTCAGCCTGAAGGATCAGACATAAGAGTGACAGAAAACAGACAATACACAATGCAGAACAGAAACGTAGCATGGCAACAGACTTACGGCTTACCTTCAGCCTGTACATTCTGTATCTACTGAACTAACATAAAAAACCCCTATATAACCTATAATACTTGGACTATTCATTTAACTTTCTGATATTCTGCTCTTCTTGAATTTTGCTTGTAACAATGCGACCAACTCTCAAGTGAAATTTCAGACTTTCAAGTAAAAATCAGACTCACTCGATGCCTGAGATGCGGCTGCCGTTCTGGGCTTTCATCCACACCTCAGCCATGCCACCTGCCTGATGGGTGCCCACCACGATCACAGCCAGCTGCCCAGCGAACATCACAACTGTCTGGAACACGTCTGTCCAGATGACTGCTTTCAGGCCACCCTGTACACAAAAGAATGAGCAAGATACTTATTACAGAATTTATGAATTCAAATTTCAGCAGCAGGTGCCATGAAAATAATCACTCTTGTGTTGCCTATTCTATTCTGTTCTATTTCAAATAAGAGCTCAAAACCAGTTACATTATTTTCACTTTTAAACTGATATTTCTTAATAATTATTGTAACACCATTTAGGTATTTACTTTTATATATACACATGTGACATATGCTCTTATCCAGAGTGCCCTATATAAGTGCTTTGTAGTTTCCAGTGAAAACATGTCCTTACACTATTATAAATAGGACACTGTCTAAGAATAACATTAAACTAAAACCTTGGTAGAGTGGAGTTAAAGTATTTTTGCTTTAACTAGTAGAGTTTTCATTTTATTTATGTATTTATTTTTAATGTGGTCAATCTTCAGTTTTTGATTGAAGACAGCCAGAAACTCAGTCATTTGCAGAGCCAGGGGAAGTTCATTCCACCACCTGGGTGCCAGTACAGAGAAGAGTCTTCCTTATCTCTTGATTAGAAGTCTAATGCTCTACTGACTAAGCTAGCTAGACAAAGAGTTATTATTACTCATTACTTAACATCTTCATACATTTAAGAATCAGCTCAAAGGGAGTAAAATGTGTTTATAAAAGAGCAACAAATAAACAAATATTACTATGTCAATGCTTCTTTACATTCTTGAAATGGGAGACAAATGATCAAGCTTACCAGTGTTGTGTATAGTGTACACACAAGCCCCATTGCCAGAACAGCCCCCCAGAGGTCAAAACCAGTTACTGAAACACACCAGGAAATAAAACAACTTATTAGTAGATTCACTGGCAAAAAGCTCATTATCTTCATTCTCACGTTTTTTGCTACATATTGACTTAAAAAGCTATTGTTTCTATTCACTGGATGTACTTCTTACTGAAACAAACAAGAAAAAACCTAAACAAAATGAATGAATTCACTAATTGTTAACTTTCTACGCACAGGCTTATTTACCTGCATTCAGTGCAAGCGCAGGAGCATACAGCACCACTCCCATGTAGATTACCTACAGGGACATAAAATGGAGAAAGAGTTGAGGTGTCTTTTGGTTAATTCCACCAAAAACAAGTGCTAACACTTTAAAGATTAAATAGTGAGACCCTTAAATCACTGAAATCACATTCATAAAATATAAATCCTTACACTAAATCTGATTTTTTTTTCCTATTTTCAATACACGGTTCAGAAAGCTGGTATAAGTTTTACAAAAACCAGACTAAATCAGAGAAAAGGAAAAATTTCTTGAGAACAAGAGCTTACAAAATGATCTCTAGTTACATAAGTCAGATAAGAGAGAGCTCCACATCCTGACTCCAGAGCTGCACATGACCAAACCAAACTCACCATCTGAAAGATGAAGGTGACAGTGCCACATATCCGTACAGTTTTATTGAAGCGAAGCTCTAGATACTGAAAGAGCAACGAATAAAGATTAGATAAACAAGAAACAAGATTAGATATTGCCCAAACATACATTATTAAAAGAAGATTTAACTCACATTCTACTCCACACATTACATGTAAATGATATAAATATAAACATGCTTATATCAGGAGATTCTGAGAAGATAGATAGTTTTAGAGGTGAGGGTTTTGACATTTCTTTAAATCAGTGTCTATTCTCTCACAAAGAGTCTGAGAGAGATACTTAAACATATGTAGATCTGTAGATACGTAGTTCTCTGATCAACTACTTAATGTGCATAATTTCCATTTCTAACTGGTTGTCCAAAAATACTGCAAACAGTACAATATTGGACAATCAATAACAAAAGGTAAATACTGGTACATACAATGCTTAATTGTGTGCTTAATGGTGAATTTACAACAGATTCAGCTAGTCTACTCCAACATTATAATAGCCCTAAAAACTGAGCAGTACTTTTAGCATTTTTGAGTATTATTTAGTAGAAATCAATTTGTGCTCAATTTTTTTTTTTTTTTTTAACGAACAAAAAGCGTCAGAACCGTATACTCAATCTGATGGCAGTGGAGTTAGTTATAGGCTTCCTTTGCTCATTTAGTGCAACAGGAAAGAAACGCAGGGTTTAAAAAATTGCTGCAGACTTCGTGACAATTATAATAAATGGAAAAAAATAAAAGTGAAGTACAGTGTAATCCTTCCTGGGTAAAGTTAGAATTTGTAAATGAATGACAACTATGCATAGTCATTTGAAAGTGAAGCACAAATTATTAAAATATTATTTAAATAAAGCAGTGAAACATTACAATAGTTATTTTGCCTGAAAAACCCATCCCTATTAAAATAATTTAGAAAACAGGTTACCTGGTAGGTGCTGGAAAGACGCAGGCGGTAGAAAACAGGAATGAAGATGTGTGCTGGGATGAGCAGGCCCAAGAAGTAGGAGCAGCCCAAGAACCAGTACTGCGTGCCATAAGCATAGATTTCAGCCGGTGCACCCAATATAGCTACAGCCGACTGGAAGGTGGCAAGCAGGGACAGTGACACAGGTAGGCAGCTCATGCTGCGGTCAGCCAGCAGGAACTCACGCGTGGTGCTCTGGCGGCCCCCTGAAAATGCATGGAATAGGCCAATGCCCGCTGACGCTACAAGGAGCAGCACGAAGATAGCATAGTCCACTGCAGTGAAGTGCATCTGGTCTATGTCGCCCATGATGTACCTGGAGCGGTATGGCCACGACAAGTTGACTAGTACAGCAACAATGGGTGGCTGGCCATAGAATCTTCACTAGTGCCTCTGTGGAGCAGTAAAGAGCACACTGTGGTAAATGATTCACCTTAAAATATCTTACAATAGCATCATCATGATAATGCCATAAACAAATATAATTATGTAATAGGTTAAAATACAACAGCAATTGAGGAGCCAAGCCAAAGTCTTGATTAGACTGGTGCACTTCACATATTTTGGTGGCTAAAGCTCTAATAGAACTCTGTGCCTTTATGGTTCTGGTGGGTAGTGGCTTAAAATGCAACTCAGTGATAACCAATAGAGTTTAAACATCAACAAGCGTTAACTAGGAAACATGCAGATAATCCCCAAATAGCTAACAAACGCCAAGATGACCTTTACACAGTATTCCTGCTACGCATTTAGAATTATTTTGATACAAGAAAAGATTACATTTCTATGTGACAAGGATTAACCACAAATGAAAACAGGAAAACAATAGACTCAAGGCAACAGAAATAAATTAGAACCTTCTAATATCCAGGATGTAAAAAACTTCATAAATAAATGAAAAAGCTGAGTGTTCTGGATGAGTCTCCTTCCCGTCTGGGTGTTTAATGGAGTAGGATCAAAGCAGTACAAGTGACCAGCTGAGAAGAGATGAAAGTGCAACAACCACAGTTTAAAGTTATACCAGCAGCCTTGAGAATCTCAACTACTATAAAAATTCAGAATAGTGCAAGGTGTTGCCAATAAATTGAAGCTAGCTGGGGCCTTGCACAAATGCAATCATGCTAACCAGTTCCCTCTGGCTTTAATATACCATTGACGGAATTAAAAGATTTTCAGTAAAACCTCTATTATTAAACAACATTAAACAGGGTGTAACCAACACATTAAAAAAAATCAAAACGGGGGGAAATAATATTCTGAGCAGTAGCTACTATGGCTGTGACTAGCGATTATTATGCTAATAGATTATTTGACCATTTCCTCTGATTAATAATTGAGTAGTCAATATCATATGGCATTATGGCAAACCTACCTGTACAGACCAATTATTTTTTTCTAGATAAATCCTACCATACAATATTTATAACGTAACATTAAAACCACTTACAGGTGACATGAATAACATTGATTATCTTGTTACAATGGCACCTGTCAAGGGGTGGGATATATTTAGGCAGCAAGTGAACAGTCAGTTCTCGAGGTTGATGTGTTGAAAGTGAGAAAGTGGGCAAGCATAAGGATCTGAGTGACTCTGACAAGGTCCAAATTGTGATGGCTAGAGGACTGGGTCAGAGCCTCTCCAAAACAGCAGGCCTTGTGGGGTGTTCCTGGTATGTAGTGGTTAGTACCTACCAAAAGTGGTCCAAGGAAGGACAACCGGTGAACCGGTGACAGGGTCATGGGTGCCCAAGGCTCACTGATGCAAGTAGGCAGCGAAAGCTTGCCCGTCTGGTCCAATCCCCAGAAGAGATACTGTAGCACAAATTGCTGTAAAAGTTAATGCTGGCTATGATAGAAAGGTGTCAGAACACACAGTGCATCGCAGCTTGCTGTGTATGGGGCTGCGTAGCTGTAGACCGGTCAGTGTGTCCATGCTGACCCTGTCCACCACCAAAAGTGCCTACAATGGGCACGTGAGCAACAGAACTGGACCATGGAGCAATGAAAGAAGGTGGCTTGGTCTGCTGAATCACTGTTTCTTTTACATTATGTGGATGGCCGGGTGCGTGTGTGTCACTTACCTGGGGAAGAGATGGCACCAGGATGCACTATGGGAAGAAGGCAAGCCGGTGGAGGCAGTGTGATGCTCTGGGCAATGTTCTGCTGGGAAACGTTGGGTCCTGCCATTCATGTGGATGTTACTTTTACACGTACCACTTACCTAAACATTGTTGCAGACCAAGTACACCCCTTCATGGCAACGGTATTCCCTAATGGCGACAACCATTTTCAGCAGGATAATGCTCCCTGCCATGCTTTTTCAGGAATGGCTTGAGGAACATGACAAAATGTTCATGGTGTTCACTTGGCCTCCAAATTCCCCAGATCTCAGTCTGATCGAGCATCTGTGGGATGTGGCTGGAGAAACAAAAGACTGATCCAAGGAGGCCCCATCTCACAACTCACACAACTAAATGATCTGCTGCTAACGTTTTGGTGCCAGAGAACACAACACACCGTCATAGGTCTTGTGGATTCCATGCCTCGACGCGTCAGAGCTGTTCTGGCAGCACAAGGGGGACCTACACAATATTAGGCAGCTGGTTTTAATGTTATAGCTGATCAGTGTATACTTGACTGCTTCATAAAAAATAAATTCCTAACAATTACTTTTTTATAATGTAAATACAATTATGTTAAAATGTATATTTTTTTTAATAATGCATGGCTTTCCTGAACAAAAATACTTTACTGTATTTACTGTAGCATTACTGTTTCGTACTGTAAGAGAGACAAGGAAGATAAAAAAAAATATCAATCTCGGTTTAAAATAACTTTACTAAATCTTTATTAAATAATTTGACTGATTTGATACAGCTAAGTTAAAATCATCCATTAAAATATAAGCTTTATTATTGCAATTTTATTTTTTAAAAAAAGTTTGTATTTTCAAAATAATAACTTATACTTGTTATTGTCAGAGGTGGTTAGAGTATCAAAAATAGTTACACAAGTAAAAGTACCATTACTAAGTAAGTTACATTACAAAATAATCAAGCAAAATTCTCATCTATTTTAGTAAGAATAAGAAAGTATGTAGTTAAAAAAGGTAGCTGTTAAGGTTGATTTACAGTCAGGTCCATAAATATTGGGACATCAACACAATTCTAACATTTTTGGCTCTATACACCACCACAATGGATTTCAAATGAAACGAACAAGATGTGCTTTAACTGCAGACTGTCAGCTTTAATTTGAGGGTATTTACATCCAAATCAGGTGAACGGTGTAGGAATTACAACAGTTTGCATATGTGCCTCCCACTTATTAAGGGACCAAAAGTAATGGGACAGAATTTGGCTGAATATGAGCAGATAATATTGCCCGAAACACTTCAGAATTCATCCTGCTGCTTTTGTCAGCAGTCACATCATCAATAAATACAAGAGAACCAGTTCCATTGGCAGCCATACATGCCCACTACCACCATGCTTCACTGATGAGGTGGTATGCTTAGGATCATGAGCAGTTCCTTTCCTTCTGCATACTCTTC
>CM040993.1:595936-627266 GCA_022985145.1 Pangasius djambal | reverse complement strand
CCGGTCCTCTAGCACTGCTCGACTGGTCCCACCATCTCTCAGGGCACAAGGAAGACATGCGTCGAGACTCTTCTCGGTTCTGGCACCAAGGTGGTGGAATGAACTTCCCTTAGATGTCCAAACAGCTGAGTCACTGGCAGTCTTCAAACGACGTCTAAAGACTTACCTCTTCATTAAGTACTTAAGTTAGCACTTGCACACACAAAAAAAAAAAAAAAAAAAAAAAAAACCAACAGAGTCTTGGGCTGATGGTATTCCTAGTTTGTGACCTAGCAAGCCGGTATCAGGATGTATTTTTGATAGACTTCAAAGCACTATTGTAAGTCACTCTGGATAAGGGCGTCTGCCAAATGCCGTGAATGTAAATGTAAATGTATTCAGCCCACTTATACCACTTATTATCTTGCGCTACCTGTAACAATGCATCATACGTTATCTCTTTTGCAGTGTCATTCAACATCTCATGTGCAACTCCTTGATACGCAGGGTTAACTAGTCTCTCACTGCCTTTACTCATCTGAGAGCCACTCAAGGCCTGAAGGCCAGTTAAGGGCTGAGAAGTCAATTGTCAAGAATGTTGCTTGCTGACTAGTGGATGCGCCCGAGTCTGCGATAAGTGTAGCAAGAAACTCATCAAGATCACCAGACTCAACTGCACATTCCTGTTCAACTGGAGCTGACAATGGCTCCTCTTCTTCCCCTTCAGCAGGCACAGCAGGATCATCAGTTTCGGATGGAACATCAGATGTAACAGCTGGCTCATCAATTTCAATTTCTGCCTGGGCTGAACCTGGTGCGCTGTCCCCTGCATGACTAGGCCCTGCTTCTGGTTCTCTCTCTCCTTCATCTTCTATTTCTCCCTGACTACTTTCTGGCGAGGCTGCCACTAAATCTTCCTCTTCTATAACGGTTTGAATATCTTCTTGTCTCCTGGGTCTAAGCCTAGCTACCCTTGTACAGTGATTCAAATGATACCGGGTAGTATTACCTTCAACCTGCACCGCTGTAGGCGTCGCTCTTACCACTGTGTATGGTCCTTCTCTTCTAGACTCATTTCACTTTTGTCTGAACATTCTTAGGTAGACCTTATCTCCAGGAACAACTGGACACGGCACTTCAGCGTCTTCTCTTGGCTCCCTGCTTTGTTCCTGTGAACAGATAACTTCTTGTATTGCAGTTAGTTGACGCATGTAAGCTCTGGGTTCCATTTGTAACTGCTCCAGAGATGGTCCATCATAAGGACCCCGCAAATATGCAAAAATAGGCATGGGTCGACCCGTGAGCATTTCATGCATGCGATAACTCATCAGAGCAAGAGGTAAAGTATCAACCCAATTCAGTTTTGTATCAGCACATATCTTATTAAGTTTAGCCTTAAGAGTACCATTCACCCTCTCCACCATTCCTTGAGACTGAGGATGACACACCCCAAATGCTGTTTTATTCTTAACTACTGCAACACTGTTTTCACTGTTCTCTGAACAAATGCCGAACCATTGTCAGAACTTACTTGAGATGGTATGCCAAACCTAGGAATCACTTCTCTTGTCAGAAACTTAATCACTGTTCCTGCAGCCTGATCTTTTGATGGCACAACTTCTACTCACCTACTGAACCTATCTATTATCACCAACAGATACTTTTTCCTCCTACACTTCTTACCATGTCTACATAATCTATTACCAGATGTTTGAATGGTCCTTCTGGTACTGGTATGTGCCCCATTGGTGCTGATGTTCCCTTCCTGACATTATTCTGTGCACAGACTTCACATTCAGATAAGAAATTATCTACCATAGCCTGTAGATATGGAGACCAATAACCCTGTTGTTTTATTTTCCGTAATACCTACCCCCTTCCACAGTGGTCGAAGCCATGAATATCTGAAATGAATATGGTGAGAAGTGCTGTGGGTGCAATTATAAGTCCTTCATGTGAGCGCCATATACCATTTACATCTCTAGTAGCTTCTCTCTGATGCCACACTGAATGCTCATAAGCATTTGCCTGTCCCTGAATGCGAACAATATCATCCAAATTACTGCTATCTGGCACCAAGAAGCTTTCTTAGCTTCTATGTCTGCAGCATTGCTGCCTTTGATAACAAAATCATTTCCTTTCTTATGTGCCTTTATTTATTTATTTATTTATTATTTATTATTATTTATTTATTATTTATTTACTGAGCATGTTGGATGGGTGTGCCATCACTTTTCTTAAATCCTCTCTGCTTCCAGAAAGCTCCAAATAAATGACAAACACCATGAGCATAAGCGGAGTCAGTATATATATTTGTGACTTGACCTTTAGCTAACTGACATGCTGCAGTAAGAGCTTTCAATTCAGCCAACTGAGCAGAACACGGTTGCTTACAATGCTGTGAAATTACCATCACAAAGTCCTCATTCTGCCTTCTCACCACTGAAAACTCTGCATGATTACCCAAATAGTCTCTGAAACAAAAAACAAGAACCATCCACAAAATATTCAACATCTGCTTCTGGACTCTGAGTTAACTGCCTCACTCATTGACATCTGTGCTTTTTCAGTGATAACCACCACCAATGGAATTCTTGTCATGAGAGTATTACACAACATCTTAATATATGACTTATATTTTGAAAGAAAAACTAATGGATTTTCTGTATCATCCCATATACTTATTCTGCTTTTGCCATCATAAGACCTATATCTTTTGATTCCCAGCCTTTTCCCACATAACATGGGGAACAGAATTATCTCTTTTGCTCTTTAACTCTATCTCTTTACTCTGTGTCTCTTTTACTCTTTACGCTACTTATATATTACTGTTATCCATCAAGGCCCACTTAACAGCAATATATTCTGCATGCAGTTTACACCTTTTTGAGATCAAAAACCCCCTGCTCAATTTGGTTCGTTAATTTGGTGAAGCTTAAAAGAGTGCCCTTAGCGCCCCAGGCCGAGCTGCCGCAGACAACACAAACAACTTAAACTAAAAGCAAAAATGCTCACCTCATTTGGCCGGTGTTTGTACAGTCTGCAGTCAGCCTAGCGGCGGCAGCCTTCCTGGCTCCAATCCTCCCGACTACGCCAGTGAATTATTTTGTGGCAAATACTTCTGCAAATCAGAATAAGAAAATGAGTTACAAAGACAAGAGGTTCTGGATGCCAAAAATCTATAGACTTTATTGAATCAAACAACAAAGCCGAGATGGTCTGCAGAGCATCTGATTTACATAGTCATGTTCCATGCTTTTATACAATTCTAAAACAATGATCTCATCGGATGAAGTTTTCTCTTCTGTCTTTTAATCACACACCTGCATCTCACCCCAATTATTTCACAGAGCACTTACCTGATGAACTTTTTCCCTTATCTTAGTTTTAACTGTGGCAAGAGTTCAGTCAGTTTATGATTCAAAAACAACATTAGCCTTCATCTTAAAAACACCACCTTCAAGGTCACACCAGTTTGTTCTCACAGAAACATCCTTGTAGGATCGTAAGCATAAAGAAACCCTACTAAATGTACTAGAAATGGTACAGTGTAGTATATAAATGAAGCTCTGAAAGTTAATACATGAGGTGATTTAAGGTCACTTTTCAATACTGTTGCATAGATACTGATTGACATAATACTGATTAACAAATGATATTGATATAGATAACAGGACATTCCTCCATACATGTCACATCATAATCCATGGTAGCAACCGAGTTGTAAAAATTGGGTCTGAATTCATGAGCCATACTGTTTGTTAATGCCCAGAAGGCTTTTAACTCAAAATGTAGGCAGACTCATTCAAATATGATAGGAGAGGAGGCTCGGTTTCTGCTCAGTCTTGAAAGAGTAGTAAAATTATGACCTCAGAAAAGTTTTAGTTTTATTTCTGCTGTTGTAAGTCCTTACACCATTTATGGTACTTTTTCCGGGCACACACAAGCACAGACTCCTTTTTCTGCATTCAAAAAAAAAAAAAAAATAATAATAATCCAATTGTACAACCATTTGACAAACAACTGCTTTGTTTCTTTTAAAATTAACTGATATTGTTTTATGTAGATTGTACACATGCTGCTCTGCTGACCAGATTCCTTTTTCTGCATTAAAAAAAAAAATCCGGCAGTACACTCGTTTCATGATACCCGATATTGAATCTTTTCATGCCCTAAAATTTTTTCAGATCTTACCTTTTTCGGTGTGTCTTTACAAGCGGCCTTAGTTAAATACTTAAAGAATCAATGTTATTCTACATCCCTAATGGCAAAGTATTTGAAGGGAAAATTGTTAGCACACACGCCTTTAATATTAATCCATTTTGTTGAATCATATTTGATGAATAACGACTTTTCAAACATGAATTTTGACTTTTTGAATCTTATTTTATTAATGAACTATGCATTTTAATATAAACAACCATATTAAGTATCATTTTTAATATATAGATGTGAAAAATGTGATTTCCAAGCACATCATGCACGTGAATATTTGCATTTTTCAGAAAAACCACTTTCCCAAGCTCCTATGTATGCGTTTTCAGCGCATAAAGAGCACAACTCTGTTAGGACACACGTCTTTAGTATTAATCCATTTTGTTGAATCGTATTTGATGAATAATGACTTTTCAAACATGAATTTTGATTTTTTAAAGTTTTATTAATGAGCTATGAATTTTAACATAAACAATCATATTATTTGAATATATATATATATATATATTCATATAATCATTTAATCATTAATCATATAATCATTTTTAATGGATAGAAGTGAAAAATTTGATTTCCCAGCACATCATGAACCTGAATATTTGCGTGTTTCAGAAAAAACACTTTCCCAAGCTCCTATCGCTGTGAAAGTGCCTAAGTAACATTTTCAGCTCCTAAAAAGCACAACAATGTTAGCACACTCGTCTTTAGTATTAGTCCATTTTGTTGTATAATATTTGATGGATTAAAAACTTTTCAAACATACAACTAAGTAATTTTGACATTTTTCATATTTTATTCATGAACTATGCATTTTAATTAAAGAAATCATTTAAGTATCATTTTTTAATACATAGATGTGAAAAATGTGACCTCATAGCACATCATGAACGTGTATATTTGCGTTTTTCAGAAAAAACACTTTCCCAAGCTCCTGTCGCTGTGAACCTGCCTAAATAGCGTTTTCAGCGTGTAAAGAGCACAACTTTGTTAGGACACACGTCTTTAGTATTAATTCATTTTGTTAAATCATATTTGATCTGATTTTGAATAACTTTTCAAACATGAATTTTTCATATTTTATTAATGAACTATGTATTGTAATTAAAAAAATCTTTTAAGTATCATTTTAAATATATAGATGTGAAAATGTGATTTGCAAACACATCATGCTCGTTAATGTTTGCTTTTATCTGAAAAACCACTTTAATAGCTTTTTCAGTGCCTAAAGAGCACAACTTTGTTAGGAAACACGTCTTTAATATTAATTGATTTTGTTGAATCATATTTGATGAATAATGACTTTTCAAACATGAATTTTGACTTTTTAAAATTTTAGTAATGAACTATGCATTTTAATATAAGCAACCATATTAAGTATCATTTTTAATATATACATGTGAAAAATGTGATTTGCAAACACACCATGCACGTGAATATTTGCGTTTGTCAGAAAAGCCACTTTCCCAAGCTCCTGTCGCTTTGAAACTGCATAAATAGCTTGGGAAATTGGTTTGTCTAAAACATGCATGATGTGCTGGCAAATCACATTTTTCACATGTATATATTAAAAATATGATTGTTCATGTTAAAATGCATAGTTCATTAATAAAATATAAATAATGTCAAAATTATGAAAAAATAATGTTCGAAAAGTCATTATTCATCAAATATGATTTAAAAAAAATGGCGGAATACGAACGATGTCTGTGCTCACAGAGTTTTGTGTCTTAAGCGCTGAAAACCAATTTACGCAGTTTCACAGCGATAGGAGCTTGGGAAAGTTGTTTTTGTAACAAACGGCAAATATGCAGGTACGTGATGTGAATGAAAATCACATTTTTCACATTAATATAATAAAAAATAATACTTAATATGATTGTTTTATAATGCCTACTTCATTATTAATACAATATAAAAAAGTCAAAATTCATATTTGAAAAGTCATTATTCATCAAATACGATTCAACAAAAACGATTAATACTAAAGACGTGTGTCCTAACAGAGTTTTGTGCCTTATACGCTGAAAACGCTATTTAGGCAGTTTCACAGCGACAGGAGCTTGGGAAAGTGTTTTTTCTAAAAAAAAAAAAAAAATGGAAAAAAAAAATGCAAATATTAATGTGCATGGTGTGTTTGCAAATCACATTTTGAACATATATATTAAATATTATACTTAATATGATTGTTTGTATTAAAATCCATAGTTCATTAATAAAATTTTTAAAAGTCAATATTCATGTTTCAAAGGTCATTATACATCAAATATGATTCAACAAAACGAATTAATGATTCAACAAAAAGACGTGTGTCCTAACAGAGTTGTCCGCTTTAGGCGCTGAAAAGTTTTTTTTAGGCAGTTTCACAGCGATAGGAGCTTGGGAAAGTGTTTTTTCCAACAAACGCAACTGTGCACGTGCATGATGAGCATATAAATCACATTTTTACATGTATACAATAAATATGATAATGTTTTTATTACAATGCATAATTTATTATTAAAGTACAAAAAAGTCAAAGTTAAAGGGAAAGGTTTTTGTAACAACCCCAAATATGCTCATATTCACATGATGTGAATAAAAATCACATTTTTCAGATGAATATATATATATATATATATATATATATATAAAGTTATCTTAATATGAATTTATTAATGAAGTGAAAAAAAAAATCAAAATAATGAAAATTCATGTGTGAAAAGTCATTACTAACCAAATGTGCGTTATAACAATGGCTTAATATAAACTTGTGTGTACACTTTAAATATATATTTGGCTTTTATTACTCTAATTGATTTTTACAGTTGTAAATGTAAATATGTTGAAAGCATATATGTATATGATATCCGTTTGATGACTTGATATCGACACCCAGACACCCTCTCTCTCTCCTACAAAAAATGTCAAGGTTAATGATATTGAGCAACACAAACACTCATACGCACTTTGGGAAGATTTGAAAAAGTTTTAGGGCATGAAAAGATTCAGTATTGGGTATTGGCAAATTTTATTATTCTTTCAAGATGGAGCAGAGACCCCACCTTCTCCCAAAAATCTTCTCATGTGATATATAAATGAGTCTTGCTACATATTAAGTTAAAACCTTCTGAGCATCAGCAAACAGAATGGCTCATGGATTAAGACCCAATTTTTACAAGTGGTGAGGAAAAACTCCCTGAGATGATATGAGGAAGAAACCTTGAGAGGAACCAGATTCAAAAGGGAACCCATCCTCATCTGGGTGACACCAAATGAGATATCAGATTCAAATTCAGATTCAAAAGGGAACCCATCCTCATCTGGGGTGACACCAGATTTTTCCTTTCTATAACTGTGTACTATGTCATCAAAAAGTACAATTGTGTAACCACAAAAATTCATTATAGTTTTCATATGAAGTCTATTTTATTGAAGTTGTCAACTGTTCACTGGTGGAGAATTGAGTGCAAAACTGTTTATGGCAATCGCATTCCTAAAGCTATCATAGCAATTGCAGTCCTAAGCCATCGTAATAAAACTGTTCATATCAATTGCAGTCCAAAGCCATCTTCATGGTTTCTAAGTGGTACCATCCACAGTAATCTCATTTAACTTTAAGCTGTCAATTTTCAGCAAATGACACCGGTCTGAGAAAGTAACAGAGTGAATCTGTTTAAACTGGGATTTTTTACAGAGCATTTTTCTTCGGTTTCTATCACGAGCTGTTTTAAGGTTTTTAATGGACTATACTTTCAAGCGGCATTTTATTTTTTACACTTCAGATGTACTTTGACCAGTATTACTCTTTTTTTAAACAATATCTGAATTTGATTAAACCAGTGGAAAACCACAATCAGACATGCCTCCCTGACAACCAGTCATCTTTCGCCCAATGCACAGCACCTAAGATACGCATGTGTAGTTAGCTTGTGGGAGCACGCTAGCATGTTTCTGCATGCAGAGATCCCCCTCTCTGTGTCTCTCTGTGCATAGTTTATCCGTGATCCCCCTCTCTGTGTCTCTGCATGCCATGTTTACCCATGATCCCCCTCTCTGTGTCTCTGCATGCCATGCTTACACATGATCCCTTTTATGAATTCTATGGCATCCTGCCCCTCCTCACGGAGCCAGGGAACCCTGAGGACATTGCTTTTGAGGTCATCTGTCCTTCTATTCCTGTCATGGCTTTTCTGAGGCACCACATAAAAAAGTATGTAAACTCTATTTCTGTTAACATTCTGCTCACACCAGCTCAGGCTCTGTCTGTTAGTTCAAAATCCCGGAAATAATAGAGAGCCATTTTGAGCCCTTAAACCTTACCTGTTTAGTTGTATGCTTGGATTAGATTTTTCCTCACTTAAATTACTTTGGATAAAGGCTGCTCTTTCAGTCGCAATGTATATGCCATAATTTTGTTTGGAATAGGTTTTGAGTTAGTGTGAGCAGCACGAGTGTTCCACAAGCTGACAGTATTTTATTGCAAACCAACATGCTCTTAAATTACATTTTCAAAGTCAAAATGAATTATTTGTCAGTAGAGCTTTAAAAAAAAGCTGCTTGTGTAAGTAGTACACCTTCCAACTAGTACTTGGTAGAACCATCTTTTGCTGTAAGTTTGTTGGGGTCAGCTCTGCACGCTGTTTGGGGGTGATTTTCACCCATTCTTTAGAACATTCACCTTTATCCTGCTTTGCTTTGGCCTTGTGTTTGGGACCAACGTCCTGCTGAATGGTGAAGTTTCTCCCAGTTTTTTTTTTAGCAGACTGAAGCAGGTTCTCTTAAAGCCCAGATTCTAAGCATGAAAAGCATCCCCAAAGCATGATACTGCCACCACCATATTTCATTGTAGGGATCATGTTATTGAGGTATGGCTTACGTTAGACTTGCATTTACATTACATTTACATTTATAGCATTTGGCAGACGCCCTTATCCAGAGCTTGCACCACTTGCACTACACATAACGCTTTGAAACTTGTCTCAAACAAATATCTCAATCTTGGTCTCATCACACCAAAAAAAAAACATTTTCACTGGGTCACTCTTGTGCTTTCCTATGGCTCTTCTTGAGCAGTGGTTTGTCTCTACTCTGTAACTTTTTCAGAACGACTGTTGGCCTCACTGTGGCTTCCCTCAGCAATCTTTGTCTTGTTTTTGTGCTGAGTTTTTGAGTTTGTCTAGGCAGTGATTGGGTGGTATGCATCTTACTGGGATGTCCAACCTCCTAGATATAATGTTACACTCTATTCCTAAATTAGAATCACAGTTCTTGTTCCAACAGGTTTGGCTATTTTCTCCAACGAGCTGGTGCACACTCCAGAACTGTGGGCCAGGCAGAAGTACAAAAACTTGTGAGCTACACTGATGCCAAGAGCTGGCCATTTCGCTGCCATGGAACAACCAGAGTTAATTAATGGCCCCATATTTCCAGAAGTTTGTAAAGATTGTAAAAGGGAAAAAGTGAAGGAGCACTTTTTTTTCTTTAATTGCTACTAATCCAGACAGTAAATTTATTTCTACCAAGCACAATGCAGAATATGAGTGCTTACACAAAATGCAAAAACAAATAGTCAATGCAGCAGATACAGTGAAGTGAAGGTGCTTTCAAAACAGTGAAATAAAAAAAAAAAAAAAAAGTCAAAATAAAATTAAATCAGCATTTGGTATGACCATCCCTTGCTTGTAAAAATATATCAGCTGAAATTAAATTGGCTGCTAGGCTGCCATGTTTCTTGTAGACTCTGCTAGTTTTTCAAATTTCTACTTTGGTTTTCACTTGCTTGTCTCTACAGGACTATCTTTCTTAATGACAGGCTAAAATTTCTCTGTAACTTAATTGATTTAACTTTTTTGGAAAATGAATGTCGATATAAATATGAAATGCAGAATGCAAACATGTAATATGTTGTGGAAGCAGAAGTTGTGGAGAGTTGTGTTGTGTTGTTGTATTGAGTTGTGTTGTGGAAGCGTATTGTGAGAAGAGGCAAGGATAAAAAGGAGAGAGATGAGCACCTTGGGGGAGAGAGAGCTGAGAGAGAGCTGCACTGCACTGAGCTGCATGTGTGTGTTTCGTTTAAAACAAAAAACGCTGAAAAGGGCGTGAAGTCTGAGAGGCCAATAAAAGAACCTGTCTATTGATTTGTTCCAAGCCTGTCTCCTGTGTCCTCATTCTCGTCCCGACCCAGAGCAAGTGTCACACTGGTGCCGAAACCCGGGAGAGAGTGAGATAGATTTGCCGTCATGGAGTCCTTGTCCATAGCTGAGATTGTCAAGTCCCTCACCAGCATCCACCAAACCCAACATCAGGCCCTCCTTGAGCTGCGGATGGAACAGGAGCAGTGCTTACAGGCTCTGCTCCAAGCACAGGCGGGGAATCGGCAGGTGTGGGGCTGTCCTGATTGGGTGGGCGGCATGCTGCCACTTCTCTCCGGGGAAGCCCAGCTCACAGCCCAAGTGTTTCTGGTGGCTAACCTGCTGGAGTATCCGGACCTTCAGCGGGTGATATTGCAACAGGTTGGCCGCACCCCCCGAACAACATTGTCAGGGCTTCTGCTCACTGCTCTGCAGTGAGATCGGCCACCCGTTCGCATTTGCCCAACAGCTCCAGGACTCCACTTGAAGGTGGCTGCTGGCACTGAAGGGGTCATCGACATCGTTGTGCTTGAGTGGTTCATCGTTCGACTCCCAGAGGTGACGGTGGAATGGGTCCAGTGCCACCGACTGGTATCGCTGCATGAGGTGCTCCAGCTGGCCGAGAACCACTTGGTGGGGTATCCATGGGCAGGGGGGCCCCTCCCTTCCCCTCCTCTCTCTTGCTCTCATGCTGCCTGCCCTCCCCGTTCCTGCATGACGAAAATGGTGACCAGCTCCCCCTAAACCAGTTCCCCAATCCCGTGTTCTCCTGCCCCCTCCCTCTCCCTCTGTCTGTCTCTTCTTCTGCTAAGGTTGGTGAATCCGGAGCCACAGATGTGGGAGTAAAGGCAGGGCCAGACTGCTGGCACTGCGGGGAACCTGGGCATTTCCAAGACCAATGCCATGTGTTGGAGGTGGGGACATTGTTCCGGATACCCAATGTGCTGAAGACTGCCCCTGATTGAGCTGGGACATACCACATACCAGTGAGTGTTCAAGAGGGTACATACCACGCATAGGTGAATTCGGGCTGTAATCAAACCTCAATTAACCAAGGCCTGGTTCAATGTTTGGCATTGGGGAATGCAAATCTGGTAAAGGTGAGATGTATGCACAGGGATGTTCATGAATATTCGCTGGTGCTGGTCATCATCAAATTCCAGGGGCAAAAGCATATAGTAGAGGCAGCGGCTAGTCCTCACCTTACAAATCCATTAATCCTGTGGACAAATTGGCTAGGGTTTCGAGCATTAGTGAAAGAAATGTTTGTGGATGGGTCCTGCAGTAGTGAGAGATAGTGTGGAATTTGCACAGCATTGGCTGGGGAGGTGGTGACAGGGCTGTCGACGTCAGGTCCACCACAGGGGGACCCAGAGAATGGGGAGGGCCCCGCTCCTCCCCTCTTGGTGGGGATTTCCCCTTGGAGCAGTCATGCAAGGAGACCTTGAGGCATGTTTTCGAATAAATGAGAGTAATCGATGGTCAGCAAATTCAGACTAATGTTGTGCTCTCCCACCTCTATTTTTCAGTTATTTAGGATAGGTTATATCGAGTGATGCAGGACACTCAAACGCAGGAAGAGACGACCCAGTTGTTGGTTTCAAAAAGCCATAGTGGACTTTTGTTTCATGAGGCTCATAATAATCCAATGGCTGGGCATTTGGGCCAGGATAAGACACTGAACCATGTAATAGCTCATTTTTATTGGCTGGGCATTTGTGACGATGTTTGCAGGTGGTTCATGGCATGTCATGAATGTCAGCTGGTGAATCTGCTGGCCAACCCAAAAGTGCCATTGCGCCCACTTCCATTAATCAAGTTCCCCTTTGAATGAATTGGCACGGACCTTGTCGGGCCATTAGATTGGACTTCACTTTGTGTTAGTTCTAGTGGACATTGTTTAGTCGACAATGCGATACCCAGAAGCAGTGCCTCTATGCAACATCTCCGCACATAATGTTGCGGAGGCACTTTTCCTTGTTTTATTTTATGTTTTATTGTACAGGCAGAAGCCTTGCAGCATGCTTAGCATCATTTGGGAAAATTGGGAGGAGGAACTTTCTAACAAAAAAAAACGAAATTCAATACGTTCTTGACCTGAGAGCAAAACTGCACACATTAAAACAAAAACAACAATCCTGGCTGTATAATAGGGGTACTCAGCTACAGGAGTTTGCACCGGGAGATAAAGTGCTCATTTTACTACCCACGTCAAGCTCTAAATTACTCAGCAAGTGGCAAGGACCCTTTGAGGTCACACAGCGAGTCAGGGATGTTGACTATGAGGTGAAAGAATAGAGGTGGGTCATGGCAAGTTTATCACCTTAACCTTCTCAAACCATGGAGGGAGATGTGTTCTTGCCTCTACCCAGTTGCACTAATCTCTTAAAGCACCACATAGAGACACCCCCGGGGTGGTGGTACGCAGTCGCCCCTATTGTCTACCCGAGCATAAAAAACAGGTGGTTTGGGATGAGGTCAAGGCCATGCTCAATATGGGAATAATTGAGGAGCCCCACAGTGACTGGTCCAGCCTGGTAGTTTTAGTTCCCAAAGCGGACGGTTCGGTCAGGGCTTGTGTGGACTTTAGAAAAGTCAACACTGTGTCTAAATTTGACGCATACCCAATGCGTCAAAAACTGCTCGATTGGTTTAGGTGTGGCTCGCTTTTATTCGACACTGGATTCGACAAAGGGATATTGACAAATCCCCTTGTCTCAGCCTTTTCCACTCCGTTTGGGTTGCACCAATTCGTGACCCTTCCTTTTGGGTTGTCCGGAGCCCTGCTAATGCCATATCTATAGTAATGATTGGCAGTGGCACATTCAGCATTTGAGGGTTGTCTTGAGATTGCTGAGGTGAGCGAGACTCACGGCGAACCCAAAGAAGTGTGCGATTGGATGGGTGGAAGTATGGTATCTGGGTTTCCATTTGGGCCATGGGTAGGTACGCCCCCAAATTGATAAGACAATTGCGGCCTGCCTGAAACCAAAGACCAAAAAGGAGGTAAAACTGTTTCTGGAGCTGGCTGGCTATCATCGTAGGTTTGTGCCTATTATTATTCACATTATTTACATGTCACCAGCCTGCTGACTGATCCTACTAAAAAGAGAGCACCAGATCTGGACCAGTGGTCAGAACCATGCCAGCAAGCTTTCACTCAGGTAAAAGCTGCACTCTGTAGCAGACCACTTTTACATTCTCCTGATTTCTGGTTGGGGGGGGGCTTAGGGGGAGTCCGCGGCAGGCCAGACTGCTCCCCAGCCTGAGTCAGGCAGTGGGGGTATGTGCAAAATCTAGTGGAAAGCCTTCCTAGAAGAGTGGAGCTTATTATAACAGCAAAGGGGGACTAAATCTGAAATGGGACATACTAAATCTGAAACTAGATTGGTAAAGTTCATCATGGCAAACTTTGATGTTGGCTTGACAAAGCCAGTCTGAAAGTTTGAAACTAAAAAAGATACATGAAAAATAGTGATACAAAGTATCAATACAAGATTGATAGAAAGAAATATGGAGAGAGAGAGAGAGAGAGAGAGAGAAAGAGAGTGCTATTGGTAGACTGATAGAGATGGACCTCTGAGGAACCTCCCCACTCAGTCTTTCCAATGGGAGATACTGCAAAATGACCTCTAACCAAAGAGACATGGATGTTTTTTTTTTTTTGTTTTTTTTAAAATCTGAGATCCATAGTTTTAACAGAGTCTGCCTAGCTGCATGTAATCTGTGCTGCCAGCTTTAAGGGCTAGTATACAATGTAAGGATGTAAGAAATAATTTCTGCCCAAAACTTCTGGACCTCTGGACATTCCCAGAACATGTGCACATAGGTACCCAAACCTGTACCGCACTTCATGCAGAGTGGAGAACAATTATTTACTTTGCTCATTATCACAGGTGTCCAGTGCATCCTGTGTAATATTTTGAACTGGGTCTCTCTATCTTTATTACTGGTGAGAATATGTTGAGAATTCAAATTAACCTTATACCCAGAAATGCAACTTAATGTTTGTGTGATAACAGGAATTGAAATCTCTGATTTAGTTAAATATCATCAGCATATAAAGAAGTCTTATGCTGTTGATCATTTTATGTAAACCCTGAAATTAAGCTATTGTTTCTAATAAACTCTGCAAGGGCTTCAACAACAGTGATGACAAGGGGCACCCTTGACGCTCTTTCCAAAGGGGAGGCAAAACCATGAGTTCAATTCAATTCAATTTTATTTGTATGGCGCTTTTTACAATGGACATTGTCACAAAGCAGCTTTACAGGAATATATAAATCCAGGATATACATTTTAAATTTTATGAATTTATCCATAATGAGCAAGCCAGAGGCGACAGTGGGAGGGAAAAATTCCCTGAGACGATATGAGGAAGAAACCTTGAGAGGAACCAGATTCAAAAGGGAACCCATCCTCATCTGGGTGACACCAGATAGTGCAATTAAAAATAATTCCCTTCTATAACTATATTGTCAAAAAGTGCAATTGTGTAACCAGGAAATTCATTATAGTTTTAACATGAAGTCTATTTTGTTGAAGTTATCAACTGTTGGAGACTTGAGTGCAAAACTGTTTGTAGGAATTGCAATCCTAAAGCTATCATAGCAATTGTAGTCCTAAACCATCGTAGCAAAACCGTTTGTATCAGTTGAAGTCCAAAGCCATCTTCATGGTTTTTAAGTTGTTCCATCCACAGTAATCTCATGTAACTTTAGGCTGTCCATGTGGGGCCATCCTCAGCAGCTGTGAGTGGTTTCCAAGTGATGAGAACTCCAACCAAAAGTAGGGCATCAGGATGGATCAGGCAGGTCCAGAGAGCAGAAGGGGTCAGGATCTCTCTAGTATCTCAGGAGTAGCAGAGATAGAGAGAGAGAGATAGAGAGATGCCATTAGGTATGCCATTAGTCAGGACAGAGGCTTTTCAAAAGCAATACAACTTCACCCAATTCATGAATGTGTCTCCCAGATTGAACTGCGGCCAAGTATAAAACAGATAGGCCCATTCAACCCAGTCGAATGCTTTTTCCGCGTCTAAAGCTATCATACCCTTTAAGTTCCTTCATTTAGCATAATGTATCACATTCGGAAGTCGTCTTACATTGTTAAATGAGTTCCTGTTCTTACTGGACCCAGTTGTTCTGGTTTAGTCAGACAGGGGAGAACCAATTCTAATCTATGTGCCAATACCTTCGCCAACATCGTGGCATTTATATTTAGCAATGAACTTGGGTGAAAAGAAGCCAGGTCCTCAGGATCCTTGTTCTTCTTCAGAATTAATGAAATATTTGCCTTAAACTCTTTGGTAGACTGTGTAGCTCACTGTTTGAATAGTTGTTTGAATAGAAGACTTTTATACCATTCGACCGGAAAGCCTTCTGGTCCCGGGGCTTCGTTGAGGAAAGAACCAGCCTGCTCTGTAATATTACCACCCAGAGAGGTATGTTCTATTTCGGGGAGAATTGGAAGTTTAATCTGGGCAAAAAATGCATCTAATTTCACTTGACTCTCTAATTCCTGCTACTGTGATAAATATTTTTTCTTTTTATAGGAAACAAAGGAGATTATACAGCCCCTTAAAAATTCTTTTGCTGTATCCCATAAGATTGATATGAAGGGTGCTGTTTGGTTCAGAGAAAAACTTAACATCTGATTTAATTTTTTTGTTTAAACTCTAGGTAATTTAGAAGTAAAGGGTTAAATCTCCAATATCCCTTACCAGTACAAATATTAGTCAATAACAAATCAAGAAAGACAGGGATGTGATCAGATAAATGAAAAGATACTATTTTACAATTGGCTAGTAAACCCATAATTTGGGGGTGGGGCAAAAAAAGTCATAGTCAGAGTTGAGGGTATGTGTAAAAGGTAAAGTCTTTATCTAAGGGGTATAGCATGTGCCAGACATCAACCAAATTCATATCATTTAGTATGTCCTTACCCTACTCTCCATTAGAATTGGCATTTGGTTTACTTCCTCTGGTAATTTGTTGTGCAGGCGATCTGTCTAACAAATTATCCATTATGCAATTGAAATCTCCCCCTATAATAATTAAGTAACACAAATACTCCCCAAGCACTGTGGCCAAAATGTATTAGACTTAGAATTTGGGGCATAAACATTCATCAGAGTTATCCCTTCCTCCAGAATATTACTATGAATCAAAACAAACCTTCCATCACTGTCCTTTTCGCAGCTTATTATTGTAAATGGCACAGTGTGATGTATTAATATAGCTACTCCTCTGCTATTGGAGGAATAGGAAGAATAGTACCCCTGACCAACCCATTGTCTCCTCAGCTGTTCATGTTCTTAATCAGTCAAATGCATCTCCTTTAAAAACATGATGTGTTTCTATTTTGGGGGTTAACATGCACTAGCAAACAGCGGTTAGCGTAACGTTAGCTCGCTTATGTCACTAAAATACTCATAAAGCAGTTGTACTCAGTCAGCCAAGTGTTTGATATGTCACATGTCTATGTTGGGGTAGTTTTGTGTTTCCACTTATTTTGGGGGCTAACATGAATGTAACATCATGGGACGCATATATTGTAATCGTAAAATTTGACAGGTGTAGGTTAAAGGTCATCATCAATCAAATGTCTGTTGACAGGTGTAGGTCAAAGGTCATCATGGTTGTTATGTGCATGTCAAAGGTTAATGATGAAATGCTTCATTTGAAAATCTTAATGTGTTTTTAAACTCAGAAGTGAAAACATAAGTGAAGCCATATGTGTGCCACATATACAAACACAAACACACACACACAGACAAGCAGCCACCCTCCCACCACACACCCGCACACCTTGGATGTTAAAAACTTATGCTTAAGGGACACACACGTAACTTCCATTTGCCGCCATTAATAGGTGGAAATGAATGTCAATCACACCCCACCCTCCCACAACACACACGTAACTTCCATTTGCTTGAGTTTCCCGCCATAAATATTATATAATAAATGTCAATCACACCCCACCCTCCCACAGCACACACCCACCCACTCTCCAACCCCGGACGTTAAAAACATATGCTTAAGGGACACACACGTAACTTCCATTTGCCCGAGTTTCCTGCCATAAATAGGTGGAAATGAATGTCAATCACATACCACCCCAAACATTTTCCCTTCAAATACTTTACCTCTCTGCATATGGAATATCGTTGATTCTTTGAGTGCAGCTATGGCGGTTTGTCCAGGTGCACCGAAAAAGGTTAAATCTACTTTGGAGAGATTTTCACAAATTTTAGAGTATGAAACTATTCAATATTGGATATTGTCAAATGGTTGTACTGTCAGCTTTTTTTTTTCAATGCAGAAAAAGGAGACGTAGTGCTTTTCAGGTTATCTGGCCCAGGTCACATCCACTGGAGCAGTGCTGCTGAGACTGTAACTTTTGATGAGCGTGACTGGAAAAAGTTTTGTAAATGGTGTAAGGACTTTGACTACATTGTTAGGATAGAACATGCCAGCTGGTACCTCACTTATCTATGGGCGAAAATGGATAAGCAGTACATCTCCGCAGCAGACATACCACATCAGAGCAACAAATTTCTCCAAGAACCAGGTTTCGTTGTACTTTTCTGCTACTATTACCGGTGACTGTGCATCTGATAACAAAGAGAATTGCAAAGCGAGGTACATTTAACCAGCTGGCAGGTTCTACAAAGCTACTTTAAACAAAATGACGAATTATTCCAAAAATTGGGAAAAAACTAAGAAATGGAAGAACTAGGTGTAAAACTAGATGATCTGATGTTATGATTTTTTTTAATCTGTAAAGACTGAGCAGAAACCCTCCTTCTCCCGAGACTCCGCCCTAATGATGTATAAATGGAATTGCCTGTATATTAGCTTTAAATTATTCTTCTGAGCATCAGCAAGAGACATGACTCGTGAATTCAGACCCTATTTCTGCAACTTGGTCGCTACTATGCATAATAATGTGACCAGATCCGGATTTGAAGACGGCGAAAACATCTGTGAAACCCTAGGAAAAAGAAATCTGACTTATCTGTCAACGAATTATGAAACTGATAGGTGCATATCCAACACTGTGCTAGCCATCATCCGTGCAGTGACAGGAGAACTTTTGGACAGAATTATCAAGCAAGATCTGAAAGACAACTGCCACGGCTGCGTGACTGATCACCCAAGTCAACTCCAACACACGTGCTTATTCGATCCTGACTTGTACTATTTGAATAGGAACGCCCACAGATTGATAAAAAAGCTGTTTAAAGCAAGGTTGAAATACACGGTGGCTAGAGGTCTGACATTGTGCACTATCAAACAAACTCCATCCCTGGAAAAAATTCAGGGTACAGCTGAAGCTATCGTGTGCGATTGGCATGATGAGCCTCACATCAAAACTGTTCTGAACGAAGTATGAAGACATTGTGGACTACAGGACCCTTCACTCATCTCTGGAATCCCCTGACCAGCTACATACATGGGAAACTTCAAAGCACACCACGTCTATTCTGACTCCGAGAAGGCTTGATGACTGAGTTCATCTCTGCTCTCCATCAAATTGTTGAACTGAGAGTCAACGAGAGAGAGTATTTTTACTAATCGTCTTCCTGTTGAGATAGAAGTTGTTTTCGACTAGAAGTGTTCATGAACAACGTGCAAAATTTACAAAAATTTGGATTCTTTGTGGAATTACCGTGTGTCCTTTGCACACTTATGTGCAACAAGTTTTATCTGTCACGTTTGCTGAACCTTTGTACTGCAAAACTAGTCATGTATTATGCATCTTAACCTATGTATCCAATACTTGTGACTTAAATTTCTTAGAAAAGAAAATGTTGATATAGCAAAAGTCTTTGACTACCTGACTGAATATTTAATGCAAAAAATTTAAACCTTACTCACGCCTAAAGGAAGGTAGAGTCCCCAAAAACCTACAACCTGACCAAGGGAAGGAGTTTTTTAACAAATATTTTCAAATTTAATGAAAAAACACAACATTTTTCACTTTGCTATTGGTTCAGGGCAAAACACTGCGGTGTGGGAAAGGTTTAATAGAATGCTAAAGACCAGGATGTGGAGATATTTTATGGCTTTTACCACGAGAAAATACACAGACATCGTTAAGGATTTGGTTCAAGCGTGCAATCACAATTACCATTCCAGCATCAAAATGTCGAGGTCAGCGAAGCAGCGAGTTTTTAAAACCCTCTATATGGACTATTTTCACCGAAAATAAAGAATCTAAAATTCAAGTTTAAAGTTGGTGTTAGAATTTCCCGTTTAAAAAGACAGTTTGAAAAAGGGTACGAGCAAAATTTTACGGATGAATATTTTACGATTTCCGAACGTATACCGAGTGAATTTAAAAAGGATCTTCGTGAACATAACTGAAACCTATAATGATTAAACCATGGAAGATTGTGGATTCTTTGTGACCCTTCCAAGCAATGCTTCAATGGACATTTATCCTAATAATAAGATTGCGCACTATACTACTCAATTCTCCAAACCAATCGCTTTAAACGGAAATCGCGTTAATGGAAGTACAATATAATCACACGTTTTACTCATTAGCAGAGCAGGAATGTCTATGTCACATTACCCTGAGGGATGGAAAGAAAACACAGTTAGTGAAATCAACAAAGAATTGAAAAAAAAATGGATATTGAAATGAAGATAACCTATAACCCTACGAAAAATAAAATATGCATGGTGACCCTAAAATACGATGCTTTAACCGCTAATGGAAACTTAGCATATATGCTCGGATTGAACCCCCGTGTTCCGTTAAGGATCCGAGAACCAGAAGCGCCTCATTCCGCTGATATTCATGCAGGTTTTTACACAATGTATGTATTTACTGACGTTATCGAGTATCAACGAGCTGGTGACAGCTTTGCCCCATTACTGAGGTGCGTACATATAACGGGTGAACAGAACAAAGTCGTCACTATTACTTATGATAAGCCACATTACGTACCGCTCACCAAGAACCAGATTACCGAAATAGCAATCAAAGTCAAAACGGATCAGAACAAGCATATGCCGTCTCTTAGTTACGGGAAATTTATAGCTAAACTACACTTCAGACCCGCTAAACATTCGTTCTGTCTGTAAAAATGATAGAAAGGGGGTAGGCTGGTAGCCTATGTGGATTATTACGTCCACCAGGCTGGACATGGCCTTCCTGGTTTTCACAGTGTACGCACCACATATGGAGGTCTGTTCAAGTGCCTTTTAGAATTGCGGCTCCGTTCCTCAAAAGAGGGTTCGCTATTGCAGAACCTCATTTAAAAACTGCGGTGAAAGGTATCGTAAGCGATGTAGTGAGCAACATTAAGAACAAGACACAAACTCAGAAACAAGACGGATCAGGTCTCGCATTGATTGTGCGTAAAAAATCTAAAGGACCCCCGGACATTGACACATCTTTCCAAATAAAAGACGCAAGGCAACTAAAATCAAGACCAGTGTGAAAAAGACCAAGCAGAGAGACAAGTGTCCTATCTCTCACAAAAGAAAGCATCTGAACATTTTCTAATATCATGGCTTTCTTATACAGTCTATCCTCAGAGTGTACTAAGACAGAGTTGGATATTTTTACATTACCTTATACACAAACGAGTATCGAAAAGTACACTTTTGTCAAAATACCTCCACTTTCTGCTCTGACGAACAACGGCCCCCTGGAGTTCTTTGTGGCTGGAAACGGTGAGGGTTATCTTGATTTGAACAACACTTTTTTACACCTAGCATGTAAAATCGCGAACCCTGATGGCACTAACATAGCTAACGATGCAAAGGTGGGGGTTGTTAACTACCCACGCTTGGGGATCACCTTATTTCTCAATCTAGCGGTACATACTCCTACTGCGCTACGATGCAGAGTTTAGTGCGCTCTATGTAGACGGTACGCAATATCCTGCAAAACCGTTTCAGCCTGTTTTCCAGTCCGGTAACGTGGTCCGTGAATTTTCTTTAATTTTAGCAACAGGAAAGCAGCTATAGGATCAAGCATTGGCAATAAACAGAGAAGTGTATCGGAACAGTTATACTTTATTTGCATTCAGCCTGAATCCTGATGATGATTGTGGGCAACATTTGTCATTAATAAGGTCTGGGAATATGCGTTTGGAGCTCAGATTTCGAGAAGCGCTTCTGAGAACAGTGAATCTAATAGTGTTCGACAGTATTCTAGAAATAAACAATCAAAGAAACGTGCTTCTGGTGCTCGATTACCAGTAACACATGGATACCTGAGAACTAACGGAGGTTATGAGAAGTTGTCCTGAAATAGGTCAATATTTTGTGGTGTGATGGCTTGTACCGAGCTGCCTACGAATACACGGAGACAGTTTCCTGCTTTATTCATTGTGAATATACACCCGAGACACATGCCGGGCGAGCATTGGCTAGCTTTATGTCTTAATGATGAAACCTCTGGAGAGTTTTTTGACCCTGATTTTCCTGATTCTATTAATTATTTTTTTGACAAAAAACTGTTACAAAATAAAATATAACCTTGTACAAGTTCAAAATTTTACTTCTGTTTGCCGCTGGCAGCACTGTGTGTTTTTTCTGTGTCACAGAGCAAAAGGTTACTCATTTAACCATATTATGTCTATGTATAGCAAACATTTAAATAGAAATGATAATGTTGTAGTGTCTTTTGTTAAAAAAAATGTAACCTAGAGTAAATAAAAAGCAATCATTTACATGTGTACAATGTGTTAACTCTCTAGATGTGTTTCAATCGCGTGTGTAGTGGAATATTAAATTACAACATTTCACAAGAAAATTGATGATGTAACGTTATTTTATTGATGTAAATGGTATAAAATACACCACAACAGACGTGTCATTTCAAAAACCAAACCAGACAGAACGGTTAAGAGTGGGAGATTTAAAAACGGGGTCGGGGTCAGAGAATCATAGTCTCTGCTTTTAGGGGGTAAAGAAGGGGAAACAAGTTGAGAGGTGTTTGCCTGAGGGGACAGGTCTTTAGATCTTTTTATGTCGGATATTTTGCGTCGAACACCCCCATTAGGTATTGTTGAAAATGGTATATTTAGACTAGCTACAGTATGTAGTAATTCTGCCCAACCTAAAGGCCTCCAATCGTCAGATACTTTATGATGGGCAGTGAGATTCATAAGCAGATCCACCATGTGAGATCCTTTGATAGTGTTTCCTTTAAAAATAAATTTGCCGTCATCATTCCATGAAGCAACATCGCCGGATTTTAATTTTTTTTCTATAATGTATGAAGCATTTCTTTTGTTCCTCGCAGAAACTTTAGCAAGCACCTATTGTACGATTTCGTCTTTGGGAGGTTGCGGAACTTTTGTCACTGACACTTCTATTTGGTTTTAGGTAGAGACAGGGTCAGTTGAGCGGTTTCCTGCTCTCCTAGTTTAACCAAGTTTAAAAAATTTTGCAGGGCCGATCCATAGAGTTTCACCTTCTCGTAATCATTCAGACCGGTCCTTGACAAAATCCATCGTATTGCTTCATGTAGCTTGTTCTTGACAGTCTTTCTTAAGCTTTCATTCTCTGTGGTGATGTTTCTAAGTTTATCAAGCTGTTGTTGAGGGACTAAATATATTTTCTCTGCGGGCTCCATGTTAATTGTTACGGGAGGCAATTGAGCTACTTATAAAAGGAATGGCTACACTGAGAAAAGAAATCCTCCAGATTGATTAATAGCTTTACAGACGATAAAAATCCGCAAATAGTTTGATCTATTGATTTTTTTTTTTTTTTTTTTTTTTTTTTTTTAAACCTGGTACTGTTTTGTAGTCAGCGGTATGTTCCCTCTGAGCACGTTTAAAGCCAGTTCACATACGCTCAGAATGAGGTCTGTGGGTGCATCACGTAATATTTCCTTTCTCCTTCGCGGTGTAGACCTGTATAATGAATTCAACAATGGGAGGTTGTTTTTTTTTTTCAATCAGTTAGACATTGTTTTCAATGCTTTAAAATTTTATTATTTTTTTGGAACATACACAACCGGATTCTCACGAGGAAAACCACCCTGACCGGAGACGGAGTTCTTCTGGTGTTTGTGCTTTATAAATATCTGTAAGGTCTATTGGTGTCTTCTTGAAAACATTTTAAAAAGTACTTGCTGTTACCCGGATACATTTGACAGGCTAGTATGCTGATCTGTAATTTGCCTCTAGGGTTTTTAAAAAGAACCATGTATTTGGTGTTCAGGTTGATCGTTCTACTAGTCTTGCCTTGAAAAAAACAAGTTTTGAACGAGATAGAAGACGCTCACATTTCTGTGGTGGGTGTATTTTGTAAAAGCCTTTTCTACTTCGTCGATTTTACTGGCAGATTCCATCAAGTCATCAATTACCAATAAGTTTGTTTTGCTTGGTGGAAATAGTTCATCTTCACACAATGAATCGGGGATTCCTTGAAGAAATTTTATATTTATTCCATTCAGCAAGTCATCGTATAGAGGTTGCCAACATGTATAACACCAGACTATGTTTTCAGGAACTACTGACAGTACCTCTTTACAGTTTTCCAACAACATTTTGATAAAATATGATTTTCCGTTATTACTAGGTCCACAAACGATACATGAAAAAGGCAGTTGCATTCTCACATCAAAAGCGGATACGTTCATATTTTCCAATACTTATGTTCAAAACACATCAACAGAAAAAAAAAAATAATAAATTAATACATATATATATACATATACACATGAAAACTCTTAATAACCAAAAGGGAGAGTCGTGAAACCAGGTAATAAAACACGCTTATCGTACACAACCGTGAACCTTTTTAACTCTGAATGGTTGTTCAAATGAAATCTCTTTTTATCTCGCGTGATTTGGTTATGCGAGGTTATTTGACAGTTGACGGGTTTGATCCAGATTTTTCACTTGGTCATCCACCAGCTCTGTCAACGATTTCAAATTGACGACTTCAGAATTGGTATAATTTAAAGTAATGCCTTTAGCTTTCATTGATGTTTTTCCTTTTATAGTTTTGTAACCGTAGGTTTTAGGGCCTTCACTTGTGAACGCTAAAATTTGATCACCATCATGTAGTTCGCTGTTAAATCCACCCAAATAATCGCTCAAAGGCGGCATCCAGTCGTCTTCCTTACTCTTAAAAATGACGCTGTCGGTGTACAAACAACGTTGATTCAGTCGGTCCATCAAATTGTACAGTTCAAGTCTAGCATACGCTGTAGTGAAAATACCGATGAATACATTAGCATTCCCATGTTGTCTGCGCAACGCCATTGCGCGAATGCAACCTCGTCATTCAAAAAAGAAAAGTGGTTCACATTGTAAATACCCGAGAACATGAACTGTAAAAACTCATTAGGATCGCTGATCAAAGTTGTTGTTTGATCTGGCCGGTCTTTGACACATTTTACCCCACAACGAATTTAGCGTGAGTTTAGCTACAGATCTTTTGGCAGGATTAACGATAATGCGCTCTGGATCCAACTTGATCCCCTCGCTCTCCTCATATTTGCGAATGTACTCGCATTTAGTGGCCTGATCAACGACCCAAGATGGATATCCTGAACTTTCCTGTTTGGTCTTTAGGAACATTTTAGTACAATCAGTAAAAAGATTGTCGGGCCTGTTAGGAAAGTGCCAGACTTCAAACACTTTTAAGATTTTGTATCCTTTTTCGTCAGCTTTTACAATTTCGATAGAAGCCCACGTTCCTGTCTGATCCGCGTGGTCACAGTGCTTTTGTTGTTGCTCGTGTTACCGGCCTCAGACCTAGGGGATATCTGGGTCGGCAACTAAGGAGACATAGCCCGTTAAGCACTGTGTACCTATGAAACTGTGAAACAATAAAGAGACAGACAAAATGAGTGTCGTTCCCTTGGTGCGTCAATTTACTTCTGAGATCGAACCTATTAGAAACTGTGAGCACTTATGTTACATTACATCTGTACATGGGAAAACGTGATATGGGTAATACATACTCACAACATACATGTATACACATGCATCCATTTTACCTTACTTATTTCACATAAAAAAAACATTTTGAGTTACATATCACGCATATAGAGCAGAATATGCACGCCAACAAATTCCATATACAAAATTAAAGGATAAACTAAAGTTCAATTAAGTGTCTCACATTACTCAAAAGAACCAAACACCAATGTGTCACAAACACACATATCAAGAGAAATACATCAACCACTGTTGCATTTAGAACGTTTACAATGTAATTTGCATCATGTCACACATTGAGCATGTTCATGCAGAGCATTCAATATGGCTATTGAACAGCTAATACAACAGGTGCACAGTTAGCTGTACCACTAAATAGCAAACAACTCATTGCCAATGTGTTTAACATTACAGACATTTTGCTGTACACCAACATTACACTGTACACTCTCAAATGCACTTAAGACAGCGTTAATCATTTGCACCATGACCTCAATTAAATTCTCTGAAACATTAAATTAGATTCTGAATCTGAAAATTAGATTCTCTGAAACATATTAGAATCGCACACAGTCACTTAACACACTTCGTGATCATTTTCAATTACTTCACCAAAATCGCATTAAATCAACAGAAGAAAATTTAAAGTATATATTACTTTACCTGTGAAACAATAAAGAGACAGACAAAATGAGTGTCGTTCCCTTGGCGCGTCAATTTACTTCTGAGATCACAGGAGCGCTCAAGCGCCATCTACTGAGGTGGCGGTGTTTTAATACAAACATAGGCAAGTGCATGGATAACTCCATTGGTAATGTTCCTGTTTTAAAATTAGTTGGGGGGGGGTCTTTTTTCCATTAGAAATTTAATGTACCATTCATTAACCCTTGAAACTCGCAGAATGTTATACATAGAGGAAGGAGGAGTTTGCTTTTTACACGAAACGGGAGAATGGGTGACCCCTGAACAGACCCCTAGGTGGTAATACTTTTGCTCTGATTATGCCAAAGTAAAATTCCACAGGCTCAAAGTCACAATAAATGATGACTGGGTCCGTCTTGATTGGTACGTCTTGCTTACATACGGGTAAAGAGAGGTAAAATCGTAATAATCGATTCTCTCACCAAGTTGAGTTACATAGTGTAAATGTAATGCATTTGTTTGACTGCTGTAAAGAGCATCTCGCGGGTTTAAACGCTCAGGAAAGTCAAACTCTTTTAGAAAGTTTATCATGCGGATGTCGCTTTTCTTCATTTCATCCCACTCGTGCTCCATATCAATGTGACTTGCAAATTGTGGATCTCTTGCAATTTTTTTATTTTTTCCAATGATTTTTGACAGACATCTCCGAAGCTATCATTAGAAGAGCTAAGAGGATGCGGAATCATTGAGGGGAAAACATTTTTCACAGCCGTGATAAAACCAAAACAATATTTTGATCCACACAATCTCTGGCAATCTGGGCACTTAGATAGATTTTTACATGTTTGTAACAATCAGGATCACAGCAAAAGTTACAGCTAAATTCGCATTGGTGTTTCCGTGAATTATCAACCCCTGAGTGACAGAAACGACAGAAGTGACTAGACCCCAACAGACCAGTGATGCTTTTATTCCCATAATAGTGGTTGTCATGCAAAAACAAGTAAAATGTTTTTTTCATGTGGAGTCTTGCTGGTTTGAAAGAAAGAGTATCCGTCTTTATTGTTAGAACAGTATACAATTATGATTTTACAGTTCAAATGTTTCTCAAATTTTGTTACATCGGCAAAGGTGACTGCTGTGTTTTCAGGTAAGCCAACATCATGTTGGATTTGTTTAGTGATCTCATTTTGAAAATCGTTTTTTTCAGGGTTCAAAAGTAGGGTAATGCATAATGCAAAGCACATGTTGTCTCCGTTGTGAAAGATGTATAGATGTCTCATTTTTTTTCTGAACAGCTTCTGAACTGAACATTTCTACTTTCCTTCTAGCTCCACCACCGCGAGGTGGTCGGACTATTTGGATTACTCTTTCGAGGGTATTGTCCATAAAAAATTTGCGTTTACTCTGAATGCCATTTTTGAGCATGGTCAGAAAAGACTGCAGTTCGATGGACCCATTGACTAATTGAATGCACGATGACACATTGAGCGTATCACCTGTAATTTCAGCTGTAACAGCATCCTTTGGAGAAATCATATCATTTGCCACATCTATCAAACTGTTTAAAATCTCTAAAACATAATTATAAAATTCCGCAAAGCTGTTGACATTAGCAATTGAGGGAAAATTCACCATTCTTCTAATCTCTGTATTTTTTTTGTGTGTGTTATCTGTATACTCCTAGGGTCTGAGAGTAACGTAATTTCAATTCTCTGTTTGTGCTGAACATGTGGCAGAATTGACAATAAAGCAGACTTTGACTTTTGACTTATTGAACCTGTCACAATTAATTATTGTAATATTAGGATCTAACCCATTACCGACTTGTGCATTTTGAATATTAGGAGATGCCATGTTTTCTTCATTGTTATCTATTTGTGCATTTTGAATATTAGGAGATGCCATGATTTCTTCATCGTTATCTATTTGCGCATTTTGAATATTAGGAGATGCCATGATTTCTTCATTGTTATCTATTTGCGCATTTTGAATATTAGGAGATGCCATGTTTTCCATTTGAACATCAGGTTATGCAGGGGTGTGCTCTTTTTAGCTTTTTTACTTTTAGCTCACAAGAGATGTTCTAAGAGATAAATTGAAATTACCTAGGCGGCTTGAGCTCTTTTGTTATGTTTTGTTAGACACTAGAATCAGATGAGCTTAGTTTGGTCTTGCTCTATAATAAAAATTTATTGAAAATGAAATTTTATAGGTTTAAACCTATACCTGAATACATAATATCCAGTTAAGTTCATTGAACTTACCAACATTCTGAATATTCAAATATGTTATATTCAAATATGTTAAAATATTGTATATATTATTATCAAAATGTAAATGTCTTAAACGTTCTAATATAAATACATTAAAGATTTAAAATAAAACTTCTTACCTGATGAGACGTCCATAGTCTCAAAAATTTTGAAGATAAGAAAACCCAAAAATGTCCTCTCTCTGATGTGCAAATCACTAGAATACCCATGACTCAATTCTCTTCATTGAGCCAAACATTTTGATATGTCACATGCCTATGTTGTGGTAGTTTTGTGATTCCACTTATTTTAGGTGTTGCTACTGGTAGATTGATAGATGGAAGGAGAGAGTTTTATTAGTAGAAAGACAGAAGGAGTGAGACAGTGATAGACTGATAGAAATATGGAGTGTGTACAAATGTGTGCTACTGGTAGATTGATAGAGGGATGGATGGAGAGAGTGTGTGACATTGACAGAGAGAGAGAGGGAGAGAAGAGGGGCTTCAGGCTGTGTGCACACAGGTGTGTGTGAGAGTTTTGACAGTTGGAGTTTGAAAGCTTGAACATTCCGAGCCAGACTCTGAACATTCCGTCAGTGTAAGTGAATGGGACGTTTGGGGATTTTTGATCGTCTGCTACAGGAAAACCATAACTTCGATCGGTTAGAAAAAATAAAGCATGATCAGTTTGAACAGCCTGAAGGACTAAGCTGAGTTTGGTGGAAGTAGCTATAACAGCTTTAACAAGTTTTCAATGCAAGTCAGTGGGAAGTTTGGGATTCTGTAATGGGAAAAACCGTAATTCCAATCAGTTAGAAAAGTCATAGCACATAGCACAAGTCAGAACAGGCTGAAGGTCTGTGGTGAGTTTGGTGCATGTGCAGTCCCCTCCAAAATTACTGGAATGGCAAGGCCAATTCTTTTGTTTTTGCTATATACTGAAGACATCTGGGTTTGAGATCAAAAGATGAACATGAGATAATAGATCAGAATTTAAGATTTCATTTCCTGATATTTACATCCAGGTGTGTTAAAAAACTTGGAACAAGCCGGTGACTCACTGACATCTCCAAACTGTTGCATTCTACTTTTGTGTTGCTTCTCCAGGCTTGTAGAGCAGCTTCTTTCAGTTGTTTATTTTTGGAGGTTTCTCCCTTCAGTCTCCTCTTCAGGAGGTGAGATGCTGCTCAATTTGGTTAAGGTCTGATGATTCACTTGGCCAGTCTAAAACCTTCCACTTTTTGCCCTGATGAAGTCCTTTGATGTGTTGGCAGTGCTTTTTGGGTCGTTGGCTTGCTGCATGATGAAGTTCCCCCAATTAAATTGGATGCATTTCTCTGTAAATTGGTGGACAGAATGTTTCTGTAGACTTATGAATTCATTCTGCTGCTACCATCATGAGTTCTATATTTCTGCTCTCAAAATCTTCTTCAAACATTGGATTGTGATACCTTCACCTCTGCCCTGTGGAGGTTGTTGGTGATGCCACAGACTGTTGTTTTTGGTTTTACTTTACTGCTCTCACAATGTTTGTGTCATCAGCTGCTCTTGTTTTCCTTGGCTGACCTGTTCAATGTCTGGTTGTTAGTACACCAATGGTTTCTTTCTTTTTCAAGACATTCCAAATTGTTGCATTCTATGCCCACTGCTTTTGGAATCGCTCTGATAGACTTTCTATCTTTTCTCAACTTCAAAATAGCTTGCTTTTCTCCCATAGACAGCTCTCTGGTCTTCATGTTGGTTTATCCTTTTTAATGACAAAGGCAGTATTCACAGGTGAAACCCAGGACTCAAACCAAGAGTAGAGATTCAGCACTATTAATTGTTTAAATATTCAATCTAACAGGGCACACACCTGGACAACAAGAAACACCTGTTCCAAAATTTCTGATCACTTCAAACAAAAGGTGCCATGTTCTAAGTTGTTTAACACATCTAGAAGTAAATATCAGGAAATGAAAGCTGAAATTCTGATCGATCATTCCATTTTCATTTTTTGATTTCAAAATCAAATGTCTTCACTTTTTCCACACGTGTGTCTTCTTCACGTCACTTCCTGTTTTCGAATTGTTTTGCCGGGAGTTTCTTGCGTGCGTCGGCGTCTTAACTATACTGTTTCTCTCTTTTTTAAATCAATAATCACGCCGTCTACAATATCAACAAATCTCCAACTAAGGTGCGTTAAACAACATGTCTAACATTCAGCTTGTTCAGTGTGTTGAGTGCAGGATGTTTAGTCACTCTTCCTCCGTCGTTAGTAATAGCTTTATTTGTGATAAATGCATGTTAGTTAGCTCTCTGACAGAGAAGATTGCAGCATTAGAGGTGTGCATCCAGACTCTAGAGAGGGTTAGTGAGAGTGAGAGCAGCGTAGTTTCTGTAGCAGAAAGTCTGGATGCCTTAGGCGGAGTTAGTAATCCCCCAACTCCGGCATTAGAGCCCTCACAGCGGGGCGAATGGGTGACGACTCGGCGGCATAATCACAGAGCCAAAGCTAATGCTAAGGCTCACCCACGGGAGCACCACTCCTCTCCGCTTCACATGTCCAACAGGTTTGCTCTCCTCAGTGAAACACCCGCTGAGAAACCTGAAAGAGCTCTGGTTATAGGAGACTCTATCTTGCGGCGCATGGAATTAGCCAGGCCTTTAGGGGCAACCAGCAGCTTTAGTTAGGTGTATACCGGGAGCCAGGGTGCTGGACATAGCAGGTAATCTTAGGGTCTTAGGCAAGCACAGGTTTTCAAAGATAGTTATTCATGTAGGAGCTAATGATATACGCCTTCGTCAGTCTGAGGTTACTAAGAGTAACGTGGTAGAGGTGTGTAAATTAGCGAAGGCGATGTCCGATGCAATAGTATGCTCTGGCCCCATCCCAATGCGGCGTGGCGATGTAGCTTACAGCAGATTATGGTCGCTGAACTGCTGGATGTCCAGATGGTGCTCTGAAAACAATGTGGGCTTTATAAATAACTGGACTATCTTTGAGGGCAAGGCTGGCCTGTTAAGGCAGGACGGTGTCCATCCCACTCGGGAAGGTGCTGCTCTCATTTCTTGCAGCATAGCACATAGTCTCAGAACAGGCCTAGTTAATCGGTGACAATCCAGAGCCAAGGCCAGGGAGCAGACAAGCTGGCTAAACCGACCGTCTGCTAGCTGCAATGAGTCGTCACTTAGGTTCCACCGTATTGAGACTGTGTCTGTTCC
>CM040993.1:581730-595836 GCA_022985145.1 Pangasius djambal | reverse complement strand
AAACTCTAATCTGGCCTTCCTGTTTTTGGTGGTAATGTCATGGCGTGGGCATGTATGGCTGCCAATGGAACTGGTTCTCTTGTATTTATTGATGATGTGACTGCTGACAAAAGCAGCAGGATGAATTCTGAAGTGTTTTGGGCAATATTATCTGCTCATATTCAGCCAAATGCTTCAGAACTCATTGGACGGCGCTTCATGGTGCAGATGGACAATGACCCAAAGCATACCAATATTTTGGTTGCAAAAGTTAAAACAGTTGCAAAACAGTTAGACAAGTGCAGGAAGAAAGAAAAGGAAGAAAGAAAAGAAAAGTTAAAACTATAACTATATATACACCTTAGGAATAATAAAAGATAAAATTATATAAAATTATGAAATATTGCACATTTGAACATCACTGTAATGTGGTGGTGTAAAGTCTGACAGCCACTGGTATGAATGACCTGCAGTAGCGCTCCTTCCTATACTGGGGGTGTAGCAGGCTGCTGCTGAAAGAGCTACACAGGGTCTCCACAGTGCCGTGAGAGGTGTTGTTCATAATAGATGTCAGCTTGGCTAACATGCTCCTCTCACCCACCTCCTCCACAGAGTCCAGTGGGCAGCCCAGGACAGAGCTGGCTCTCCTAACAAGCTTGTTCAGTCTCTTCCTGTCCCGCTCTGTTCTGCCTCCCACCCAGCAGACTACAGCATAGAGAATTGCGGAGGCCACCACAGTATCGAAAAAATTCTATCGAAATATAGTATATAGTATCGAAAAAATATAGTATAATATAGTAAAATATAGTATATAGTATAGAAAAAAGTTCTTGAGTGGATTTTAATCTCATTACAAGTTTCATCACACACAACTTCCATTTGATTTCTAATTTATTTTGTCATTATCTCATTATTGTTTTATTATAAATCAATATCATTCAGTGAGTTAAATAAATTCTGTAATTCAATGTTTATGATAACTAACAAGAAACATGGGAAGCTAACATTAAAATTCCTCTGTCTTTAAGCATTTTCTATTTCACCGGGAAAAATAAGTGGGGAACTTCTTACCTTAATCTGTAAAAAGTCATTTTAGTTACCAAATTCCTGCTTCACTGTTTCAAGTCATCCTGCATCCTAACCAAGCCTCAACCTTCACTAGACACAGAATTCTAGTAAAAATATTGTTGTATTACTGCTAAGATACAGGAGTAAGAAAGGGGACACTTTGCATGCAGAATTACCAAAACAACACATATTATTTGAACCAGCTGCAAGCTGTGAAATAACAGCAGACTTTATATGTTTATAGAGGTTTAGTGTTTAGATGTCACATTATACTATCATAACAACTAGCGATTTGTATTGCAAGTGTTGCAAGAAAGAAGGCCTTCCTGAGAGCATTTCACCACATGCTCATGGGTTCGGGGACTCTAGCGAATTCTGCTAAGATACTTCAGCCCAAAACCTGTATGCCAGGTGGTTCAGACCTGGCCATATAGAGAGCTTTCAACAAGATGCTGCACCAAACATTACAGATATCAACACAGAAATTATTAAAGATCTAAAATAAAAAATTGTAAAAAAAAATAAATAAATAACTTTTTTTTTTTTTTTTGCAATGACCATCTTGGTGATCAGATCTGAAATCTGCTGAAAACCTGTGGTCTGAATTGAAAAGGAAGAATATAAAGGGGCTTAAAATGTGTGTGGAGGAGTGGACTGTGGAGTAGTCTACATGAGTCTCCAACCTTGTTAGTAAATACAGGAAGAGATTTGGTGCTGTTAATGCCATTATTTGGTGCCAATAATGCCAATGTGCTACATAAAAAACTTCTTGTCAAGTCCCTAGCAAGGGTTAGAATTTAACAGGAAACTTATATTGGTTAAAAAAAAAAAAAAAAAAAAAGGCCAAGTATTGCATTCTGTCTATAAAACTGTTGGCATGTGATGTAGGTATATATATAAAACTAGACAAATAGTGTCTTGTAGTTCAGAACATAATAGTTTTGCGCAGAAGACAAACTGACACAGATGGCCACACAACACAACCTGTGCGCACAGGTTGATGATGTAACAACTGAATTGAATTATTCATCCTTACAAATAGTGAAGCATGAAAGTAAAGCCATGGGTACCTGAAGTTCTCTTCATAACTTTTGTTTTTTTTTTTTTAAAAAATCTCAAAAATATGTGATTTAATGAAAATTTATTATGAAATAATTTTAATTTACCAGAATATTATAGATTTTTCTGTGCAATAAACAATATACAGACTCAGTCCTAACACTTTCCATAGTGGCAGCTATATTATTTTTAATACGTTAAACCGCCGCAGGTTTTTGTTAATAAAGCTTTCTGTGCAATGAGCAGAAATACAGAAGTCTTAACAATTTCCTATAGTCAGCGCGATGATGTGCCTTATGGAGCCCAAAGACCAAACTGTATTTTCTACGCCCACTCATAAACGGACTACCGTAAACCGTAATGTACACGCGCACAAAATATTATGAAGAGTAGATACTGTGAATGAGCTTTCAGCTCGCGCGCTGTGTAGCTGCCGCAGGGTCAGGTCAGTCCATGTCACGCGCCAGGTGCGTTCTGAGGTCACGTTTTGTTTCCGGGCCGCATACTGTTAAACATGTACATCGAAAATCCTGTTAGATACCGAACTAAGATGTCAAAGGTGTCTTTATGGACTAATCGGGTTCAGAAAAGTAACGACGCTGATTAAATCGTTATTCTTATGGTAGCGGAGGTTAAAAATGTCAGAGAAACCATTTATATTATAGCTAAATTACAGATCGATTACTCGGAAAACCAACTGCATCAGATTATACCACTACGAGTTTACATTGTGAAACAACAAGAACATTCGGATGATGACGCTTATCTTTACTGTAGCCACTATAAACTAGCACCGTGAGCGAATTTAATCGACAACATAAGCTAATAATGAAATTCTCTCACCTGAATGCGGCGAAACTCGTGGACCATGCAGCGTGTCTGCTATAACTGAAGGGAGGAGCGAAGTCCTGAGCAAGAGACCGCCTACTCTCCTTCAGCCCAAAAGTAACCGGATTTTGTTTCCTACTCGTATTTCGACAAGTCCCGCCTCCTAAAATGGGATTGGCTTGTAGATCGCTGCCTCCTCGTTACAATTGGCTAAGGCTGAGTTTGTATACCACATACTGCACTAGTATATACGCTGCCCAGCCAAAAAAAAGTCGCTGTTTAGATTTGAATAGGCAAATACACGAGTCTATGAATGGATCATTATTAGAGTGATTATAATGTTTCTAGCATGTTATAAGTTTGGCAACAGTTCTTTTAATCTTAAAAGATGAAGTGTGTAGCTTTTTAGTTCTTTAATAACCATGCAGAAAGACGTATCATGGCCATATACCAGGATGACACTGCCAAGATTCATCAGGGTTAAAATTGTGAAAGAATGGTTCAGAGAGCATAAAGACTCATTTTCACACATGAACTGGCACCTCTGAGTCCTGACCTTAACCTCAGTGAAAGTCTTTGGGATGTGCTGGAGGAGACTTTACAGAGTGCTCACCTCTTTCATTGTCAGTACAAGATCTTGACCAAAAACTGATGCACCGCTTGATGGAAATAAATGTTGTGATGTTATTTCCATCAAGAGGTGCATCAATTTTTGGTCAAAGATCTTGTACTGAGGTGAGCACTCTGTAAAGTCTGCCAATAAACAGCGACTTTTTTTTGGCCGGGCAGTGTATATACTGTAGTTTAAATAATTTTCCTCATAGTAATAAATAGCATTATTTGTGCTACAGATTATCATTTGATATACAACTCAGTCATGTGACTGTCAGTCAAATTCACTTGGGGACACAGCTCCATGAGATTTACCTAATATGGCTTCATTTTTGTGCATTTCCAGTTACTGTAACAAAAAATGTGTTAAACCTTGTTTGTTAAAAGCAGTTACCCACAACGCATTTGTAACTATGCAGCCATTTTGATTCTCTAGCTCACGTGTGTCAAACTCAGATTCTGCCTGAGCCACATCAGTATTTTTGTGAGACCCTGAAGGGCCATAATCATTTTGCAAAGAAGATATTTTTAGAAAAAGAAGGGCTAACAGAAACTGCCAAAGTGTATGTCCTATTATGTAATAGCATTTATTGTAATAACATTTATTTTACTGATCATAATAAAAGCTTATGAAGGCGTTCCTTTGTTTAATTACATTTTATTGGATACCAGCTGCTGGGATGATGCATTTTTCCCCATTTCTGTCTGAAAGCTACTAGCCAGAAAATGCTAGTTACCTATGTAACTGTGGTTCTGTGAATTCTGGATGGTGCTAAGCACTAGTGGATAATCGCAGTGCCAGCCAGATAGGTTGAGAAAATATAACAACAAAGTCACGTCATGTCGCAGTCCGAGCCACAAGGATATAAGCCACAGTAGCTCGGTGCACAGATTCAGAATGCTTTCTCATGCATTCCGTATGACAAACAACTCTGTGAATCCGGAATTCACAGAACCACACTTACATACGTAACTAGCGTTCTGTTTCATTCTTCGTGACCGCCAGAGGTGGTGCTAAGCACTAGTGGATGACACACAGGAATGCCATCTACAAGAACTGCAGAGCTCACATCATGGGAAGCAGCTACATTAATCTTGTAGAACCGTATGAAGCAGCAGTGCACACATCTGTCAAGAAAACTCCCTGCAAAGTGGCCCAAGACGAAGAGGCGGCCCTGGTGGAATGGCAAGTAACACCTTCTGGCAAGGGTTGATAAGATTTAACATATGCCAATTTTATAACCTCAAAAATCTAGCGTGATAGTCTCTGTTTGGCCAGGGGTGCACCTTTACATATATCACCATAACAGACAAATAACTGATCCGTTTGTCTGCATGAAGTGGTAACTTAAATTGGGATGAGGGCAGTTGAAAGGCAGCCAGATGAATGGACTGATTCACAAATTGCGGTAATAAGACTTTGGGAAGAAAGCCTGGGTTAGGCCGATGAACTGACCCCCTGACCCACTGACAACATCTATTATATGACAACAAAGTAGCTTCTACTTTAAAAGTGTATGTTGCTGCCATATCTGTACATCATGCCCCAGTCGATGGTTCTTCTTTGGAGTCTCATAATTTTGTTTGTAGTTTTCTGGAGCAAGGCATTTAAAGCCTGTTCATTTAACTCCCTTTCCTGTGTTGGACTTGCCACTTGTACTTGAAATTAAGGAATTAGTACATTGCCATTTGAACCTTTGGATGTTGTGGCTATTAAGAGGTGTTTCTACTGGCCATTGCTTCCGCTAAACATGTGGGTGAGCTTCATGAGTGCGTTGTGCTTAAGCTGGCTGCCAGAGGTGGCAGAAGCTACTTTGTTGTCATATAATAGATGTTGTAAGAAACTCAATACGTTCGGCACAGCACAGTGAACAGGATCAATTCCTTGATCCCCACACCATGAAGAAAATATCTTCCAACAAGCAGAATAAAGCTGTCATGTTGAAGTAGCCCTGGCATTACCAATGATATTGATCACAATCAACTAACAGTGAACTGGACCCAGTAGCCAAACCCAAAGCTGAAGACAAGTCGGATCCAGGTGCCAGACATGCCCATTCAGGTGAGAGAGATCCCTCCTTATGGGACGCTGCCATGGTTTGCCGTGTAACAGACTCAGAAATAGAGGAAACAATGGCCTGGCCAGCCATCGAGGCGCCACTAGGAGTACTCTGTGCTTAAACAGGAGTATTCGGTGTAATATATCCCACAGCAGTGGAAAAGGAGGGAATGCATACAACAGACAACTCGGCCACTCATGAGCTAACACTTCCTGTCCCCTGGACTGGACATCTCGGCCCTTGCAAACCACCAATGGCAATGGTCAGTTCCAACATGAACAGATCCACCTCTGCCTGGCCGAACCACTGTCAAATCAACTGCACCACATCCGGGTGAAGCCTCCATTCCCCGGGTGCAACAGATCATTGGACAGAGCTTCATTTACATTTATGGCATTTGGCAGATGCCCTTATCCAGAGTGACTTACAATAGTGCTTTGAAGTCTATCGAAAATACATTCTGATATTGGCTCACTAGGTCACAAACTAGGAATACCATCAGTCCAAAACTCTGGAAGTAATAGACAAGCGCTCAGACAATATATGTATATATATTTATATATATTTTTTTTTCAAGTGGCTTCAGCCACTTTATTGTCTGATCCTGGTAGATGAACCGCTCTCACTGACACCAGTTGGTAATGAGACCATATGAGGATCTTGTGAGTTAGCTGTAAAGATGCTTGAGACCCGGTGCTGCCCTGATGATTCAAATAAAAATGACAGAAGTACTTGTACTAGGACCACATGCAGTTAGAAGTAAGCTTTCTGATTACATAATAACTCTGGATCATTATGTGCAGCAGTAAAAGACCTTGGTGTGATTATCGACTCTAGTCTTTCTTTTGAAGCTCATGTAGATAATATCACTAGGATCGCTTTCTTTCATCTCAGAAATATTGCTAAAATAAGAAATACATTGTCACTACACAATACAGAAAAATTAGTTCATGCTTTTGTTACCTCTAGGTTCGATTATTGTAATGCCTTACTGTCTGGATGTTCCAGTAGATGCATAAACAAGTTCCAGTTAGTCCAGAATGCAGCAGCGAGAGTCCTTACTAGAACCAGAAGATATGACCACATCACCCCTATCTTATCCACACTGCATTGACTCCCAATCAAATTTTGTATTGATTATAAAATACTACTATTGACCTATAAAGCACTAAATGGTCTCGAGTACCCGAGCGAACTTTTGGTCTTTTATGATCCACCACTCCATACTTAGATCAAAAGGTGCAGGCTGTTTGTTGGTACCTCGAAGGGCTACAGCTGAGGGTAGAGCTTTCTCTTAAAAAGCCCCACAGTTATGGAACAGCCTTTCACTTAGTGTTCAGGGCTCAAACACAGTCTCAGTGTTTAAGTCTAGGCTGAAAACATATTTGTTTAGTCAAGCCTTTTGTGAATAGTTTTTTTTCTTAGGTACAGGGGCAGGTCTGGAGGGTTCACAGGCATAGAGTGGATGCTGTCGCCCCCCACTCACGAATTCACTCAGGTTTGTCGATGGTGGAGTGGCTGGCTGCCTTATGTCCCAGGGTGCCCTCATGTCTGTTTTATATTCTGGCTCTCCCTTTTAGTTATGCTGTTACAGCTAGTTTTTGCCAGAGTCCCTGCTTGCACTCGGTACGCAAAGTATATTGTCCCTAAGCATTAGGGGACAAAAGCTTGCCTAACAATCTCTGCCTCTCTCTACATCTCTCTGTCAAGCTACACACGCTATTTCTGATTTCTAATCCTGACCCCTTCTGCTCTCTGGACCTGCCTGACCCATCCTGATGCCCTACTTCTGTTTGGAATTCTCATCGGTTGAGTTAGCTCGCTGCTGCTGGGGGTGGCCCCATATGGACGACCTGAAGAACTGTTTGGATTGCTGGGGATGGTTCCACCTGGGGGCTGGGGAGATGGTTTGGGGATCTCATATGGGGAGCTGACTGTTGATGGCTTGGGACTGCGATTGCTGTGGTGGCTTTGGGGCTGCAGTTGCCACGAGCATCTTCGTGCTCAGGACTCCATCAATGGACAGTGGATAGATTTTAACCAACTGGACTTCTTGCGAAAACTGTGATGAATTTACTGGTTGCGCATTTGCACTATTTGTCCATATAGTACACAATAATAGAAGGGATTTATTTATAATTGCACTATCCGTTGCACCCAGATGAGGTTGGGTTCCCTTGTGAGCCTGGTTCCTCTCAAGGTTTCTTCCTCATATTGTTTCAGGGAGTTTTTCCTTGCCACCATTGCCTCTGGCTTGCTCATTAGGATAAATTTACATTTATATTTTTTGAATCCATTTATTTCTGTGAAGCTGCTTTGTGACAATGTCCATTGTTAAAAGTGCTATACAAATAAAATTGAATTGAATTGAATTGTTGTCGGATCGGACAAGCACGTGGTGGCCTATCAGGGCTGGTAAGAAATGTTGTAGTGCTAGATACACTGCCTTCAGTTCTAGAATGTTGATATGCTCCAGGGCCTCTGTTGGTGACCAACGAACTCCAAATCCCCCTTTGGTTCCATGTTGCCCCCCAACCTCTTAGAGAAGCATTGGGTGATTACTTCCCGACTGGAAGGCCCAACCCCCAGTGGCACCCCGGCCCTCAAAAACACCAGTCAATTCCAGGGTTTCAGCATGCGGCAACAACAATCATATGATGACGATGTCTCTCCAAGTTTAGCCGTAAACTGTTGCTCCACCTCTGGAGAGGTCTGAGGTGAAGAAACCCCAATGGCACCATGGATTTGGCATTTAAAGCAACCAATCGTCTAAATAAGGCAGAATCCTCATGCCTTTGGACCAAAGAGGAGACAGGGCTACACTCTTGCATTTTGTAAAAACACGAGAAGCCAGAGATAGACCAAACAGTACGGCTTTGAACTGATAAAATTGATTCTGAAAGCTGAAACTCCTGTGGTGGGGAACATCGACTGTGCATAACATTCGAAAAGGAAGTGACTTCAGGAACTTCAGGTTCAGAGCCACTGAACTGGTTACATCTTTGACAATTTTCAGAATAATTCCTGAAAACTTGGGAGGCTAGTGTTGGAAATGCAGAGCATATCCCCTGCTCAAAGTTGTCAGAACCAATGGGTCTGACACTGTGGTTCTCCAATAGTTTAATTGTTGCACATAGAAATGACTGACTGCCAGCCCGAGACCTTCAGGGTCTTTGGCTTCTGCCTTTAGTACCCGCGGGGGGGGGCACTGATGGTGAAATGGGCGATGGCCCTGGGCCTCTTCAACCCCTCTATGTCGCTGTAGGGCCTGAAGTTGGGAAGTGGTGTGGTGACTAAATTGCTGCTCTGGAATCGGGTAGCGTGGGTGAGCTGGAGCTGGAGGCATCCTAAAAGTGGGTGCCCGTGGGACTTGAGTTAGCTGTCGTGAAGCATCTGACAGTGTCATTCTCTTCTCTAACACCTCAGAGACATTGGGGCCAAAAAGATGTCCCGGTACAATTGGCAGTTCCCTCAGGGTCTTTTTTCAATCTTCAGGTAACCTTGCCTAAGCAAACCATACCTGGCACGGGGTGTTAGAAGGGTCACTGAGAGTGTCCCAAGCTCATGAGTCACATGACCCATAGCCAATAGAGGAGTCTGTAGGAAATGATGCACCAAGGAGTCTACATACGACGACCCTAACGCGGTATCGCAGGCAAGAAGCAGCTGGCAGATAGTATTCTCTGCTCGAGTTATATAGGCTACTGACTCATATGCCTTCTTCAATAATGTGTCAGTACGTCCACACTATGCACTTGGGCAGTGTACACTGCCTCTTAGCACTTCATCAGGCAATACCACCAACACTGCCACCAGCTGTTCAATCTCAGGCATCCGCCCCACTCCAAAGGAATCTGCCTCGGGCATTGAAGCTAGAGTATGGGTCATCTTTGATCTACTTTGAGGCACATTGGAACCTGTAAGTGCACTGGAGAACTCTGTCACGAAGTCATTACAAGGTGGCATCGCAAACACATTTGTGTCAGAGGATTGCCTGAAAAACACATTGGCCTGAACAGGCTGAACAGGTGAATGGTCAAGACCCAAACAAGCCACCGCCATCTGTAGGACTGACAACGTTATTAATATGGAAAGATTAATAAAAAAAATGATTAAGCTTTATTTATTTATTATTATAAATAATATTTAATATTCTTTGACAGTAGTTTGTGCCTTAAATGAATAAATAACAAATTCATATCATCACTGCTCTTCTGCTGTCTGTGACATCCACCTGAAATGCACATGTGTCACACTTACCTTAATTGTCACACTTAATTTAATTTACAGATTAAGAAAATAATCCTGTTTTTTTTTTTACAATCCTATTGTGTATTTTTCCTCATCCAACGAAATTAATTTCTGGTAATGCCACTGCCAGCACAACATGTACCTTGAATGGGAGAGGAAGAAATGGAGGAGAAACAGAGAACAGGGGAAGAAGAAATTCAATCCAGGTCAAATGTATGCACAGTGGAGGTCCAAATAAATTTTTTCCTCTGTGTGTAATGGTAGATACTGCTGAGTACTGGTCCATGAGCATTTGTTTACAGTGAGGGTGAGGCGAGAGGGCAAGCACAGAAGAAATACGACAATAAATGTAAACAAACCTTTGCCAAGTGCATGTAGAAATAATAAAAATCACCCAAGCACAGAGAACACAGAGTATATGCTGCTTGACCTTGTGTAATAACACAAAAAGTCCATTTTTCTCTACGTAAGGTTGTTCCACATGCTAACTTACACCTAGTCTTCACAGTGGTGAAAATTACATAGTAGTGAATAAAATTAAACCAGTTTCACAAGAAATAACAGAGAAGCTCAAAATCAATGTTATGAGACAGACAATGACAGGCATGTGCTGTGTGAGATTGCACATCAAGGTCATCGTTGCCCTGGTTACAGAAGGGTCATTCCATGAAATCTGTACATTTTGCATCCCAGAGAAATAATCTGTCATAAAATCATTATAATATCAAATACATGAATGATTTGAAAACATAACATTAGTATGTCTTCTATTATCAACACTACCTCAAAATTAAGTAAATTAAATATTATTGTCCATGGTTAAATTTGCATTTATGTTGATAAGGCAGGGATTTTGCCTGTCTCTCACTATGAAAGTTATTTTTCAGCAGGTCTTTTTAATTGTAAATTGTTTGAAAAATTATACAATTTTCACATTTGTATATTGTTCTAAAGGTAATCTCATTGTTAAGCCATGTTTTCAGCATGAATACATGTAATCTTTATAAAATTTAAATCATTTTATCAGTGTCCCCGATTTCAAGTCAACCCTGTTACTGACACAAAAAAATCCCTGTAAAATAATGCCACATTCCAGCAGTGACATAATTTACAGGAAGTTACATCATTTACAGGAAGAGGATTTCCAACATTTCAAGTCAAGTCAAGTAAAGAGGCTTTTATTGTCATTTCAACTATATATAGCTGACGCAGTACACAGTGAAATGAGACAACGTTTCTCCAGATCCTTGGTGCTACATAAAACAACATAGTCACCTCACACAACATGGAGTTACAAAACACAGAGCTGAGGACTAGACTAAGTCGTCCTAGCCACATAAATTGCATCGTGTGCAGCCTAGTGCAAACAGTGCAAAACGAAACAGTGCAGAACAGACAACACGAGACAGTGCAGGACAAGTACTGTACAGGACAAGTACACAAACACAAAATAGCAGCAACCCGTAACCTACTGTATATATATCTATATACAGTGCAATGTGCAAATTTACAAGTATTAAAGTGACAGTGCCAGTGATGTGGTCGCTCTGTGCTCTCCTAAAGTCAACAACCATCTCTTTAGTTTTGTCCACGTTCAGAGATAGGTTGTTGGCTTTACACCAGGCTGATAGATGTTTCACCTCCTCTCTATATGCTGACTCGTCGTTCTTACTGATGAGACCCACCACGGTCGTGTCATCGGTGAACTTTATGATGTGGTTTGTGCTGTGCATTGCTGCGCAGTCGTGAGTCAGCAGAGTGAACAGCAGCGGGCTAAGTACGCAGCCCTGAGGGGCTTCAGTGCTCAGTGTGGTGGTGCTGGAGATGCTGTTTCCGATCCGGACTGACTGAGGTCTCCCAGTCAGGAAATCCAGGATCCAGTTACAGAAGGAGGTGTTCAAACCCAGTAGGCTCAGCTTCTCGATCAGGTGCTGAGGAATGATTGTGTTGAATGCTGAACTGAAGTCTATGAACAGCATTTGAACATATGTGTCTTTGTTGTCCAAGTGGGTGAGAGCCAGATGGAAAGTAGTGGTGATGGCATCGTCCGTTGAACGGTTAGGATGATACGCAAACTGCAGTGGGTCCAGTGAGTGTGGAAGGTGGGATTTGATGTGCCTCATGACAAGCCTCTCGAAGCACTTCATAGCGATGGGTGTGAGTGCAACGGGACGGTAGTCATTGAGGCAGGAGACTGAAGACTTCAGTCACAAGTAAGTTTCTCTCTTCTATGATGTATAATTTGTTGTTTTATGAGATTGTTGAGGGTGGGGACATCATACAGCATCATTACTGTTACCAATTTGTAACATATTTATTAAAATAATAATTTTTGTATCTTGATATTTACCATATCTACAAGTAATATCCTTCAAATCAAACTGTATGACATCTGCTCTTGTGACCTTGAACATTAGCTAGCTATGTGCAAATTAGCTTGAAATCATCAACCCTGTTACTGTCAGTCCTGTTACTTTTCCAGAGTAACAGGTTTGACATCTAAGTAACCGGAGTGACATTGATTAGGTTTCACTCTAGTCACACAGTTTTAAAAGTTTATTTAGATAAATTGCTAACATTTTTAAAAGTTATCTTGTGTGTATCATTGAGCTGATACCCATATTATGCAGTGTGGGTGCTTATGAGCATTTATTACAGTCTTAGTAACATTTGCTAGTATGCCTCTAATATTTAATGACTTAAGGTGATACTACTGAGGTTGCAGTCTTATTTGCTAGCTAAAGATAATGTAATATTGTTGTTTTGATTAAATTGTTTATATTTATACTTAAATACACTTTTACAGATGCTATTAGTATGCCATTAAGTGCAGCAGAAAAGCAAAGGCGTTATCGTGCTCGCCGAGACCAAGATCCTGAGAGAAGGGCAAAGTACCTTGAATGGGAGAGGAAGAAATGGAGGAGAGACAGAGAACAGGGGAAGAAGAAATTCAATCCAGGTCAAATGTATGCACAGTGGAGGTCCAAATAAATTCTATTGGCCTATTCATGATGATCTTATCTGGTACCTCTATGACGATGTACTCCGCTTCATCCCAGCCCCACTACCAATCACTGGTCACCATGTGGTGATCCAAAGAGATATATGGTTGGATCTTAGAAAGTAAAAGGAGAGAATTTTCATATTCGTTTCTGCAGTAATTCTCCTGTTCTGTTATGAACAGCTGAGCTCCGTTTCTTATTAACATTAATTATAGTATGGTTACATTCTAAGTTTTACATCTCATTTTCCCTCAATGACAGGAAAGTTTTAATTTTCTAATATTATGTTTGTACAGCTGTTAGTCTTTAAACTGTTACACAAAGGTTATATGGCAATAAGTTCTCAGAATTTCATGCATTTACTTTTATCCTTGCCTTAGGGTAAAGTAGGCCTATGTTTTCAGTTTTAATGTGAAGACAATACACTTTCATATGTGATGATTTGTATTGTTCTCAGTGTTTCACTCATCTTCAGTGAGACATGTAACATGTGATAAGTGTTAACGGTCTGGTGATGTTGCATGTTCACCATGTTATTATTTACCTTAATTAATTTGATAGAGTTTTTACCTAACTCAATGTGACTTTTGATACCTACTTCAAAGAGACTTGTGATGTGTGAGGTGTTTATGGTCTGGTTTTACTGAGGATCAGTTTCAATTAAAGTAACGTTCTTCTAAATCTCTTGTTAATGATGTATATGTGTAAATGCAATGACACAAGCGCTGTAAGGTGACTACAGAACCTCACCCCTATCTTGTAATGTTAAAGAAAATGGAAACAAATACCAGCTTAAAAAACTTCTCAAGATTCAAGATTCAAAAATCCCTCCAAATCCCTCAAAACATTACATTTCTTAGAATTCAATGTGCTTCACTAATATAGCTATGCAAATTCCATGCTAATGCAATTTAAAATATGATATAATAATAACAACATCAATAATAAATGCAGTTATGTTTTTAAAAGATACAAATATGTACAGTGTGCTGAAGAATGTGTCTCATCATCCCTGTTACTCTTGTCAGTCCTGTTACTTCATATGTCAGTCCTGTTGCTGTCATTAATTTGATAAAAATGTAAAAATGACAATTAGAAGGGCCACCAAGGTATTACGATTCCAATTAACACTGTAAAATGTTTCAGAAAAGACCTTTTATTCTCTCATAAAAATACTTATATATCTTAATTTATATGTGGTCTACTTTTACAATTTAGATTTTCTGGTCATCTGAAAGATAAAATTG
>CM040993.1:554055-572014 GCA_022985145.1 Pangasius djambal | reverse complement strand
ATATTAAGTAATATCTTTTCACACATGTCCATAAAGGCCCTAAAGTGCTTGATCCCTGATAATTGCTGATAAATGCCCTTATCCAGAGCGACTTACAATAGTGCTTTGAAGTCTATCAAAAATACATTCTGATATTGGCTCACTAGGTCACAAACTAGGAATACCATCAGTCCAAAACTCTGTTGGGGAGGTAATACAGAGTATCAGACAATTCTTTTTTTTTTTTTTGGTAAGTGCTAACTTAAGTACTTTATGAAGAGGTAAGTCTTTAGACGTCGTTTGAAGACTGCCAGTGACTCAGCTGTTCGGACATCTAGGGGAAGTTCATTCCACCACCTTGGTGCCAGAACAGAGAAGAGTCTCGATGCATGCCTTGCTTGTACCCTGAGAGATGGTGGGACCAGTCAAACAGTGCTACAGGATCAGAGGGCGTGTTGTGCCGTGCGAGCTGTGATAAGTGCTTTGAGATAAGTGGGTGCTGGTCTGTTTTTGGCTTTGTAGGCAAGCATCAGTGTTTTAAATCTGATGCAGGCAGCTACAGGAAGCCTAGCATAGCATAGCATAGGGTGATGTGGGAAAATTTAGGAAGGTTGAAAACCAATCGTGCAGCTGCATTTTGGATTAGTTGCAGAAGACGAATGGCACTCAGAGGCAGACCTGCCAGGAGTGAGTTGCAGTAGTCCAGTCTTGAAATGAAGGGACTGAACAAGCACCTGTGTGGCCTGTGTGGAAAGAAATGGACGAATTCTTCTGATGTTATAAAGGAGAAATCGACATGAGCGTGTCAGATTAGCAATGTGAGAGAAGGACAGTTCGGTTTTGCTGGGATTAAATTTCAGCTGATGAGCTGTCATGCATGATGAGATGTCTGCCAGACATGCTGATATCCGAGCAGAAACATAAGTGTCTGAGGGAGGGAAGGAGAGGATGAGTTGAGTGTCATCTGCATAGCGGTGGTATGAAAACCCATGTGAGAATGTCGCACAAGAATGTCCATCCTCCTGTTGTGGGTGGGGAACATCATTCCATCATTTCAGTGTGCATCCTTTAGCTGCTGCAAAAGTAAAGTAAAAAATTATGTTTCCAGTCTGATTCTAAAGCCATTCATATGTTATATACTGTATATATATATATATATATATATATATATATATATATATATATATATATATATATATATATATATATATATATATATATATATACACACACACACACACACACACACATATATACAGGTACAGTGCCATAAAAAAGTATTTTCTCCTTTCCTGATTTCTGCACGTTTCTCCCAGTGAGTAGTTTCATATCAACTAAAATTTCATATGAATTCTAAAATTTCTAATGAATTCATATATGTGACTTTTTGGAAGGTCAGAGAACTATAAAATAAAAAGATGATTAGTGCAATTATCTCATATAAATCCTCATGTGTCATTGTATTAAAGATCAGTGGTCGTACTGTTTACAATACTGTTGTAAGGATTATATCTACTGTATTTTGTCTGCTATGGTTTCCAATTGAACTATGTCTGGTGGCTTTAAAATTGTGTATTATTGTTGTATCACATACATGAATTCATTAGGAGAGATAAAAAAAAAGAGAAAAGAGAAGGGAAATCATGAAGAACTGAAGGTAGTGGCTTTACCTGTTTGTTCACAATTAGGCCTACTCACAAAAAGTGTCCAGTGATTTCCATCATCTAGAAGGGCACCAATGATTGTAGCTTTTAAATATCTCATTCTGAAATGACAGAATAGTTGAAATCAAAACAAACATTTTCAGGTTTAATAATAATAATAATAATAATAATAATAATAATAATAATAATAATACTTTATTTGTTTATATATTTTTATTTATTTATATATTATTTATATAATAATTTATTTATTTATATATTATTTATATATTAATAATTTTTGCTCTCAGAACAATACTTTGTAAATCAGGGCACGGAAATATACTGCAATACAACTAATGTAGCACACTGATTACCAAAATAAAAATGGCACTTCGTGTCAAAATGCTCCGGTTCTACGTTAAGATGGCTCTAAGTTGCAGTTATGTTTTATTTTCACTTAATAAATAAATTTGGTTGCATGAAGACGTGATGGTACACCAATGGACTTACCTCTTGATGGATAGGGTCGTATTGGAGGGAATTTTTTAAATGGATCGCGGTGGTCGGGTTTCTTGGAGCTCGCTGATGACATCAGGGGTAAATAAAAATATTGTTCCAGGAACAACAAAACAATGTTAATCCAGGAATACTTGGCAAAATCACTGCGATCTCTGCGACCCACTTGCAGTCACTTGTCACTTACCCAACGCCCCCCGCCTACCCACCTACCCTCTGCCTTACCCAACTAATAATAATCATAATAATAATAATAATACATTTTATTTATAAAGCACTTTACATTTTAAAGAAAATCTCAAAGTGCTAACTACCCACCCACACACCATCCTACCTACTCATGGACCTGCCTACCTACCCATGCCACCTAGCAATCTACCTAACAACCTACCTTCCTGCTTACCCACACAGTTTCCTCCCAACCTGTCTACCCACCTACCTACGTAGCCAATGCATTAACCCAACCACCCCTACACACACCTAGCTGTACACCCAACTAAACACCTACCAGTCTACCTACCTTCCTACACAACTATCCGCCAGCCTGCTTACCTACACACCACCTACACAAATGTCTCACCTATCTGCACACTCACACCTGATCATCTACACACACATACACAACTGCCTGCACACACTTACCTACATCTACATCATCTACACACCTACACAGCTACTCACCCACACTCACAAACCTGCTAACACACACACCTACAGACACACGCATAAACATACAACTACACACACACACCCACACACACACATGCCTTCTTACCCACTAGGGATGGATTTACGGGATATATGACTATTAAAAAGATATTCCCATTTTTTTCAACATCTACATATTGCTAGTATACATTGGCATGAAATGTTGTTTCTCCCGGACCATGGTGCAACACATAACAGTATGCAAGACTACATAAATTGCAAATATACAACAGTGTCAGATGAGTGCAGGACAATAAATACACAGAACATAGGCTGTAAAGTGTAAACTATTTTGTAGTGTAGCAGCAATAAGTATAGCAGCAATATTGGCAGCAGTGTATTTAGTGGTATTTAGTCATACTGTGTTAGGTGTTTGACTAGCCCAGGTGAGAACTGGGAGGCAGCAGGGTGCTGAGTAATCTGATTGCCTCAGGAAAGAAACTGTTGTGGATTCTGCTGGTGGTGGGACGGATGCTCCTATACCTTCTGTCAGATAGCAGGAGAGTGAAGAGTCCATGAGAGGGGTCATCCACAATGCTGGTGGCTTTGTGGATGTAGCGGTTGTTTGTAAGATACGTCGATAGTGGGTAGAGAGATGATGATAGATGATCTTTTCAGCTGTTTTCACAATCTTCTGTAGGGTCTTGCAGTTGGATGCCCTTTGGACGTCTCTGTAGAAGGTGGTGAGGATGGGAAGGGGGAGTTTGGCTCTCTTCAGCCTCCACAGGAACTGGAGGCACTGCTGGGCCTTCTTGGCTACGCAGGTGATGTTGAGAGTCCAGGAGAGGCCCTCCGTCATGTGCGCACGAAGAAAGTTGGTGCTTCTGAGCATGAACTTACTGTATGTAGAAATAATGTTGAAACAGCCTGCAGTATCTACTCCACCACATTTCACACTATCTTGAATTTTCAACATAGTGTATCAACCACTACTGTGCAGCATGTGAGAGCTCAAATCTCATAGTTGTGAAGCACTGATTAAAATGTCACCTTGTCTCTTGTGTTTGATGTAAGTCACGTAAGCAGACGTATCTAAAATGATTTAGATATGTCTGCTTACATCTGCTTACTACTGCTTAAAATAGTCACATTGTCTCCTGTTTGATGAAAGTCATACTTGCCTCAAGACTATTAAAAATAATTCCCCATTTTCAAAGAATGGCCGGGTGGGGCAGGTCAGGTGGGGCAGACTGGATTAGGTAGGCCGAATGAGGCAGGCTTGGTGTGGTAAGGGAAACAGAATGAACTTCCTGTCTAACACATATAGGCAAAAGGCTATATTTTTGGTCCAAATGTAGTAGTGGTAACATTCATACAAAAAAAATCTTTCCCACAAATTAAAAAAGTAGATCCTTACAGTATAAACACATCAACACATGCGATATGGCCAATCACAAAAAAGAGCAAAAAAAAAAAAAAAAACAAAAACACCAGCAACTTTAACTAATAGTCAAAGTAGAAGTACTTGCCAGTTATGTTATATATCTCCTGAGCCATCTTGCAGTTGGTTTGCTGTGTTGTAGTCCCTGCTCTTTTTTCTCCACCCTGGATGTCTGCTTTACTGACCGAGTTCTGACTGCTTTCTTCTCCCCTGGAATTCTACAACTGTGGCATCACAATACAGAATTTTAGTCATTAGAATCTGAGTCCCAACCAAACCCAACCAAACACCACACCCCCCACTCCCCAAAACGTCCTGTAATGCAATTAGCAGAAATGAGTAGAAATGATGTGTTTATGATTTTAAAAATTCGTAGTGCATTGCTGTAAATAAGTGCACAATCCACAGATAATGTTCAAATTATATAGACATTTAAGTAATTTATATTTTTGAGATGGAGCTCTTATTCACAAGCCAAAACAGTTAAGAAAATGTTCATGTAAACACATGATTGGCTGTGATTACATACAAAGATGCTCTCAGATCCAGATGAATTCATTCTGATTGCAGATTCTAAATAAACTGTTTATATTTCCCAAATGGGACTCTCTTTATAAAATCTGGGTTTATCTAAATGTTAGTTGTAATCCAATCCTAAACTATGCGTTATGCATGGAGCGACATAATAGTGAACACTTTACCATGTAATATGGAGTGTGTGAGTCTGGTCAGAAAGACCGGCCCATCCTGCAGTTTATACACTGCCATTTTGCAACATGGAAGTAAGCAATAGTGAGTATTTCTTCTTTTTGTCTGAGACTTCCTGTTCATTTCATAAGCACTTGCTTGTAAATGTTGTAAAGTAACAAAAGTACTGAGAGTTATTGCTATTATTATTATTATTATTATTATTATTATTATTATTATTATTGTTGTTGTTGTTGTTGTTTTTTCAGTTAAGGAGAACTGTGTGATCACTGTTAAAACTGACATCTTAGCAAGTGAAAATGTCTTGAATCAAGTCAAATTTATCTCATATTTCACATAAGATTATTAAACCTATTTTGAGATAGTTTTACTCTTTTTAAGCTTTACATTTTCTTCTTCTATTACTCAAAGTACTTTAGAAAAAAACACACTCCTGAAACAATTGAATCCTTGCCTGCATCAGCTGCTGATTAGGGACACTGGACACCATTGGACTCTAAACCTCAGTAACAGTTAACTTTGTTCACATGCAGTTTAACTTTTAATGTAACGTTAACATTTAACGTACATGGGCAGTGGTGGCTCCTGAGGGCCTTGAGTAACCCTCTCTGCTCCAGGGCCTGAGCTATGACATCAGCTTCCTAACAAGCTGGAATATGCAAAGAAAAGAATTTCACTGTACTATAATGTATGTGTGACAAATAAATGCTTCTTCTTTTTCTCTTCATTTATGTGTTGATATCTACATATCCCAACGGAGTTTTCACTGGAACATCGGAGCCCAAACAATTTCTCCTCTGTTGGCGTTCATGCCACAAAGTGAAAAGAGCAAACATATGGTGGCTTCAGTGGTTTTTGTAATATTCAAAGCTCCTCATGTTTAGGAGACAGATGGAGATCCTCTCACATCCACATTCAGCTCTGCTCTGCCTGCATTCTCCACCAAAATATGTAGGACATTAGATCAGCTCAGTAGGGGAAATTTTGCAAACTTAATATTTTAATAGCTGAACAACTACTCGTCCAGCAATAAGTTGAAATTAGTGTATTTATTAATAGTGCATGGAATATTTACCTCCTTGGCCTCCGGCAATAATATCCTAAATATAGTGAAACATTATATTGAGAGCACAGTAACAAGATCAGCAGTTTAAGGACAGAGACACAAGATACTTGCTTTAAAATCAGACAAGACTTTATTACCATTCTAAAACACAGAAACTAATCTAACTTGCACAGACACACACACACACGCACACATACACAAACAGGGGTAAAAATGGCTTTGAACAGAGAGTGAATGAAATTCCAAGTTTCTACAGTTTCTCGGACCATGACCTGAATGAACCATCAACTTATTAATTTAACCTTCGCTTCATTTAGAAGGGCTTGTATTAAATGCACCAGTTCAGCAAATGCACCAGTTCAGCAAGAATCTGGAGGTACTATACTTGCGTTGGTGTTGCCAGGGACTCCCTCATTGTTTGGAGGGGTTTTGCAGCGATATTGATTGGTCGGTGGTCTGGTTGGCCTTAAGTAGCGTCTTGGAGGGCCAATAATGATGATAAACAGAGTGAGGCGCGAACCTGGCGGAGTCTCGTAGGCGGGTTGCAAAACATTGATGAGTGGTTCACAGCGGTGCAAAGGCAGGAGTTGGAGGCTTTGTCTGGATGCGGAGCAAGCGTGATCTGCATCTGCAGACACATAGAGCACTGTTCCCTTAACACGTTTACCAAGACACTCAATGTAGACCCCATGCTGTTTGAGAGAGGCTAAATGACAAAGAAGTGGGTACAGTACTTTGTCATAACCACACGCTTTTACTGTTGCAGTGTTGCACAAAAGGGCAATCTGTATGGAGTTTTGTGGGGATCTGTATTATCCAGGCAAGTTTGCAATAACTGCACACATATTATGTTTTCTTCTAGATGTTCCTAAAGGGTTAGCCACTTCAAAATCATCAATGTACAGGCCCAGAGTGATTGTGAATTCATCACAACTAAGAAGCTAGAGCTAGAGCCATTTCTACATGTTCTATATTCATGTGGTTTATGTTCTTGTTTTGACATAGCCTTATCCAAAATATCTTTCTTGTTCATCAGTTTCTGTAGCATCTGGAAGAGGGGGACATATGCTACTGTTTTCATTCTTTTCTCAACTACATACTCTATAGGCATTACCAGAGGAAAGTTGTGCATGACAAATGATGTTCTCCTTTTACTGGTTGCAAGACATCCATTTTTTCCACAATATTTGAACAATATGTCATTCTCTGCCACAGTTTCAAACACCTCTTTCACAACTGACTCATCAATATGTCCAAATTGTTTCTGAAGAACAGCCTTCTCATTCTTGTGCAAAAGTGTCTGGGACAACTGAGCTATTTGGCAAAGCTGTTGAATTACTTCCTGAAGAGAGATCTTTTGTATATAAAGGATGGTTTGTGTTTTTAAAAATAGAGCTCCTAAATTATGCTCCACCTGTTGTCCTAAATCTTGAGATTCTGTCTTGCTTGCTTCTGCATTGCCATCATCCTGGCCTAATTCATCTGGAAGCATCTCCAGCAAAGCACACTCCCAAGTATCATTAACCGTCATCATTTTCATTCCCATTACTCTACTGTTAACTCTCGTTTAAACATTCCCTCTTTGTGATATCAGTGCTGCTTAATTTTGTGTGCTTTGAACACTACAGCCTTGACATGGACACTGAACCTTTTGGTGGTCTTTGACACCACACACACTCTCACACACACGCTACTCTTTGTCTGTTCCTATTTAGAATTAGCCTCTTAGTTCTCTGAAGAAACATTCATTATACAAAACCACCATTAAAAATTTAGGAGGGCAGACAGAATTACTTAAAATTTTCAAATGAAGTCTTTTTTATGTGTAGATGTTTAAAGAGTGTCTATATAGCTTCAGTTTCAAAGAATGTCAATACAGACCTAGAATTATTATATTTACATTTATAAATAAAATATTTTGTCATAATAATAACAATTTAATTAATTAATTAAATCAATTAAAAATGACAAAATATTGAATGTTCTTTGCTTTTTCTACTAAAGCCAAACAAGACATCAGCTAGACAAAGACTAAAATCTGACTCAATATGGTCTATGATAAATCTACACTGAAAAAAATGACTAATTATGAGATTGAATTATGTAGAGTGAGCGTGATCAATTCACATTGTATTAACATACCAATTACATTATGAAATCCTGTGAGGACTTTGGCACAGATATGAACTATAACTGTTATAGATTTAAATATAGAATTAAATTAATGCAATCAAAACAAGGGTTGTAGAATAGAGCAGTGGTAAGGTGACTATGGCAAAATGCCTGCAACCTGGGTTTGATCCTTAGATTGAGTGAGAATGTGGAGTTTGATTTTATTCAGGGTTTTGAAAATATACATGATCAAATCATGTTGGATGTACGAAAACAAATTGTGTTAATGTAACTCAATTCAATCATGTGGACTGATTTGAATTCAGTAAATTCAATGAGCTTTTCTTTTCCAGGCCCCTTATCTACAGCTGCTTTAAAAAGCATGATGGAACAACAACAACAGCATATTCTTTTGGAGTGACTGGTATCCTATATCTTGTTAAAAATTAAATCTGCAGAACTAAGCAATAATCCTTTTTCATCAAATAACTGTTCATCTATTTGCAAACCAGTTTTCATAGACCAGTAATTTTTTTCTTGGATAGAATGTATCTATTATTCCACATAAAGTATATATGAGGTGAAAGATTTTGCTTGTAGATGAGGGGCCAAGGCAAACAACACCTGTTAATGAAAGTTGTACAATTTTTAAAGGATATTTTTAAAAAATATATCATTAGGCACAACATTCCAAATTGATAGATGATTGTTTAACAACTTTTTTAATCCAATTATCCTTAAATGAAATGTTTAGTATTGTGAAATCCAGGAAGTTAAGTTCTCCATATTCATAATGACAGATTTTTTTAAATGTAGTGCATTTTATATTTCCAAATTAATTTTAGAACCATTTTGTTTTAGCATTACTGTTTTAGCAATTTGACTATTAACACTCAATCATGTTTGTGCATATGCTACATCGGCGTTTTTTTATTTTTATTTTTATTTATTTTATTTTTTTGCTTCCCTACACTCCACCTGTGGGAATTTTTTAATTAATTTTCTATATGCAGTATAACAAAACCAGAAGAACAACATTACAACACAACCTTCCTACCCCCCTTCACACATTATGAAATCTGGTGTAAGACAGGAAAAAAAGGGGGGGCATTAGATAATAAAACATTGTTGCTTACAAACCCAATGATAATTGCATACAGACAGATAAATCTGACGCTCTTGATACATGTAGGCAAGAAGGAAAACAAACAGTCCAAAAAAGGAAAACATTAAAGTGCATTAAAAAAAATAATACACAAACAGATCGCATAATCAATCTCCAAACATTTTTCCCCTAACCATTCCTAAACTGATGAATCAACTCGGTAAGAATGGTTTCCAAATTCTAAAGAAATGACCCACCCTCTGATGGACAAACCCAGTCAGTCTTTCCAATGGGTAATACTGCAAAGACCAAAGAGATACGGATGTTTTTTTTTTTTTAAGAGTCTGCTTAGCTGCAAGTAATAATGGCTGCACCAGTACAGATTCATCTGTGCTGCCAGCTTTAAGGGCTAGTATACAATGTAAGGATGTGACCAAGAATCTTGCCTATCTTTGAAATAATTTCTGCCAAAAACTTCTGGACCTCTGGGCATTCCTCTTAAGGCTCTGAAAACGCTATTTAGGCAGTTTCAAGCGCTACGAGCTTCGTGAAGTGGTTTTTCTAATAAACACATATGTGCATATGCATGAAGTCCATTTCAGTGATATTTATTGCATCTTTAGGATGAAAAATGACACGAGATATAATTGTTTATATTAAAAGGCATGCTTTGACAATGACGTGTGCAATAGTGTAAATCGTGAAAAAACATGTTTGGAACTTCAGTACTTGTCAAATGTACAATGACATTGTTATTTTTGACAAACCTCTGTGTGCTAATACAGGTGTGCTCTTTAGGCGCAGAAAACGCTATTTAGACAGTTTCAAAGCGCTACGAGCTTGGGAAAGAGGTTTTTCTGACAAACGCAAATATTAACGTGCGTGACCTGCTTGCAAATCACATTTTTCACATGTATATATTAAAAATGATAATATGATTATTTGTTTTATAAAGCATAGCTCATTAATAAAATATAAAAAAGTAAAAATTCCTGTCTGAAAAGTAATTATTCATCAAATATGATTCAGCAAAATGGATTAACACTGAAGACGTACTAGCAATGTTGTGTTCTTTAGGCGCTGAAAACGTTATTTAGGCAGTTTCACAGCGATAGGAGATTGGGAAAGTGTTTTTTTTTTCTGTCAAACGCTAATATTAACTTGCATTATGTGCGTGAAAATAAATTTTTTACATGTATATATTAAAATTGATATGTTTCTTTGTTTTTTTTATTTTATAATGCATAGTTCCTTGATTTATTTAAAGACATGAGTGTTAACAGGGTCACAACTTCTTCAGGCGCTGAAAACGCTATTTATTTAGTTTCAAAGCGATAGGAGCTTGGGAAAGTGGTTTTTCTGACAAACGCAAATATTAACTTGCATTATGTTCTTGCAAATCACATTTTGGACATGTATGTATTAAAAATGATACTTAAATGATTGTTTGTTTTATAAAGCATAGCTCATTAATTTAATATAAAAAAGTCAAAATTCCTGTTTGAAAAGTCATTATTCATCAAATATAATTCAGCACAATGGATTAACACTGAAGACGTGTGTACTAGCAGTGTTGTGTTCTTTAGGCGCTGAAAACGTTATTTAAGCAGTTTCAAAGCGATAGGAACTGGGGAAAGTGGTTTTTGTGACAAACGCAAATATTAACGTTTTTGTAACAACCACAAATATTCAGGTACATGATGTGATTAAAAATAAAATTTTTCAAATGTATATATATATATTTTTTAATTATCGTAAATATGAATTTGTTAAGGAAGTCCAAAAAATTTAAAATTACTAAAATTCATGTGTGAAAAGTCATTACTAATCAAACTTTATTACAATTGCTTAATATACACTTTATGTACACACATACATGTTATATAAGTGCATATATATATATATATATATATAATAATATATATACTTGAAGCGAGAAATACCTGAATACTGAGTTCACCTCTGCTCTCCAAATAATTGTTGAAATGAGAGTCAAGGAGCAAAATATTTTTATTAACCATTTTCCTGTTGATAAAGACGTTGTTTGTCGACTAGAAATGGTCATGAACAACGTGCGAGGTTTTGCTAAAAATTGGGATTCGATGTAAATAATGTATCCTTTGCACACTTACTTGCAACAAGGTTTATTTTTCATGTTTGCTGAACCTTTTAAATGCAAAACTAGTCATGTATTATTCATCTTAACCGATACGTGTGTTTTACAATCGTTTAGAAAGGAAAATGTTGACGGATTAGGCGCTTCTGGTTCCTGGTAGGTTAACAGACCAACGGGATTCATACTGAGCCTATATGCTAAGTTTCAATTAGCTTTGAATATATAGGTGTTTTTGGGAAACGATATACATTTTATTTTTCAATGGTTTATGGTTGATCTCCATTTCAATATCCATTTTTTCATTGTTTTGTTGATTTCACTAAACAGTTTTTCAATACTTTTGTAACATGCGTGAGTGATTTGAAAGTAATTGGTTTGTATTTTATTTCCATCCCTCAGAGAAACATGACATAGACAGTCATGCTCTGACTGTCTATAAGAACCAACTCTGGATATATTGAACCTCTGATAGTGACACCTCCCAAATTTAGTAGTATATTGTGCGATCTTATTATTAGGGTAAATGTCCATCAACATCCTGAACCTTTCACACATAGCTGGGTTTTGCACCTTACCTGTAGCAAAGTGAACAATGTTATGCTTTATGATTAAAATTTGAAAATCTTTGTCCAAAATCTCCTTCCTTTGGCCAGTTTGTAGTTTTTTTTTTTTTTGGACCCTACCTTCCTTTAAAAAGGAATCAAAAGCTTTAGTTACCTCAGTTCTGGTCTTGTTTTCTAACACACTTACCCAGGCATATTTGGATAAATTATCTATACACATTACCATAAATTTTGTGTTGTCATTACTCTCTGACAGGTTGCTCATGTCAGCTGAATCAGCTTGCCATTGTACATCAAAGTTCTTTACAAAAAAAACTTGTTTCTTTTAAACTTTACAGATATTGATTTATGTAAACTGTACATCCTGCTCTGCTAACCATTTTTTTTAAATTTCTGAATTATTAACTCTTTTACCTATTTTCTCAACAATAGCTCTTCACAAACTCTCAATGGTACTATGTGTCTGATATATTCTTCATCAATTCTTCATTACATAATATATATTCTTCATCCATCTTTAATTCATTTTGAAGTATCAGAACAATAATGATAAAAACACAGGTATAGATTAAGCATTTAATCTCAGAAAACGTATGACGTGAGTAAGGTTTATATTTTTTATGCATTAAATATTCAATCAAATATAAAATCAAAGTTTACTGACATCAACATTTTCTATTCTAAGTAATTTAAAACGCACATATGCATAAGGACTTGACTATTTTTGTACTCAAAAGGTGAATTGAATAAAGAATCCCAAAATCACTAGTGTCCGCCTCCTTGGAACAATGCCACATATATTCCATTAAGGTACTTACTAAATTAGCACTAGGAGGACATAAGGCATCTAAAATTAAGCTACAATACTGTCGGCCACAAGTTGACTGTTTAGGGAGATTATTTGTATACAGAGCTAAAGCAATTGCTCCAGCCCAGCTAGAAGGTATCAGTAAAGCGCCACTACCACAGACAGTAGGGCAAATGATGACCTTTTTAGGAATGACAGGATTTAGTTCTGACTGGATAGAGGACTATGCAATTAAAACTGCACCTTTGAGGGTAGTCATGAAGCAAGCAGGGCATCAGAATTTGCATTCACCATTAGTGTGGAACAGTGAAGCACTGTTAGCTTTTGAATCATTGAAAAAAGAGTTTCACTCTACACCAGCTTTAGCCACTCCAGATTATACTAAACCATTTCACCTTTTTTTTTGTATATGCATCAGCAGTTCTAATGCCGGAAACATGCAGTGGTAGAAAGAAACAGCCTACTGCATATTACAGCACCAAACTGGACAGTATAGCACAGGGATATCCTCCTTGTTATCAACAGGGATTAGCTGTTTTATACTATGCATACGAAAAAGCATCTACTGTGACTATGGGTTTATCCAGTGATCATTTATACACATCAAAATGTAGTGATATTATTAGAACAAGGAAGATTTGTTCTAACTCCGGCTAGGTGCTTAGCCTATTCATCTCTTTTGACATACACAGACATCACTATTAAGTGCTGCATAACAGTACATCCACCAGACATGGTTCCTTTAGAACATGAAGGACAGCGTCATGATTGTGTAGCAAACTCACTGGCTTTTACTTGACTTCGACCTGACTTAGAGTCCATGTTGAATATTATCTGTACGGTTCTTGTTTTAGAGACTATTTGGGCAATCATGCATGGTTTTCAGTGGTGAGAAGACAGAATGAGGTTGTAAGCAACCGTTTTCTTCTCAGTTGGCTGAATTGAAAGCTCTTACTGCAGCATGTCAGTTAGCTAAAGGTCAATTCGCAAATATATATATACTGACTCCGCTTATGCTCATGGTGTTTTTCATTTATTTGGAGCTATCTAGAAGCAGAGAGGATTTAAGAAAAGTGATAGGAGACCCATCCAACATGCTCAGCAAATAGTTCAGCTGATTTCAGCTATGATGCATCCAAGGCGTTTAGCAATTAATTATAAAATGCCAGGCACATAAGAAAGGAAATGATTTTGTTATCAAAGGCAACAATGTTGCAGACATAGAAGCTAAGAAAGTTTCTTGGTGCCAGGTAGCAGTAATGGCCCTAATGGTACTCATTCAGCCTGAGCCCAATTTGAATGATATTGTTGGCATTCAGGGACAGGCAAATGCTTATGAGCATTCAGAGTGGCATCAGAGAGGAGCTACTAGAGATGTAAATGTTATATGGCGCTCACATGAAGGACTTCTCACCGTATTAATTTTAGATGCTCATGGCTTCAACCACTGTGGAAGGGGGTAGGTATTACGGAAAATAAAACAACAGGGATATTGGTCTCCATATCTACAGGCTATGGTAGATAATTTCTTATCTGAATGTGAAGTCTGTTCACAGAATAATGTCAGGAAGGGAACATCAGCACCAATACGGCACATACCAGTACCAGAAGGACCATTCAAACATCTGGTAATAGATTATGTAGACATGGTAAGAAGTGTAGGAGGAAAAAGGCATCTGTTGGTGATAATAGATAGGTTCAGTAAGTGGGTAGAAGCTGTGCCATCAAAAGATCAGGTTGCAGGAACAGTGATTAAGTTTCTGACAAGAGAAGTGATTCCTAGGTTTGGCATACCTTCTCAGATAAGTTCTGACAATGGTTCGACATTTGTTCAGAGAACAGTGAAAACTGTGTTGCAGCAGTTAAGAATAAAACAGCATTTGGGGTGTGTTTATTATCCTAAATCAAAAGGAATGGTGGAGAGGGCGAATGGTACTCTTAAGGCTAAACTGAATAAGATATGTGCTGATACGAAACTGAATTGGGTTGATGCTTTACCTCTTGCTCTGACGAGTTATTGCATTAAGAGCAACAGAATTACTAACCTGTCACCACATGAAATGCTCATGGGTCGACCCATGGCTGTGCCATATTTGAGGGGTCCTTATGATGGACCACCTCTGGAGCAGTTACAAATGAAAATGAGAGCTTACATGCATCAACTAACCGCAGTACATGAAACTATCTGTTCACAGGAACAAAGCAGGGAGCCAAGAGAAGTGCCGTGTCCAGTTGTTCCTGGAGATAAGGAACTAAGAGTGTTCAGACAAAAGTGGAACAAACCTAGAAGAGAAGGACCATACACAGTGGTAAGAGCGATGCCTATAGTGGTGTAGGTTGAAGGTAATACTACCTGGTATCATTTGAATCACTGTACAAAGGTACCTAGACAAAGGAGAGAAGAAGATATTCAAACCGTTGAAGAAGAGGGAGATTTAGTGGCAGCCTCACCAGAAAGTAGTCAGGGAGAAATAGAAGATGAAGGAGAGAGAGAGAATCAGAAGCAGGCCCTATTCATGCAGGGGACAGCGAACTAGAACCTGAAGGAGAAGATGAACCAGCTGTTGCATCTGATGTTCCATCTGAAACTGATGAGCCTGCTGTGCCTGCTGAAGGGGAAGAAGAGGAGCCATTGTCAGCTCCAGCTGAACAGGAAAGTGCAGTTGAGTTGATGAGTTTCTTGCTACACTTACTGCAGACTCAGGCCTGTCCGCTAGTCAGCAAGCAACATTCTCAACAATTGACTTCTCAGCCCTTAACTGGCCCTCAGGCCTTGACTGGCTCTCAGATGAGTAAAGGCAGTGAGAGAATAATTAACCCTGCATATCAAGGAGTTGCACATGAAATGTTGAATGACACTGCAAATGAGATAACGTATGATGCATTGTTACAGGAAGTGCAAGATAACAAGTGGTATAAATGGGCTGAATACACTGCTGGTAGTTTGAATAAGGGTAATGGTATGCTCACCTTCTCCATTGAGCAGAGTTGCAGTGGTACAGACCCCATCTGATTACAGACATTGTGCAGAATACAATAGGCAGTATTGTGCATAATAATAGAACAGACTACTCGTACTGCCCAGCTGAGTGTTTAACGTATTTAGGCAACCCGCTTTATAATTTAATGCATAACACAGAGGCATGGAAAGGGTGGTGCCCACAACTGGATGTCAGAATAAAGGAAAAAGTAGAGAGACACCACAGCGGTCTAACATAGATTTCACTTTGGAGTATGAATGCTTTAACAAGTTATATGGGAAGCATGATTTGGGTAAATTCCAGGGTAACTGTGCAGTAATATGGCACTTGGATTCCCGCCTCTTTGGACGCACAGAATATACCCAGTGGTCAGAAGGTCATGCACTAGCAACAGTAACCACCAGTGTGACAGTAGTACTGGCCTCGACTCACTAAGATGACACTTGCATGAATCTAAACTCAGAAAATTGCATAGATCAGGTGTATGAAGACTAGTGGACCTTTCACTCCTCTCTGGAACCACCTGACCAGCCACATACATGGAAAACTTCAAAAAACATCACATCTATTCTGACTGTGTGAAAGGCCTGAAGACTGAGTTAACCTCTGATTTCCAAAAAGATTGTTGAACTGAGAGTCATCAACAAAAGTATTTTTATTAATCATCTTACTGCTCATATAGAAATTGTTTACCAACTATAAATGTTAAAGAGCAATATGAGAGATTTTGGGATTCTTTATTCAATGTAAAAACTGTTTTATCTTTTATCTTTCATGTTTGCTGAACATTTTAAGTACAAAACTATTCAAGTCCTTATGCATATGTGTGTTTTACAATTACTTAGAATAGAAATTGTTGATGTCAGTAAAATCTTTCATTTTATATTTGAAATGTACAAATGTACATTGTATAAAAAATATATACCTTACTCACGTCATAAGTTTTCTGAGATTAAATGCTTAATCTATACCTGCGTTTGATCATTATTGTTGTGATACTTCAAAATGAATCAACGATGGCTGAAGAATATATACTATATAATGAAGAATATGTATTATCAGACCCAGGGTCACATGGTAGCATTGAGATTTTGTGAAGAGCTATTGTTGAGAAAATAGGTAAAAGAGTTAATAATCCTGAAATTTAAAAAACTGGTTAGCAGAGCCGGATGTGTACAGTCTACATAAATCAGTATCTGTAAAGTTTAAAAGAAACAAGTTTTTTTTATAAAGAACATTGATGTACAATGGCAACTGATTTAGTTGCCATGAGCAGCCTGTCAGAGAGTAATGACAACACAAAATTTATGGTCTTGTCTATAGATAATTTATCCAAATATGTGTGTTAGAAAACAAGACCAGAAATGAGGTATCTTAAGCTTTTGATTCCTTTTTGAAGGAAGGTCGGGTCCAAAAAAACCTACAAACAGGCCAAAGGAAGGAGATTTTGGACAAAGATTTTCAAACTTTAATGATAAAGCATAACGTTGTTCACTTTGCTACAGGTAAGGTGCAAAAGCCAGCTGTGTGTGAAAGGTTCAGGACGTGGAGACCAGGACCAGGATGTGGAGATCTCTAACAGCATTCAACATGAGAAATACAGTGACTTCGTACAGGTTTTGGTTCAAGCATACAATCACAATTACCATTCCAGCATCAAAATGAAGCCTCTCAAGGTCAATGAATCCAATTCCTTCAGAATATTTAAAACCCTCTGTGGACTATTTTCATCAAAAATAAAGAAACAGAAAGTCAGGTTAAACGTTAGTGATACTGTTCAAATTTCCCATTTAAAAAGACAGTTTGAAAAAGGCTATGAGCAAAACTTTATGGATTTTAAAATTTCTAAACAGATACCGAGAGATCCCCTTGAATATAAATTACAAGACTATGATGTTGAAAACATTGAGGGAACAGTTTCTGAACCTGAGTTACGAAGGGTTATTATAGACCTAATTTGCACTAATGCACTTTAATCTTAACCAAGCTTTACGTGCTTTTTGAAGTGTGCTCTTCGTGGGCTGAAAACGCTATTCCGAGAGTTTCAAGGCGCCAGGGGCTTGGGAAAGTGGTTTTTCTAACAAACGCATGCATGCACCTCAGTAAATCACTTTGAAATGACATTTTTCACAAGTTTGTGAAGAATAATGATTTCAAGTGTGAATAGATTTAATAAAATGCTATAATTGATATTTAAAAAAAGGTTTTTAATTATAGGTATTAGTTGACATAAAAGAGATAAAAAAGTGTTACAGACTCAAAATCATGGA
>CM040993.1:531687-542839 GCA_022985145.1 Pangasius djambal | reverse complement strand
GTATATCCACCTTCCTTCTCTCCATCATATCAGCCAGCTCTCTACCTTTCCCTGTCATAGTACCAACATTCAGAGTTCCTATTCTCAGTCCTACACTCTTACCTTTCCTCTTCTCTCTCTGTCTACGCACTCTCCTCCCTCCTCTACTTCTTCGACCAACAGTAGCCCAATTTCCACCGGCGCCCTGTAGGTCACCGGCACCAATGACGGTCGTTGTTAACCCGGGCCTCGACCAATCCGGTATGAAATGCAGAGTACTGACGATTCGCATGATTAAATTTGCCAATGTTTTACACCGGATGCCCTTCCTGACGCAACCCTCTCTATTTATCCAGGCTTGGGACCGGCACAGAAGTCACTACACTGTGACCCCCATGGCTAGATTACCTTTGACCTATCTAAACTGTTATTTAGAAAGCCACTGTCTTTTCACCTAACAACAAATGTGTGTGTGTGTGTGTGTGTGTGTGTGTGTGTGCGCGCACATGCTTCATCTGGGGAAATAACAGAGAGGTCACAAAAAGAGAACTGTTATATAAATCTAAAAACTAGCAAGTCTTTTGTTACAGAAATTGGAAATATACTAAAGATGCTTCCTGTAAAATTGTAACACAAGCAATGAATGACAAGGGTGGTTTTATTTATTACAAATCTTTATCAAGGGCAAACTTTAGTTCAATTCAATTCAATTTTATTTGTACAGCTTTACAGAAATAAATGGATTCAAAAATTATATTGTAAATATGTGAATTTATTCTAATGAGTGAGCCAGAGGTGACGGTGGTGAGGAAAAACTCCCTGAGACAATATGAGGAAGAAACCTTGAGGGAACCAGACTGAATCTGCATCTGGGTGCAAAGGATAGTGCGATTATAAATAAATCCCTTCTATTATTGTGTACTATATGGACAAATAGTGCAATTGTGCAACCAGTAAATTCATCACAGTTCTTCAGGTCGTACATATGGGGCCAGCCCCAGCAGCAGCGAGCGAACTCAACCGATGAGAACTCCAACCAGAAGTAGGCCATCAGGATGGATCAGGCAGGTCCGGGGAGCAGAAGGGGTCAGGATCACTGGAATCTCAGAAGTAGCATGTGTAGCTCGGCAGAAAGTGAGGGAGAGAGAGAGATGGAGAGAGAGGAAGAGATTGTTAGGTAAGCTTTTGTCCTCTAATGGTTAAGGACAATATACTTTGCATGCAGAGTGCAAGCAGGGACTCCGGCAAGACTAGCTATGACAGCATAACTAAAAGGGAGAGCCAGAAGCTAACACAGACATGAGGGCTCCTGGGACATAAAGCTCCAGCCACTCCACCGTCGACAAACCTGAGTGAACGTGTGAGAGTGGGGGGGGCGACAAAGTTTTGGAATGACCTAGTCAGAGCCCAGATCTAAATCCTATTGAAAACCTGTGAAATGACTTGAAGAAGGCTGTGCACAGATCCCAAATGTTACAACTTCTGTTGTATTTCTGTTGATTCTGTGTACTATCTGCATGCCCCCATAAAGACAAGGGTAGCTAAGGTGTGGAAGAACTTGAGTGGCCTGCACAGAGCCCTGACCTCAACCACACTGGTCACTTTGTGGTTAAGGGCAGTTGTGGCTGAACTGTTAAGTCTCTGGTTTACTGTTTGGAAGGTTGGGGGTTCACGCCCCTGTACTGTCAACCCTGTTGGGCACTTGAGCAAGGCCCTTAACCACATCTGTGTCAGGGGTGCTGTGTCATGGCTAACCCTGTTCTCTGACCCCAGTAAGCTGGGATATGCCCAAAAAAAAAAAAGCATTTCATTGCCTCTGCACAATGACAATAAAGTTGAATCTAATCTAATTTTGGCATGAACTGGAACACTGACTCCTCACCCAACATCACTGCCCAATCTCACTAATGCTCTTGTGGCTGACATTCCAAAATCTAAAAGAAAGCTTTCCCAGAAGAGTGGAGGATATTATAACAAAGATCTGGAATGGGATGTTTAAAAAGGGGTGAATCGTCAGGTGTCCACATACTTTCGGCCATATAGCATATTTATTGTATATAGCATACATTCATGCATACTTTTGTACTTTGTACTATATGATTAGTAAGTAGTTGATGCCCTTTATGTTTCACTCATTTCCCCCTGGTTTTCGATTAGATAGGGATTGAGAGAAGAAACTGTATTAGAGTAGTGTAGTGTAGAAGGGAGCTGAAATTTGAAGGTAAACTAATTGTTTGAAGGTGAGGTTTTAATTTAGTCTCTGTGACCTTCAGTGACTATTTTACATTTGGTGATAAACTCAGATGCTTATTTGTCTTCCTTCAGGCAAAATGGCTTATGCAAACCACTCCATACCTTTGTCCCACTTTACATAAAACCCTACTTAACAGGTGTTCCTTCCATCATTACACTGACATCTCTGTTAGAATTCAGCCAAATGGTTAAAAGTAGTATTTTTATAGTATTTTTTTTTAATTGCAAACCAGTATGCACCTAAAAAAATGCTGCCTGTCTAAAAGGTCAGAATGAATAGTTTGTTGCTGTTGTGAATATGACAATCTCAGTATTTTCTCAGTATTTTGAGGCAACATTAGTAGGGAGAGTACGGAGCAGTACTCTTTTAAAACTTATTTTCTTTTCTTTTCTGTTATTTTTAATTTAATAGAGTATTTATTATATTTGTTTGTTAAAATGTTTGGAAAAGTAATTTGTTAGTTAATTAATCAAAAGAAAATTGCAAAGTCACTTTCTTTGCACAATATTAGCAGTTGTAACAGAACTTAACAACTCTTGATAAAATAGTAAAAGCAATGTATGTTTAGTGGATAGAAATAAGCTTTGATGGATGCATTATGCAAGCTTGTTTAATACTTAAATACACTACTACACTACTACATTTCAAAGTAGAAAATTCACTAAGATAGCATGTTGTATGAAATGTTAGTGTTATGGGCAATAGAAATCCCCAAACCTTATTCTGACCTATCTGAGGTTTTCAGCAAGTACACAAGCCACTCAGCTGCCACCCCACTGACCATGAAACTCTGCCAGTTTCCTCCTGGCTAGGTCTGTGCCCCCTAGTAGATGTCACTGCCAAAAAACTCAAGCTATGAGGGAATACATCTTTGAAACTCTGGCACATGGTTACCTCCGGCCCTCAACTTTACCAGAGTGGCAGGTTTCTTCTTTGAGGAAAAAAAAATAAGGACTCTGGACTCAGACCCTGCATCAATTACTGTGGACTGAATGCTGTGAACATCAAGTATCATTACCTGATACTTGTCCTATCAAACAGGTAAGGGGGCTAAGATTTTTACTAAGCTGGATCTGAGAAGTAAACTGATTCACATAAGAGAAAGTGACAAATCAACATGACAGGTCACTATGAGTACTTGCTTTTGCCCTATGGCCTAGTTAATTCTCCTTCTGTGTTCCAGGTATTCATCAACAAAGTACTCCAAGAATTCCTCAACCAGTGCATGGTCATATTCATCGATGATATCCTCATTTATTCCAAGTGCAAAGCAGTGTGCAGCCAACCTCAGCCCGGTACGAGCCGACCTTTAGTTGCTTCTGGAAAATTGCCTCTATGCAAAACTTGAAAAATGTAAATTTCACCAATGTTAAGTAAAGTTCCTGGGCTATATCCTGGATGACAGTGGAGTAGATATGGACCAAGGGAAGGTGGAGGCAATTACATCCTGCTCTCAGCTAAAAACCATCCATATGGGGCCACTCCCAGAAGCAATGTCCAACTGATGAGAACTCCAAGAAGAAGTAGGGCATCAGGGTAGATCAGGCAAGTCCAGAGAGCAGAAGTTGTTAGGATCACTGGTATCTCAGGAGTAGCATGTGTAGCTTGAGCCACCACTGCGCCCATCCTCAGGCACCCAGACCCCAAGCTCCTGTTCATCATGGAAGTGGAGCAATACTCTCTCAATGACATGGCAACCCAGCCAAAACCTACTCTTGTGCTTTTTATTCCTGAAGAATGAAACTACAATGTAGACCACTCTAGATGAATGGCGACACTGGCTAGAGGGTGCGAGATTTTCCTTTGTCATCCTTACTGACCATAAAAACATAGAGTACATTAAGTCTGCAAAATGTTTTTCACTAAATTCAGTCTTTTTTAATCCAAATACTGTAAGATCCATCGTAGACATTCTTCCACCCAGCCGCCAGAGGGCACCCTCCCCCTAGTTTTGAACCACATGCTTGGTTTTCCCAATCATTTCCCGTTCCCACACTATGTAAGCACATGGGCCCTTAGTCAGTTTGCAAAGCCTTACAGTTTGCCTGCATTCATGTGACTTCTGAGCCTTGTTATTTCCTTACTGTCCATTGTGTATGATCTTTCATTGGATTTGTTTACCATTCTGACCTCTAGTGTTTAGACCTTGCTGTACCTTCTGTGGCCAGATCTGGAAAATGGACCAATTTTCAATTGTGATTTGGATTTGACTGCTATAATCCTGGACCCTTTCACTCAAAAGATTCCTGTTCCATACATTGCCTCCCTGAGCCCTTCATTACAATGTGTAAACTCTTGAGACTGTTGTGCGTGACATTCCTAGGGGATCGGCAGTTTCTGAAATACTCAAACCAGCCCATCTGGCACCAACAACCATGCCATGGTTAAAGTCTCAGAGATCAAAGTTCTTTCCCATTCTGATGTTTGATGTGACCAATAACTGAAGCTCTTGACCTGTATCTGCATGATTTTATGCATTGTGTTGCTGCCACATGATTGGCAAAAGGCGTACAGGTGTTCCTATTAACATGGACGGTGAGTGTACATCTCAAATTCATTGTATGATGCAACATACTGACATCTTAATAATATCTTCGCTGACCATGCGTGTGTGTGCTGGGTATGCTTAAGGATCCTTGCCTTGTCCCTAAAGGCATCACACACACTGAGTAAGAGGACCAGTACAAATTATAAACTCTATAGTTAATTAATTAATCTACTCAATGATTGATATACACACAATACAGAGCATTTGAGTGTGTGTTCTATTTCATCTCTTATAAAGTGCCAAGGGTGGAGTCTAACACCTGGCTATCCTCTAGTGTGTGTGTGTGTGTGTATACCATTCCGAGACCTTCAGCAAAGTCACACACTGACCATGACGCAGTATTTGCTATAAATACTCTCTCTTCATGTTTCTCTGCTCCTTTTACTCTGCTCCACTCGTACCATGTAGAATCACTTGGGCATCTTGGATCTATGTGACTTATGTGATCTACAGGTAACTTGTGCTCTAAAGCTGGTGATAGACTCCTGTCATCTCTTCATGGCTGTGGTGAGTTTATTCATAAACTTTTGGAGCCATTGGAACTTTTTACTTATCTCATTTTATTTTGTGGAACTCTTGTTATTTGCAGATGATGCAACAGAACAACCCACATAGACCTTCCAAGCAAACCATCTGTATGTCTGCATCCCCCTGTTCTCTGAGAAACAAAAGGAAAAAAGTTCTCTGAATGAAAAAGGTAGCTCTGTTATATTGTTCACTTTTTAATCAATTGGTTGAATTCTAACAGAGACGTCAATGTAATGAAGGAATCTCTCTATAAACAAACACACTAGATGTCATGTCCTGAGGGTGTGAAAACTTTTGCATTCAGCTCTGTCTGTGTCAGTCACTTTGATTTGGTTTAGTCAGAGTTTTATGAAAAGTAGGACAAAGGGACAAAGTGGTTTGCATAAGCTGTTTTGCCTGAAGGAAGACAAATAAGCAGCTCATTTTATCACCAAATGTAAAAAAAGACTATGAAGGTCACAGAGACAAACTACTTGAAGACTTGAGCTGTTTCCTAACACTTAATATGAAGAAATGTTTCCTATAAGAACAACAAACAGCCACAGTTTAAAAGATCTGGAGCTGGTTGTTGGAGATTAGGGTTGTTTACAGTGTCCGTTTTTACAACTCATGTCGGACCTCTTGTACACCTTGGATCTATGCGACGTATGGTCAGATCTTTAGATGTCCTCTAAATCCTCTAAAACTGGCGATAGATTCCTGTCATCTCTTCATGGCCGTGGTGAGCGCATTCGTATACTTTTGCAGCCATTGGAACTCTGTGGTTAAGTGGGGATCTCTCTACTAGCAAGTTATCATCACTATTGATCTGTCTGTGGGTTGGCACACACTATTGAGCTTACAAATTTAGACTCTACTAACACACATACTCAGGCTGGAGTTAGCTTCCCTCCACTGAGCCATATCTGTGCTGTTTGGGGCCTCCCTAGATGGTAAAAATGTAATTCTATTTGGGTTCAACCATCAGCCTTCATTTTTATATTCCTATGGAGCTTATAATTGAAAGTGACATGCAGACACAGCCCACAGATGTCATGTGCTGTTTATGGTTTCACTTTCTTCCATAGTCCATTCGTTTCTCAGCATCACATAACTTGTTGATCTATATTGGAATGGGTGTGAGTGTTTGTAATGTTTGCCATTTTAATATGTGCATTAACTGGGAGCTATAACCAGGTTTTCAGATATAATTTATGGATTTGGTAAATTTGTAGTTTGTACCTGTGGATTCATTTGAGTCTGATTTCACTTTTTTGTGTTTTCTTTTCCCCGCTTACTCTTGCTAGTTGCACTCAGGAAGCACATGTCCATGCTATGTATGTCGTTCTAGTAAACACCCGTCATGTCTGTGCTATGTATATCCTTCCCCAATATTTTGAATATCATATTACTGAATTTATTGAGAAAAATCTCACAGAGTGACACAAATATTGCCAGCCATCATAATGCTGTATCATGATGATGTCACATGAATGATGTGTCACTCTGTGAGATTTTTCTCTTGGAATGTAACCACAATCTGTCATGCTGAAATCATCATCTTCAGTAAATGCTTTAACCAAGTCAAGGTGACGGTGGATCCAGAGCCAATCCTGGTAACAACAAATCAGTTCAATTAAATATATATTAATATTTAAAGAAGATACATTTTATTCATTTGTGAATCTTATTTAATTTGTTTGTGGATCTTATTTTACTTGTGTTATTTGCAGATGATGCAGGAGAAATGATGCAAGAGAAATATCCCTTTAGAACTTCAACACAGGCAATTTATATGTTTGCAAAGGAAAATGTAGCTCAGATATATAGTTTAGGAATTAATCATCTGGATGAATTCTAACAGAGATGTCAACGTAATGAAAGGGCACATGTTAAGTGGGTTTTATGTAAAGTAGGACAAAGGGACAGAGTGGTTTGCATAATCCATTTTGCCTGAAGACAAAATAAGCAGCTCAGTTTCCATATTTTCATATGGAAAAAGGTCTCTGAAGGTCACAGAGACAAAATAAAAACATAACAATGGGCCTCACTTATCAATCTTTTAGAAAAGTTGTGTGACTTTCTAAGTGGTGGAAGTGAAAGTTATTTTAACTCAAATCTATGGCAGTAAAAATGTATGTTATTGAAAGGCATAAGAACCCCTTTAAAAGGCCGGAATCTGGAGCCAATATAGAGAAAAGGTGAATTAGATGTAAATTAAGGGAGGTGAATAGTAAATGTTTTGACGTGAAAACAGAGGAAGAAAATTATCTGCTTTACCCTGGTGATGGACACCAAGCACATCATGCAGGCAAACTGCTTTTTTTCATTCAAAGCAAAGTGTCTTGGCAACTGCTGCCAGAATGCACCAATACACCCTTCCCAATGCCATGCTGGAAAAGCAGGAGCACATGTGAATGTCATAGGAAGCACAGTGATGGCACACTAAGGAGTAAACAGCACACTGCTGCTTCAGACATCGGAAAGGTCACTTATCAGTCATTATTGCTGTTGTAATAAATGTTACATGTTAATGTTATATTGCAATGTTGTAATAAATGTAATAAATAAGTGTTAATAAATAAAGTGTTGCACAGCATTAAAAGAAGATGTGGTGGCAAACAGGATTGACTGAGTCATAGCAGTGTGTCCTCCTTTTATAAAACAGCATTCGTTAATTGAATGAGTGCTCTTATTCATCTTAGTTTGTGAATTTATGTTGTTTTTCATGCTACATTTTTTTTTCATATTTAATATGTTTTAGTTAATTCCATTAATATGAATCAACTGGGCTTCACAAAATATTCATTAAATTGGTTTCTGTAATTAAAATGGTAATTAAAATAATGTCATTCCAAAACTTAAGGCAAGAGTGCAGTCAAAAACAGGCAGAGGTCAGGCAAACAACATGAACTAGCCAAGGCTAAGGCAAAACCGAAAGATCTGTACTTGGGGAGACTATAACAATACAAAGACTTGGTAACGACTGGAGAGAATCATAGAGCGTATACTTCACAAGATGAGTGTGGATTGAGAGTCCTTATATACTGTGGTCTGTAATTGTGAACAGGTACGTGTAATCAGTAAGTCATGAATCATGAATGTGACCCTTAATAAAGAGAAATGTTTTCTGTAAGAACAAAGAAACAGCCGTTAGACAATAAAAGATTCTAATATTTCACTTTAGCCACAGTTTCACTGTCTATGATTGGATGGTTACGTCACCACTGCCTTCTTCAGAGTACTGATTAAAATGCGTTTCTGTCAGTGTGTTTTTGTCTCAGTGTGCTGCCTTTCCTTACCGACACTCTATGTTTCAGCAAGATATCTTTCTAAAGCTCTATTCAGATTGGATTAGTGTTTTATGTGGAATGTGTGTAATGTAATTATTACAGGAGAATCTTTGGGATTTTAGCACAAATCCACAATGTCAGTCCTTTTACCTATACCTATAAAATAAGCAGTAGAAATAACTAATTAATTAGTTATAATTAATTAATTATAATTAATACAGTATATGGCCAAAAGTTTGTGGAAACCTGACTGTCACACTCATATGTGTTCCTTCCCCAAACTGTTGACACCAAATTGGAAGTGCACAATTGTATAGAATGGATTATATTGTGGTTTTGTGTTTTTCTTCAGTATAAAGGCACTCCAGGAAGTGCTTCCTCTTTTCTGTTGTCTCCAGTTGAAGCCAGAATGACACCAAGTATAAAAAAAGCAGAACAATGAAATACAGTAGATGTTTAAAAGGTCGTGTCAGAGAACTGATGCTTCTGGGGGTTTAGTTAAGTTGAGTGGCACATGTACATAGAGACCATGTTATGGCCATGTGACCCACTAATGATTAAGAACATGCATGGCCACACCCCCTACAAAAAACACTTATAATAAAGGACAAAACAATCAGTGTGTATTAAAATGAGGTGTGTACACATGGAATATTTAGTGTGATGAGCATGTGTATAATGGTGAAGACACACTCATCTCTGTCATTTATACAGAGATCACATATCCCACGTGAATCGATCAGAATTGCTACAGACATTCCCCCACTACATATTTGAACACAGATGTCTGGAAAACTAATCCAGAAGAGCAAAGAACAATTAGGGGAATTTCTTTTAATTTGTATTATACTGCATATACAAGAATGTACAACCATTTTAAAACAAATATTTCCTTTGATTTTTACCACCAGCTTGTGTTTTTAAATTAATAATGTGATACTGTGATAACCTAATCTAAAAATATCATGGTTATTACAGTGTGAAATTTTTGAGCCGTACCACTCCTACTTAACTGACTGAAACAGCGCACAACAGAGGCAGATGTTTAAACTTAGCAGTTTCTGTTTATCTGTGTGTCAGATACAGGAAAAGATATCTCAAGGTATTTTCTGTTATCAAAATATTTAATGTGAAAAGCTCATTGTTAATTAGCAACCTGCTGAACAGAGACCATAACATTAAAACAATTAAAAAATAAGCAGTAATCATAAAACACATTTTAATGATAACTCTCTTCTTTTAATAAAGAAATGATCATAAAGGTCAGAAATGTCCTGGTGTCAACAAAGTTTATATCTCAAAATTATCACGTGATGCTACATACTGACATGTAAATAATGTTTTCTGTGTTTTCCACCGAACCACCTTCATCGACCACGTGTGTGTGTGTGTGTGTGTGTGTGTGTGTGTGTGTGTGTGTGTGCTGGGTCTGCTTAAGGATGCCTTGTCCCTACTGATGTCATCATGGCTTGTGCCAAACATACAGATGATGAAAACCACAGGAGAGAATTTCACGGTAAATACATACATTAAATTTATAATAATTCTTATACACCCCACACAGTTGATTTATTCATTTATTCATTAATCTATCTATAGCATGCATGTGTGTGTGTGTGTGTGTGTGTGTGTGCACCATGCCAAGACTTTCAACAAAGTCACACAGTGACCATGACACAGTATTTGTAATAAAAACCTTCTCTTCACGTCACTCTGCTCCTTTCATTCTACTCGCCTGGTACCAAAGCTGGTGATAGACTCCTAACATCTCTTCATGGCTGTGGTGAGTGTACTCTTATACTTTTGGAGCCACTGGAAATCTGTGACTATTAGTTAAGTGAGAATCCCTCCACTACCTAGCCCTAACCTAATCGCTAGCCTTGTTATCATCACTGCTGGTCTGTCTGTAGGTTAGCTATGAACTGTTCTGTTGCTCTTAGTCTGTTAACGAGCGGTTTCCTTTGCACTCTGAGTTTTTTCCCATTGAGCACCATCTAACAACTTACGGGCCTGTGAATACACGCCATGAGCATGGTTAAGTGGTTCCTCCTCACTATACCACACTCTAATCTACTGAGCTTACAAAATTGTCTGGATTCTGCTAACAAACATACACAGGCCAGAGTTGGGCTTTCCTCCATTTCCCATACCATTGCCAAGTGATATTTTACCGGTGGTAAAAAAATTTCATTCTTTTTTAGGGTGTAGTGCTCAGCCAACAGCCTTCAGGCTATAGCTCTTTTTTACATTTTCCCATGGAGCTAATTATATTCGAAAATGACACGACTACACAACCAAAATATTTCTTGTACTGTTTTCATTTTCTTAAGAAGATTATTCATTTCTCAGCTTCATACAACTTGTTGATCTAGTGAGGAAGTGGATGTGCATATTTGTAAAGGGACATACACTTTTGTAAAGGAGGATGCACTTTTGTATAGGGGCATACAAGTGTGCATTTGTGGTTAATTTGTTGTTTGTTCCTGTGGAATCATTTGGGGAATTCATGCCTGTCTTCAATTTGTGGGATTTTCTTTCTTAACATAACTTGTCCGTGCTATTTATATATAT
>CM040993.1:521130-531587 GCA_022985145.1 Pangasius djambal | reverse complement strand
GTATCCATGGTTACAGTTCAGACTGATCGCTCTTCTCTGTGCTGTATTAGTCTAATAATCAAAACTGAAAGGAATCCTTCTTTCTCAAATTATACACTAAAGACAACTTGATAAACATTTCCAGTCCTCCATTTTTTTCTGTCGTGCCTCATCCATCTCAGATTTCCATACACTCTGTTTTGTAAAGTAGGGAAAGTAGGAGGAGGTGGTTTACAATAAGTCAACAACTCTAAAAGAAGATAAATAGTAACTCAGATTTTTCAGATACTGCAGAAAGTCTCTGAAAGACACTGAGATCTATAAAAGCTACAACACTGATAGTTTACCTCCTTCACATTTCAGGTATGATTCAAAATTTTACTTTGATACTTCGGTTATTTCCTACCACTGAAGAATGGGAAATGTTTTGTAGCCCTTGACATGTGGGATAATTTATACCTTTAATATATTTGTTTTCTTTGTAGCAGGGCTGCGCAGAGATCTTTACACTGGCAGGGGATTACAGTTAAAAAGAGACTCATGGATCGAGGTTTTAGAAACACAGACTACAGCATAAGAATCAGAACCACTGATAAATTTACATTCGATTGTCTAATTGTGTAATATCTCTATTTATATAGCATCTTTTAAATTTGAGTTTAAATTCTTAAAATACTTTACATTAAATTAAATTATAAAATAAAAAAGCACATTAAATAATCAATGTACAATCACTAATGAATTTACTATAAGTCTATGAGAATTACTACAAACACAAACACTGTAACACTATTGCTGAGTTTAGGCCTGATGTAAGAAAAACGTTTTCCACCAACTGAACTGTGAATCTTAAATAATCTTAATAATCTAAAATCTACAGCTGGGACGCAGAGTAGCGCTAACCTAAACTCCCTTAGTATCCAGTGATTAAGTAATTTACCAGTGACTACTTTAATAAATAGTTCATTATTAGTTTAGCATTTATCAATGTCAATAATGTCAATAATATCGAATGTCAATAATGACTGAAAACACAAAACTGAATTGAAATACAATACTCAAACAGTTTATTATTAGTTAACATTTAGGATATTTCTGTACTACACTTCATGTTAAAAACAGTTTAATGTTTGTTAAATTGTTTACCATGTCACTATTATAACATCAGGGACGTTTGAAAATACAAATATAAATATAAATACAATACTCTAATTGCATATTGAACTGTAATACTGTTTTTATTAAGTGTAAAAACACAAAAAAAACATGAGAGTGAGTTCTAGGTGATGTAGTGCAGGCAGGGCATTTTATTTAATTTACAGTTAAATTATGTTAATTAATGTTTTAATTAATTTAAACCTTTTTGCTTCTTCTTATTTTTATTCTTCTTATTTTAAAAAAAGCAGGCGTTGTAGCACAAATTAAAATCAAATTAAAATCAATGTTTATAGGGTTTATAATATTTCTTAAAGTGTTAAACTCCATAAATGCAAAAAAAAAAAAAAAATCACCTCCCGTCATCATGAGAAAAAGAGTTTCTAAATTGTTTCTAAATTATTCTGATCTAGATGTTACTCACCTTCACACACATTTGTTCTCTTGAGCCCTCGTGTCATGATTCTCTGTTACAAAATTAATGTCATTTTGCTGTTATTACCAACAATGACAGTGACGCTGAATCCCGTTCTACGTGACACCGTTTGAGGAATGATAATTATTCACTAACTGCATTATTGACTACAACTCCCCTGTAATGATTTGTGTTTAACTTCAAATATAATCATATGTAGTGATGTGGTACTTGCAGTTATCAATTTTACTGGAGTCATTGTTTTGATCGGGACTGCTGAGGGATTTTAATCACATTTCTTATTTCTTAGTGAGTTTCCCAGCAACACATCAGTGATGGAGCAGCGTCTGTTCATAATCCTGTTTTGCACAGGTGAGAGAAGTGTGTGTGTGTGTGTGTGTGTGTGTGTGTGTGTGTGTGTGTGTGAGAAACAGTAGTCGACCACAGATAGGTTTTCAGTGAGCTGCTCAATGTGCATGATGATTTTAAATGATCAGTTTCTGATTTCTGAGCTAACCTTGCACAAAACCTTTAAAACTCTTCTCCACAGGATTCGCCCCTCTCGTCCTGTCTGTCCCTCGTAAGTACCACCTGATCCAGCAGGCGAAAACATGGAGTAAAGCTCAGGCTTACTGCCGAGCCACACACACTGACCTGGCTGTCATAGAAAGTAACGAGGACATGGTCCGACTTCAGAATGAAGCACAGAGACAGCAGTTCAGCTCCAGTGCTTGGATTGGACTCTACAATGACATCAACAGCTGGCGCTGGTCCTTGGGAAACGAGCCACTGGGAAGTATGAGACCGTGGACTACAGTAGAGCCCAACAACTATCATGGAATAGAATCTTGCGGCATGATAACCACGTCGGGTTGGAATGATATGCCATGTACAAGCGCATACCCCTTTGTGTGCTTTGATGGTAAACAGCATATATTTAACATTTTGTCAGTAGGGAAGTTTGTCTTATTAAAACATTCTAGACTGTGTTGTAATTAAAATTCACTTTGTTTTAATCATAAATACCAAACAGGCTAACAACTAATCATTATGAACATTGACATTTAGTGCACTCCGCAAATGGTGGACTGATGTTCTTAGTTTTAGCATTATTTTGTAACCTGTTTAACTCATCCAAGGGACAATACATTTAAATTTTAACATACATGGTAATCGTGTTGTTGTTGTTTTTAATTCTCACAGGCACTGCAGGAAATAATACGTACATTTACATATCTAATAAAATGTCATGGCTTGGAGCTCAGAGTTACTGTAGACAGTATCATACAGACCTGGCCAGTGCTAGAGATGCAACAGAAATCTCAGTAATACGGGGACTGACCTCTGACTGGATTTGGTTTGGTCTGTTCAGAGACACCTGGAAGTGGACAGACCAAACCAACTTCTCTGCCATCAGCTGGATGTCTGGAAAACCTGATAATGCACTGGGGAATGAAAATTGTGGTTATTTAAATAACAATCAGGCTGCTGATGCACAGTGCTCCGACATACTGCCTTTCTTCTGTTACTCAAGTGAGTTAAAGTTTTATTCAGTCTCATATTTATACAAAATTAAAGTGATTTTAAAATGTCATCTTTGTTTTTGTATGTGTCTTTGCATTTCTACATTTAGTAATCACAGAAAAACAACAGATAATAAAGGTGAAGGTCCGGTCCAGTCAGGATGTGAATGAATTTGCAGTAAAGGCGGCCATCTTAGAGCAGGTGGGTCTCATCTTCCACAAGACCGCACTTATAATGTACACTCCTTCCTCATTACTGCAGCCAGAACCTGAGTCTTCATCAAGCTCCGACACGTACACGCTGTACTGTAATCTGAATCTGCCTGCTTCTGTTCAGTCACTGTAGCATTTTTACAGCTTTCACAGGACATTAGTGTCTACATATTGCATTCGTAATAATAAATGTCTTATTCTGTTTATTAGATTAAGCAGAAACTGAAGGATCATGGGATGGCAGAGAACATCAAAGTGAAATGGAAAGAGCAATCAGATGGAAAGGTCTTTCACAAGGTGAAAGAAAATAATACTACAGTGGAAAAAGAAGAGTTGTAATTCTGTAGCTATTTTTAGGGTGAATAATATGTTCAGTCTGGAACATTTATTGAGATGGAGTCTACTGTATTTTTCATTTAGTTGTCTACGATTTCTCTTCACACCAAATGTAGTCAATCAGCGGAGAATGTTTTTTTGAGTGTTTGCTGTTTTTTTTTTTTTTTGTTTGTTTGTTTTTGCAGACACAATGCTGTTGTAGCTAACGTGTAACAAAAGTCTCTCACTCATAATGTTTGTGTAAAAATACACCCAATACTTTATATACATAAATAAGCATTTTAAGTTCCATAATATTGTATGACTCATATATGGATGTTTTTATCACTTTCCTCATCATAAGCATCAACGTACCATTCAAGAATAAGTGAATAATGTGCAGGATATTTCCCTCTACAGCTCTATTCACAGCTCCTGTATTCATCATGACTCAGCCTGTCCATGCAGTCACATGTTTAACATCAAATGTCTCATTAAATAATAATATGCTACACTCTTCTGTATATTAGCCACACACACACACACACACACACACACACACACACAAACACACAAACATTGGTGATGTTTTTGATTGAGCTGATTTTATCATTAGAAACTTGCTGTTGAAATGCACAGGATATATATTTTGGGTGGTTTAGTATGAGACAGGAGCTGAAAACTTTACTATCATTTTTGGGATTGTACTGATGCAGAAAATGTCAATTTCAGCACCTTTAATTCTTTATTCTGCAACATACATGTAACAATAATATAGGCTTTGTTTAATCACTTAATTAACAAAACAAAAAAAAAAAAACATTTACTGTCATTAGGTTATAAGCACTGTATTTAAATAAAGAAAAAGAAACAAAGAAACAGAACTTTTGTGTCCTGTGTTTTATTCAGAATTTCTTATCTTTTAGGTTAATTAGCCTGAATGATAAAGAAGCTGCTTGCTGTTGCTTTTTAGAAACAAAGAAAGAAAAAAAGGACACCTCATGGGGAATGTCATTCCACCTGAGAAATGCCAGAGCTGCATATAAAACTGCTCTTAAATAGATATTTAAATCTCAAATGGCAAAACATTCGCAGAATTCAGGACTTTTGTAATTTTGTAAAAATGACAAAATTTTGTAACCATAAGCTAGAATTCAGGAGTGATTGTGCTTTATGTATAACATACTTCTTGTACACTTTTACTGGATCATAGTTTAGGGCACAAAAAATGATTTAAGGTCAGCTGTGTTAGAAGGGAACAGAAAGTGGATTTTATCAACTGCATTTCCATTTTTTTTCTCTAATTGTTACATTACATGGGGATTTGCTTACATCAATACACTTTCGTGATATAAAATCTTACAATTAGGTGACTATAAAATGAAACACTACTTATTCTTTATGTGACTAGATCATGGATTTGCGTGAGACCACGCTCACTGAAAAACACTGAAAATATTATTATGACTTCATCATGTAACATCACCACAAGATGGAAGCATGGTTACATCAGTTCTTCTGAGAGTGGCCCTAAGATGTTTTACTGTTTGCTGTTTTAATTCAAGACATGAAGGACATCAAAATGCTTCTCTACTGAGGTGTTATAAAGAAAGTAATAATGATGGTACAGCAGTAGTAATTACATGACACAATAACACTATTGTGTTAGGTTATTAATATCATTACTATTGTTACATATTATTTTGAATTAACACCAGCACACACACACATTATTATTATTATTATTATTATTATTATTATTATTATTATGTGTGTATGCTACATTACAGCACATTGTATTCCACCCTGAAACTACACTCCAGTCCAGGTTTTTTTTTCTCCAGAAAACACTGAAGAAGAAAAGGTTTGTCTCTGCTGAACATCTCTTCACCTGGCCGAACTAATCTTCTCCATATTCAAATATTTTCATAGACTCTACACTTACAGTTAGATTCGATCGAGCTGAAAATAAAAGTGTGTTTCTGTGAGGATTTAAAACTCCTTTCTGCTATAAACACTCAGGTAGGTTCAACTGAAGCTGTGTGGCAGAATCCCAAATGCCCCTCTAGTGTCCTGTTTAAGCGCACTACATAGTGAGACATGGTAATGTTTTTTTTTTTTTGAACAGCAGTGGTTTCCTTCATGGTGTCCTTCCATATTTTTTTTTTTTTCAACTCTTTCAGGATTGCCCATTCGTCTTGGCAGGACGCCCACTCCTAGGGTTCATTATTACCAACAGTTCATTACTGTTACTTTCCTCTTGTCTTTATTGCTGCCCCATATACAGTGTCTGGTTACTTTCTTCACTCATCACTTCTCATCACAGGAAATCATGTGATCACACGCAGAAGGAAGGATAGTGTTTACGTCAGCATGAACAGAGGACGTCTGGTGCCCAGAGAAATCTGTGACTAGAGGTCACCGTTCAGTAACCGTTTGTGTGGGAAAGCACTGGTGCTCCTGCATGTGATCGGGATCCCGGAGAGAGTCTGTTCTAAAAAAAAAAATACACTATTAATGTTAAACCATGTACAGTTTTAAAGTAAATTACTCTGGTTAATCAGTGTGTATTGAGTGACATGGTGGCTAGATTAGGTAGCTAAATTAGCAAACTGTCTGCGAACAGCTGGTGATGGAAAGTGCTCTTTCAGCTTCGCTGTTGGGTTTGTCTTCCACAAGAAAGCTAATGCTTATTCATATCATTAGTTGCACAATAATGTTTATGTCAGGCGTTAGAGGCGCATTAGGGGAGCGATTGGCATACGATTGCTAAACTCCCTAAGCTAGACTAGACTAGGTTACACAGCAGTAACAGTGTGTTCAGAACTGAGAGAAAGAAGTAAGCTAATTCATGTTAGAGCAACCTGAAACATGAAAGTAGTATATTCACAATAAAACAGTCATTTTGAAAAAAAGTAGTTAAAAATAGTATCAGTTGAGAGTGTTTGTAACAGACTTAATAACTGTACAAACGGTTCCCGCACAAACGGTTACTGAACGGTGACCTCTAGTCACAGATTTCCCATAATTTGTCAATAAGTTTTTTGAGTGTTTTTTGAGTTTAATTATTGAGCAAACGTTAAAATTCAGGTTAACACTGCAGGTGATATATTCAGGTGAGTACATATTAGCATTTTTAACTACTTCACACCTAGCTCATTTTACGGTTGAAGAAACGAGAGTAGAAGATTGAAAGTGAGGATGCGAGTTATAGAGCAGATCCCAGCAAGCTCTTCAGATTCTGAGGCAAGTGATGTAGATGAAGATGTTATTGTGAACCTGCCAGGAGAAGTAGACACAGAGAGTGAGGGTGACAGCGCTACTGAGGAAGATGATGATGACACAGTTCAAAGCCAAACTTTTGTCAGTTTTGTGTCTCACACACACACACTTGTTTGATAACAGCAGATGAAAACAGCAGATGAAAGACCTCTGTCTGAAGCAAATCCAGTTCACATTGAGAGGCAGTTGAGGCAGTACACAAAATAAAGATATTGCTATATCATTTAGTGTATGAACTAAAATACGTATTGCTTTTTTGCAGCTGGAGGAAGAAAAAGTTTGAGTACCTGTCAGAAGCCAATGAAAATGCATTCAGCAAACCCGATAAAGATTCATCTCTTTGTAGCTATTTTTCCAGGTTTTTTGACGAAGAGCTTTTCCACCGTATTGCTTTGCAAACTAATCTGTACTCTTGCCAACTAATTGGAGTTAGCATCAACACAAACCCAGATGAACCGAGGTCATTTATTGGGATGAAGCTCACCATGGGTACTGTGAAAATTCCATCAGTTGAGTGGGCAAAGGGTAGACGTTGCCCAAAAATTTCTGATATGGTGCCCTTCAGACCCAAATCAGGGTCAGCTCTGCAAAGTCAGACCACTGCTAGACTGTATCAGAAAAATGTCAGGAAATTGAGAGTGAGAATCAGTTCTCAACTGATGAGATGATGGTGCCTTACAAGGGCACCTGGAATGGTTTTCTGAGGCAGTACCTGCCTAGCAAACCTCATCACTGTGAGTTTAAGATCTTTGTACGTGCAAGCTTAAGCTTTGTAAGCTTAAGAAGCCTGAAGACATTGGCAGAGACACTAAAAACAGTTAACAACAGGAGTTTCCTGCATGACGTGCTCAGTGTGCACGAGCACCTGGGTACGGTGTAGAGCTTTTTTGAACTTTGCAGGTGTTGTTCCACTGCTAAATATTTTTATTGGCATAGGAGTAATTCAAAATAATTTCCACGTCTATCTTTCTGCTTTTTCTTTCACTGTAAGTAGTCAGTTTGTTTTTCCTTTGTCTTTTGCGCTTGACCTTTTATGTAGTTTTGCGGCTGTCACTAAATGCAAATGTGTTGGGAATAAAAGCTCCAAGTACCACCAATGTAGCTAATTTATCATGGCATGATCTTCAGTTCTGTTCACTCCATGCCTGAGCATCACTTCATGTTTTTCCCTGCTGGAATATTCAAATATATTTTGTTTATTTATTGTTTCCCCTAACCATGTAGCCAAAATTAACTAGTTTGAAAATGGCAACAAAAATAAGTGGAAACATTGCTGCTGACTTGAGTGTTTTGCTCTTTTCAAGAGTATGTTCATCATATTTGACCTGTGTTTATTGGTGCAAGTTAGGTTTTGCACCAGATGCCCTTCCTGACACAATCCTCCCCATTTCTCCAGGCTTGAGACTAGCACCAAGAGTACACCAGTGGCTGGAGTCGACACTCAGCATTGAGCTCAAACCACAATCCTGAGCTCACAAGGCCTATGCACTACCAACTGAGCTAGCCAAGCGCTAACAATACCACCACTGTAATGTGTAAATTAGCTATGTAATGCTAGTGAGCATAATGTGACAGAAATAACATTAGCAATGTTTTTTGTGGTGAAGAACAGTTTTGATTTGCATTACCTATTTTCATATATTGCTGTTTAGTTTTAATAACATGAACATTGTTTCTTTTACGGTGTGAAGGATGATGAGCAAAACTGCAGAACGTCATCAGATTTCTACAGCTTCAGGATGGGTTTACTCAGGCAGACTTCACTAACAAAGGGAATTTCTAATTCATACATTTACGATTTCTTTGTTTTTGCTTGGAACTTAATATTTTAACTCTTGCATTGAAGGTATCACAAGCTACAGGTGATTGTTTACTGATTATTTACCTCGACTCTTCTTTTGTCTTCTTACTCTGGTTTGTTACACGCTGTGGCAAAGGTCCTCAGCACTAATACCATCCTAACACTAAGACGACCTCAGTTCTACGTGGCATTTTGGCCTAAAATGTGTTAACCACATAGACAGAAGACTTTATTCTTCTGAGGTGTTATTTTGTTTTGTATTTAGCACTGTTTTTGGTGTAATATTTGAAATCTTTCTACCTTAAGTGTAATTTCAAGAGAAAGTGACATTTAGCTGTGGATATATATATGCTCCATGAGAGTAAAAAGTGTAAGTGTCAAAAAAGGCACAGTACTGATTTTACAATGTATAAATCTTTATAATGTTAGCATTATACAATTTTACTGCCCTTATTTCAATAATGTGAAATATTTTACAGTGAAATCGCAATGGACATAATTGAATAGCAACGATCTCGTTTAGGAACAATGTCAGTTTTTAAAAAATGTACATGTCATGTAGTTTAGACTTAGTTTAAACCCCAGCAGTAACGGACCTTACAGAACAATACGGTTCTGTCCGTGTTCGGCCAAATCCACTTTATAAATGTCTCAGAATTTCCATAATGTAGTAACCTTGAAGTAACCTTAAAGAGTGGACCTTATAGAGTTGAACAGTAAACGTAAATTGTGGAGTTTTGTTAGCTGAAATTTCAAAACTTATTTGTCCTATATCTCAGAACAGCTCTTCACCCTGATAGAAAGTTTTGTAATGGCCTTGAAAAGTCTTAATGTCTATCTCTTTTTCTCCATTAGTCTAGAGAACACATCGAAGGTCATGCTGACCACTTCTACATACTGTTGATAAGAAACCCTTTGTGCAATTAATGACCCATTTATGTTCAATGTAAAATATGATGATGCACTTGTTAACTTGTTGTTTGTCAGGCAGACAAATTTAATTTAATACCCACACATCGAATAATAACAGTAACTTCTTTCTTCACGCATAAGAAAGAAGAGGGCCTCTATTACACATACGCACTAGGTGGTTGGAGGTACACATTTTAAGAAGCCTATCAGAAATCTTGAGAACACAAGAGCGTCCCTCGCCGGAAAGCAACCGGACACGTTAAGCTTTTATCGTGAATGGTACGGCCGGTGGCTTTGTTCTCTGTCGTAGACCGCGACGGTGGTGAAGAGTTGATCGGCTATCTTAAAATTTTAATGTGTATTCTATTAATTGGAATAATTAATTGGGTCAAAGTGGTCTTTGACTGTTTGAGTGAGCATTACCATATATAGAGAGTTTGTAATGGAGAAGACATTGAAACTGTTATTAAAGATCATAGTTTGTGCTTTTGACATTCACTATTGTATTACCAGAAGATTGCGTGCATGTAATAATAATAATAATACATTTTATTTATAAAGCACTTTACATTTTAAAGAAAATCTCAAAGTGCTACATAAAGAGTCATAATAACATACAGCAATTAAAACCAGCTGCCAACTGAGATTAGCACAGAAATTTAAACTCTAAATATTAAAACACTTTTTAAAAAGGTATGTTTTTAAACCCCTTTTAAAACCATCAGTCATTTGTGGAGCCCTCAGATGTTCAGGGAGGGCATTCCACAGGCGAGGAGCAGCGGCGCAAAAGGCTCGATCCCCAATGGTGCGGGTCTTAGTCCTAGGGGGGAGGAGATGATGAGTGTTTGTGGAGCGGAGGGGA
>CM040993.1:489009-509069 GCA_022985145.1 Pangasius djambal | reverse complement strand
CAGCATTAGTGCTTTATCAGCATGAATGTTATAAATCACATTGTTACCAAAGCAAATGTTGCAGGTACATTAAACTTGGTTTTGACACACACCTTCCAGGTGCACCCTAGACACATCATCAGTGATGTAACCTGGGGTTATCGGGTGTTTCGGGTCTTTCAATATCATACACCCTCGCCCAGGCGACCCAGCCAGGGGTGATCAGTCCCCGACTTGTGTCTAGGTAGCTTGCGTAGTCCACAGATCGCCCCTTTTGATCCACAGCCATCTTGATGCCTTCTCAGCGGCATCCATGATGTTCCTGATAGCTTTATTCTTGTGCAGTCCCCTGATTCCCAAGAGCTTGAGGGCCTCCAACCTGGCAGCCAACCTCGATGGGGAGGCAGCGGGTCTTCTATCCCGTGACATTCTCCTGCCAACTCCTCGTACTAGGCCCTCTTCCATTCAAATGCCTCTTCTAGCCAGGCTTCTCAGGGCACAGTTAATTCCAGTAGAACCACCTGCTTTGATGATTCTGAAAATAGGACCATATCAGGCCTAAGCGTGGTCGTGGAGATGGTTTCTGGGGATTTTTGCTGCCTTCCCAGGTCAACATTTAGCTGCCAGTCTCGAGCTGTTGACGGGAGTCCACCTGCTAGGATCCTACTCCCTGATGGTTTCTCTCCAGCCTTAACAAATGTGATTGCGCGCTGTGTGGTGCCACCAACAACGCCCCTCTCCCAGGGCCTTAGGGCAGCAGCTTAATATGTGCTCCAGGTGTGCTCTTTTTCGCATAGGAGGCATGCAGGAAAAGCGGTTGGTTGGACTGGGGAGGACATCGTAGACTGATTGGATAAGGAACTGGATCCGGTGTGGCTCCGCTTTCCACAACTCAATCCACAAGATCTTTTGGTTCATCTCTTGTTCCCATCGAGTCCACGCCCCTTTTTGTCGCATCCCCACCATCCTACTAATGCGCCTTTCCTCTACTCCTGCTCAGATTTCTTCTTGGACCAGTTGACGCCTGTCCTTTCACCAGGCCTTGTCATATCGAGGTTTATGTTTACAGCCAAGCCCTGCGCCACTGACGCCACTGTCCCCACCAGCACACTGTGCCACAGCCGTGCCTTAGCCTGGTTGACTGCCTCCTGGGCCCTCCACTTCCTACCCATCCTCACTTCAATGCCAGCTGAGGAAACTTTGGTGTCAGTGGATTCTCTGTACAGCAGCACCTCTCTTGCTCGGGAAACCATGAACTCCTCCAACAGGAAGGGGAAGGCTACTGAAGGGGAGTTGTAGCTTGTTCTTCCTTCCGTATAAGGCTATGCTGGTGATACTGCGAGGGAGACCAAACCACCTATGTAGAGAGTGGCTGATCTTCCTCTCAAAGCTCTTGATAATGGTTAAGGGAACGTTGTAAACCAGCAGTGGCCAGAGGATTCGTGGCAGAATGGCATGCTGGTAAATCCAGGCTTTGAACTTCCCTGGCAGCCCTGACTTGTCCACTGTAGCAATCCAGGCGTGCAACTCTTTTCCAGTTTCTCTCCAAGGAAAAAACGGAACTTATCGGTTATGTTTTCCTTCCTTACCACAAGGGATCGGGACTTAGCTCGCTTATAGTCTATTCAGGCCCAACTGATGAGGCATTCCAGGCCTTGGAGGATCCATGTGCAGCCTGGTACGGATGTTGTGGTTACCGTCAGATCGTCCATAAATGCTCTGATCGGGGGCTGTTGCACACCTGACCAGGTAAGTGGGCCTCTGCTTTCCACCTCTGCTGACTTAACTAGCATATTCATAACTAAGGCGAACAAGATCACTGAGAGAGTACACCCTGTGATTATTCCTTTCTCCAGGCTAAGGAATGCAGCTGTTGTGACTCTTAAATTAAAGCAGCTGTAAGAGTTCAAAATGAGGTCCCTGATCTTCTCTGGAACATGGTGTTGGATCAGTGAGGTTTCCACCACCTTGTGCGGGATTGACCCATAAGCATTGGCAAGGTTGAGCCACAGCACTGCCAGATCGCTGCCACCTTCTCGAGCCTCCTGCATTAGCTGGGTGATGGCTCCTGTGTGCTCAATGCAGCCTGGCACTTTTGGGATCCCACCTTTCTGTACAGCGGTGTCAATGTACTCATTCTGCAGGAGGAACTCCGTCATGCGTCGGGCAACAATACTGAAAAATATCTTCCCCTCTACGCTGAGGAGTGAGATGACCCTGAACTGCTCGATGCTACTTGAGTTCTCCTCCTTAGGAAGCCAGACACTCTCTGCATGTCTCCATTGCTGTGCCACTTTCCCCCTCCTCCAGATGACTTTGATGATTTTCCATAGTCATTGAAGGAGGGGCACCTCTTGTAGACCACGTAGGGCACTCCACTTGGACCTGGTGCTGAGTCCTAGCTGCTTTGACAACCTCCTGAACCTCTCTCAGGTTTGGATCCTTGAGGTTAAATGGCACACTGGGTTCCGGTGGGGTTATCAACATGCTACATGGTCCAAGGTCCTGGTCTCTAGCTCTATCACTGTAACTGGTGCTGAGGTACTTATCAACCTCGTCTTCAGTACAGGTGAGTCAATCGCTACGCTTCTGGCCAAGGAGTCTCCTGGTGAATCCGAAGGGGTTTGTGATAAACTCTGCCTGTCTGCGAGCCCTCTCCTTGCCCCTCTTTCTGTGCCACTCAGCTCGATAGCGGTAGTGAGCTTACTCCTTACGATGTTCCGGAGCTCAGCCAGGGCAGCTTTATCCTCCTCCTTTGCCTGCTTGAACTGCTTTCTAAGCACACAGAGCTCCTGCCACAACTGATGGATCTTCTCCTCCCAACGATTTGGTCTCGCAGAAAAACTAGACGGATGCTGCTCCTTCAGGCCTAATCTCTCAGCTGCTATGTTGATAATTATTGAGCACATTGTTTGCAGTCTCCGGTCAGCATCTCCTCTGGCTGTTACTTGGAGAATCTGGTCCACGTCCTCATCAAGCTGGTGCCACTCATTTTCCTTTTAGCGGCGGGCCACTTAACCTGACGTTGTTCTGAAAGCCTGGTTTGGAAATGGTCTAGTGGTGCGTGGAGGGTCTGGGCACTGTGGGGTGACTCCAGACTACGCTCCTCTTGCCTCTCACCAGGTACTTGACCTGTGCGTTGCATCACTTGTCTACCAGACAAGCATTTTATTCTGGCCTGATGGATCTTAAGGCCATGCAGGTTTTTGCAGACCTTGCCGCATTTACAAACTGCACTCATAGTCTTATGTCCATGAGCTTGGGTCAATAACTGTGAGTCCGTCCTGTTGAGATGCTCATTCTCCCCCTCTCTCCGGCACCTCTGGGGGTATACTTCCTTAGGGTTTTCCGTAGCTTATTAGTGGGTGTCCTCTTACGGGTGCTGCAGTTTGGGAAGCTAACCCTCCCTGCCCCTGTTGATGTCTCTCCAGCTGTCGCCACTCTCTTCATGGTAGTAAATTTATACACGTATATATGCATTTAAACATTACAAACATAATAAACAGCATCAACAACAATATATACCAATCAACTCACGTCACGAAACAAAAAATTTTGTTTGACCTTTTTTTGCCTCACTTCAGTGTAAACTTGAACTACTTAAATACATTATGCGCCCTCTAGTGGCGTGAAAGGATTACATGAACCGAAAACAAAAAATGGCTCCTACATTAAAGTTCAGCAGAAAATCTAAAATGTTAGGCAAGTCGAAAACAGGCAGTGGTTCAGGCAATCATCAAACAACTTGAACTAGACAAAACCAGACTTGTGAAAACTAGGAACAAACAAAGTCAAAACCAGAATAGTGAACAAAGGCTTGGTAAGTCAGGCAAATATACACTGAGCACTACTTTACAGTGAGTGAGCGGTTTATGAGTGCTTTTGTAGTGTGTGGTGATTGAGTCCAGGTGTGTGCAATCAGTAATCAGGTGACTGTGAACGTGAGACTGCTGGTGGGTGCTGGGCCACAAGGTGTTCTGGGAATTGGAGTCTGGCACCGAATCCAGCACTGATGTGACAAAGCTTTTGATTGTATTTCTAGAAAGTATATGTGTGAAGTTTAAGAATGCATAAGTTTCCTGAAAATTTTATTAATATGATAAAATGTTTGTATGCAAGATCTAGTATACAAGTGAATGTTACTGGTCACTTAACTGAACCATTTGAAGTCATGCGAGGTGTCCAACAAGGGTGTCCCCTTAGTGTGGCTCTCTATGTTTTTGCTACAAGTCCTTTAATTTACAAAATTCAAAATGACTTGAGGCTAAAAGGAGGTAAACTAGGACATAAAAGATTCATAATCTCTGTTTATGCAGATGATATTACTGTGTTTATAATATCCAAAGAAGATTTAGACATTCTATTTGAGCATTTTACATCGTGTGAGCGAGTCTCAGGAGCGGCACTTAACAGCTGTAAGACAAAGTGCATTTGGATAGGAAGTCTGCAAAAGAAATTTATAGTCAATATTCCCAAAACCCAATATTGAAAAGTTTTAGAAATTTATGTAGATAATAAATGATGTGTTGATTACAACTGGACTAAAAATGAGGATTAACGATGAAATAGATAATGGAAATCTCAGTCTCAGTTTAAGTCCTTTATTTTGTCTATAATAATGTTCTTATCATGTAGTTTTTGCACCAACAAATAAACGGGTTAAAAAGATAAATACATTGTGCTGTAATTTTATGTAGTACATGACATGGGAAGTCACCAAATGTGAACTTTTGTTTAAAAGGAAGGAGTATAATTAGGCCCTATAGGTTTGTTGATTAAAAGTAAAATATTTTACATTTACATTTACAGCATTTGGCAGACACCCTTATCCAGAGCAACTTACAAGAGTGCTTTGAAGTCTATCAAAATACATTCTGATACTGGCTCACTAGGTCACAAACTAGGAATATCATCAGTCCAAAACTCTGTTGGGGAGTTTTTTTTTTGTAAGTGCTAACTTAAGTACATAAAATATCGGTGTGTAAGATTAACGAGAGTGGAATTGCCAGACAAATTGAATGAATCACAAATTAGAAAAAAAAAAGGTCGCTCTAGAGCTTTGGTTCTATATTACAAACTAATGTATGCAGATTTTATTAAGAAATATAAAGATCTAAATATTGATTGGATTAATGACTCAAATAAAAACAAATATTCATTAATAATTGATCAATTTATGGGAAGGCAGTAGGTTGTAGAGTGGTTAAAAACAATTCCTACAGAGTAAAAAACTATCTGAAACCACCAGAGACACATCCTGGTTAGTGGCTGTGAGAAGACTTCCTGTAAGAGCTGGAGTGAAATGGAGTAGCGTTGTTAACACAACTGTGTGCCCCATGCCAGGCTGTGAAGAGGAACAAACACTTGAACATGTTCTTCTGGATTGTCACCACTCAAGGGAGGTGTGGGATAAAATGAAAGGAATAGGTTTTAGATAGAAATAAACATGTTCTCAGTTTTCTGTGATATATATATATATATAAACTCATGTTCTCAGTTTTCTTTTGAAGAGAAAGTAACTAAAAGTCAGCATGACTTCTTGTGGCTCATAATCTGTAGTACTCATAATCATTACTTAGTCCTACTACTTAGTATGCAGAGATTTCTGTTTAGTGTACTGTGTTCAAATAATTTCAGAGATTGATCATGTTTATTTTTTAATCTGGTGTTATGCTGCTATTGCAAGAAAAAAAAGTATAAAATGTTACTTACCTTTTAGTGTTTTCATTGTGATTTTTACTTAACCTATTCATACTGAAGTTAAGAAAATCTTGGTTTTGAATTTGGAAATGCTGAAAGCTAAATGATAATTTATTGTTTTTGCTGAAAGGAATGAATTACAGAATAATGTCTATATGTCTATAATGTAAATATGGAACTACTTAGTCCACCGTCTTCATGTGTAGTCAATTTTACTGACTCTCCTGTGTTTATACAATATTAGAATGTGCTGATGGATTTGGAGAAGATTTGTTTTAAATTATATTACTGACATTTTATTCATTTTATTGATGCAATAAATAATCAGCCATCCATCTTTAGAATATGATATAAACATTTTTCCTTCACACCTTGAGGATTTGAGAAATGTATCATGTGTTGGGATATTTTATTTTATTATTGCAAGAAAGCTTAGAAAAAATGTAAACTGTCCCAAAATAATTGAATTCCACTCTACTTCTTTATGTAAATATTCAAGTTTCAAGTTTATTTGTCATATATACACAAGTGTCAGTGACAATGTACATTGAAATGCTTTTTATGAGGCTTGGGCAGTCTACAGCAGAACAATAATACAGCAGTTCACAATACAATACCATAACAATAAAAAGTAAATTACAATAAAGCACAATAACAATAAAAAGTAAATAACAATAAAAAGGTTGAGGTGGAGATTCTGCTTTAGAGGTAGTGTAATGTAGTTGTGCAAAGTATGCAAGATTAAAAAAAAGACATGATGTTTTTTGTAGTCTTTGATATGATATGAAGGGGGATAATAGTGCAATTTTAGAGACAGTTTTTACAGTTTATTAAGGGTTCTGATAGAACTGATAGGTAGAAGCTGTTTTTTAGCCTGCTGGTTCTGGAGTGAATGCTCCTGTATCGCCTGCCTAATGTCAGTTTGATAAACAGACTGTGTGTTGGGTGACTAGGGTCAGTTGTGATTTTTCAGGCCTTCCTCAGACATCGCAGATGAAAGATGTCCTGATGGAATGGAAGTTTTTTGCCGATGATGACTTCAGCTGTTCTCACAACTCTCTGAAGGGCCTTGCGGTCGCGGAGTGAGCAGCTGCCGTACCATACAGTAAGGCACCCCGTCAGGATGCTCTCAGTGGTACATCTGTAGAAGTTTGTAAGGATATTGGGAGGGAGACCAAAGCCTTTGAGCTTCCGTAGGAAATAGAGCCGCAGGCGTGCAGATTTAACTACTGATGTGGTGTGCAGAGACCAGGACAGGTCGTCGGAGAGGTGCACACCAAGGAACTTGATGTTCTTATCTCTTTCCACTGCAGAACTGTTGATGTATAAGGGGGCGTGGCTGACCTCCTGTGTTCTCCTGTAGTCCACAATGATCTCTTTGGTTTTGCTGACGTTGAGGCAGAGGTTGTCGTCGTTGCACCACTGTGATAGTGCTCTCACCTCATCTCTGTAGGCTGTCTCATCTCCATTTGTGATGAGACCCAGGATTGATGTGTCGTCAGCAAATTTAAAGATGATGCTGGAACTGTGTTTGGCAGCACAGTCGTGTGTGAACAGAGAGCATAGGAGGGGGCTGAGAACACAGCCCTGTGGGGATCCAGTGCTTAGGGTAAGTGTGGATGAGAAATGGTTTCCAATTCTCACCACTTGGGATCTGCAGGCCAGAAAGTCCATTATCCAGTTGCAGAGATGAGAGTTCAGTCCTAAATCTCTGAGCTTTGTGATGAGTTTTGATGGGATGATGGTGTTAAACGCAGAGCTATAATCAATAAACCGCATCCGCACATAAGTGTGTTTCTTGTCCAAGTGTGTGAGGGCATTGTGAAAGGTTAGAGCAGTGGTGTCATCAGTTGATCTGTTTTTCCTATATGCAAACTGGAGAGGGTCCATGTTGTCTGGCAAGATGGAACAGATGTGGTCTTTAATGAGCCGCTTGAAACACTTCATGACGCTAGAGGTCAGTGCCACAGGTCGGTAGTCATTCAGGCAGGTGACAACAGACTTCTTAGGGACAGGGACGATGGTGGTTTTCTTAAAGCAGGTGGGAATCACAGACAGTCTGAGGGAGAGATTGAAGATGTCTGTAAGCACCTTCGTTAGCTGGTTGGCACACGATCTGAGGACACGACCATGAACACCATCAGGACCAGGTGCTTTGCGTGGGTTGACCGCTCTAAGTGATCTGGATACATCAGGCAAGGAGGAGGTAAGAGAACAGCTGTTATTATCTGCTGGCAGTTGCTATCCTCAAACATAGAAGACATTCAACTCATCTGGCAGAGAGGCAGACAGATCCATGTTGTATGTTTTTCCATCCTTATCTCCGCTGTGGTCCCTGATATTGCATACAGTGTTATTCACATTACGGTTTGGACAATTAAGATTACATTACAAAAAATATGGTAATAAAGATGATATCCTTGATATGTTTGGTGCACAGTAAATGGGCACAATGGCATTACCTTAATAGTTGCTCTCGGGTCCAAATACAATGTAGTTTTTTAGATATTGGTCAAAATACCTACAACATGACTATGGTAATGCAAGCCAAGTTGAGTTAGATATGATTCCTTAAGTCTGAATAAATTTTACACATCTTTCTTAGTGTAGCTAATAAACAGGAAAATGTAGACTATTATTATTTAGTTAGCTGTGTGTTAGTTAAACATGTGATTGCATGGACAGGGTGTGTCATGAGGAATATTGGAGCTGTGAATAGAATAGTATTTTATAGAGCTTTTACAGTAGAGATTTCAGAGCAGCTTTACAGACATCATCAGAGCTTTGGAGCTCAGTGAGTGAAATGAGGACCACAGTGGAACTCCTGCAGATGGAGCTCAGGAGGACTCAGCGTAGGGAAATATCCTGCACATTATTCACTTATTCTCACATCACATAGTCTATAGATTCTACTGCATCAGGATAGAATGGTCAGTTAACGCTTATGATAAGGAAAACAACAAGAATGTCTATTTACACTAGTTATACTAGATTACAGATCTTAAAAATGTTATTCGAAATAAGTAAAGATTTGGGTGGGTATTTACACAAGACATTTTGAGTAAGACTTTCATTACATGTTAGCTACTTTAGCATGGTATCTGCAAAACTAAAATTAAACACTCAAAAACATTCGAGCTTAAACTTCATTTGGTGTAAAGAGACATTGTAGACAGCTTACTGAAAAACTTAACTTAAAGAGAAACTTATTGTAAATTATTTTCCCCCTTTACTATGCCTTTAATATTGAACTAGATCCCAATAAATTTCCCAGAGTCAGGGAGGAAAATATTTGAGGAATTGTACGTAATATACTGAAGTATTATTTTGGTGTACTTATACTCCATTTGAGTGTTATTGAAATCAAATACTTGTGCTTTTACTTAATTACATTTTACAAGAATAAATGCTCCTTACATTTTTATTTAGACTTTAAAAGTGCTTATTACAAATGTCAAAGGTCTCCTCTCAGTCATTTCCGTTTGGCATCCAATCAAATGTTCATCAATGTGGAATTTTTGTCTTGTTACAAACCTTGTTACAAGACTTTCTCATGCCAAACAATATATTTAGTGCCATAATTGTGGCTTGATACTTCCACGTTTACTTAAGTAAGATACTGCCACATTATCTATACTTTCACTTTAGTATAATTTCTCAGCACTTTTTCCATACCTGCCAAGACTGAACATACTAGTCACTCTAAAAATAGCAAAATTTTCCATTTGAAATACAGCTAAAGACTGAGAGTTCTTCTTTTTCTGTATTATTAGTCACTTTTTCTTGTAAAACACTTTTCCATCTGGTTGCTCTCTCCATTTCACTGTGATGTTCTCTGCCCTCCTATCATCCTTCAGTTTCTGCTTGATCTGAAGAACAGAATAATACTTTTATTACTAATTAATGTAGGATAGAGACACTAATCTCCTGTGGAACCTGTAAAAATGCTACAGAAACTGAACCCAACAGTGAGATTCTGATTACAATACAGTGTGTAAGTGTTAGAGCTTGATGCAGACTCAGGTTCTGGCTGCAGTAATGAGGAGGGGAATGTACAGTATAAGTGGAGACCCACCTGCTCCAAGATGGCCACCTTTACTGCAGGATCATTCACATCCTGATTGGACCGGACCTTCACCCTCATGATTTGTTGTTTTCCTGTGATTACTGTAGAAATGCAGACACATACAAATACAAACATGAACACACAATAGACATTCTAAAAGCAGTTTTTTTTAAATACAAGACTGAATGAAATGTTAACTCACCTGACTAACATAAGAAATGCATTATGTCTGAGCACTGTGCATCAGATTGTTACATAGCCACAATCTTCATTCTCCAGGTCATTATCAGGTTCTCCAGACATCCAGCTGATGGTAGAGAAGTTGGTTTGGTCTGTCCACTTCCAGGAGTCTCTGAACAGACCAAACCATTGCCAGTTTTACTGTCTGTGAGAAAGAAAAAAAAAAACATGAGTTGAATGTTTTCTTAGAAGAGAAAGTTAATCAGGGTACAAGCTAAAATTAAAATTAGGAACTATAAGTACACTATTTGCTAGGTGAACTAAATGTCAGCGTTCATAAAGATCATTTGTTTTTGTCTGTTGTCCCTATTAAGATTCTGTATTTATCATTTTTCTACTTTAGAGCACAATTAAAGTTTAATGAGAACACTGAGAGCACACAGGCTACAATGTTTTAATGGCAACCTTGTCCACTGACAAAATGTTAAACACGTGCTGTTCCTTACCATGAAAGCACACAAAGGGGAATGTGTTGGTACATGTTCTATCATGCCATCTGTTTCGGATATATCGCACCACACCGCTGAGTTCCGCCGTTGTTGTCAGGCTCTCCTGTATACCACGGTCTCATACTTCCCAGTGGCTCGTTTACTGTATGTCATTGTACAGTCCAATCCAAGCACTAGAACTGAATAGTTGTCTCTGTGCTTCATTGGATAAGAGTTTTAAACATTTTATGCAATATTAGCTCTGTGTAAGAATTTTTTCCTTAATTTAATTAAATTAATTAATTTTTCCCTTAATATTCCTTACTTTAATTTAATAAGTTCATATTGACGTTTTATAATGGGGCATGTGACTGCACTCAGAATTAACCAATCACATTCAAACTCAGGTTCAAAAGTAATTATCATACAGCTATCATCGATGATGTGATTCTGATTAACCTCAAATAAAGGTCATCTGTTTTGTATGACTTTTTTTGCCATCTTCTTGATTTCATCTGACTGCTTAAGTCATGGACCACAAAGAGCTTACAAAGCATACATCTTATTGTAGAGAGAGGTACAAAAGAATTTCCGAAACATTAGATGTACCCTGGAACACCATGAAGACCATCATCAACAAATGGAGAAAATGGGGTACCAAAGTGACGTCACCAAGAACAGGACATCCCTCCAAAACTGACAAAAGGACAAGAAGAAAATTTAACAGGGAGGCTGCCAAGAGACATATATTAAATGATATTAAACGAGCTGCAGGAATGTCTGACAAGTACTGATCACTCTCTGCATGTGACAGTAATCTCTCATATCCTTCATATGTCTGGGATATGAGGTAAGGGGACTAATAAGACCAAGGTAGGCATAGTTTAGGCATAATTCAATTGTCACAAAAACAATACAACTTATCACCCAAAGAACACCATATTCATGGTGAAGAATGGTGGTGGCAGCATCATGCTATAGGGCTGTTATATGTTCACTCGGATTGGGACTCTTGTCAATATAGAGGGAATCATGGGTAGCTCCAAATACCATCCTTTTTTAATGGAAAACCTACAGACCTCTGTTAGACAGCTCAAGATGAAGAAAAATTTCACCTTCCAGCACAATAACAACCCAAAGCACAAATTCAAGTCACAAAGGAATGGCTTCAGGAAAAGATCAAAGTTCTGGAATGGCCCAGTCAGAGCCCAGATCTAAATTCATTTAAGAAATCTGTGCAATGACTTGAAGAGCACTGGGAAAACTGGGAGATCACCTCACTATTTGATAGATCTCGTGCAATTTTGCAAGTAATAGTGGAATAAAATTGCCAAGATGTGGTAAGTTGGTAGACTCTTACCTAAAAACACTGAGTGCTGTATTACAAGCAAAAGCTGCTTTAACACTTCTGCAACCAGGTTATTGAATTTTATGTTTACTAAAATGTTTCTATTTGTTTTTCACTTGAATTGTGTTGGCTGCTATATTACATTAAAGGTGGAAAAAGATCCGACATGATTTATCTTGGTTTATTATTTTTTTTACTTTTTAAATTTTTTTATCACAAAAATCTGCAACTTTAACAGGGGTTATATCTACTGCAATTACATTATACATCTCCACATGAAAAATTAATCCAGTATAAATAGGGCTTTAGAAAAACTATTTTTGAGAAGCTGAAAGAGAGTGCCTGTTAGGAAAGGCAGCATGCTTAGAAAAAAAATACACTGACAGAAATGCATTTTAATCAGTATTTTGAAAACATCAATGGTGAGGTAATCTTCCATTCATACACAGTGAAACACAGTGAAACCACAAACACTGTAACAACCCTAAAGTGAAATATTAAAAATCTCTGTCTAAATGGTGAATGCAGTTCTTATAGGAAACATTTATTAACACTTGTTAAGTGTTATGAAACACCTCAAGTCCTGGAATAGTGTATTAAAAGGGAGCTGAAATTTGGATAGAAACCATAAGTGGACCTCATTTAACAATCTGGATATGAACAGATTTATTCATAAATTGTATGAGCATTTACACAATAAATGTGATATTCATGAAAATCCTGTACAGTCATGGGAAAAAGAAAGTACACCCTCCCTCAATTCTATGTGTTTAGTTATCTTTAGTTACTTTGTCCAAATACCTTTGAGCCCCTGAAAATGGAGGTACGTTGTTGAAAATGGCTGTAATTCCTAAATGGTAAATGTCATTTTTGTGGAACCTCTTAAAATAAAGCTTAAAGTCTACACTTCAATCACATCTTGATTGTTTTATTTCAAATCCATTGTGGTGGTGTATAAAGGCAAAATTACAAAAACTCTGTCATTGTCCAAATACTTCTGGACCTAACTGTAAATACTTCTATTTAAAAAAAACAGCAGATTTCAATATGTAGTCATTTTTCTCAAAAAAGTAAACAAACATTCAGAAACCAAGAGGGAAATAATAAGTATACCCTTCCTCCTTCCATGGTCATTAACAGGGAAATTAACAGCCAGGTGTTACTGAAGTAATGCAAAAGATTAGTTGATCATCAAAAAGTGTGACTACCTACATAAAAGCAGAACTTTTGGCAGTTTGGTGTTCTGGAGCACTGAGGTGTGTGTCTACAATGTCAAGAAGAAAGGACATCAGCTATATGACCTCAGAGAAGCAATTGCTGCTACTCATCAGTATGGTAAGGGTTATAAGGCCATCTCCTAATAATTTTAAATTTGCCTTTCTACAGTGAGAATGATTTTTTATACATATGGAGAGCCTTCAAGACATTTGCCAATCTTCCCCGGAGTGGGCATCCCAGCAAGTTCAGTCCAAAGACAGACCTTTTAAGAGATATAAAGAAAAACCCAAGAGCTACATCATGTGACCTACAGGCCTCTGTAAGCACATTAAATGTTTATGTCCATGACAGCAGAATCAGAAAAAGACCAAACAAGTATGGCTAGGAAAAAATCCTTTCTCTCCAAAAAGAATATGGAGCATGACCTTGGACAAAATTGTCATACAACAGGACAGTGATCCCAAGCACACCAGCAAATCAACATCTGAATGGCTAAATAAGACAAAAATCAAGGTCTTGAAATGGCCAAGTAAAAGTCCAGACCTGAAACCCCACTGAGATGCTGTGGCAGGATCTTAAGAGAGCTGTGCATAAACAAATGCTCTCAAACATCAATGAACTGCAGTAATGTTGTAAAGAAGAGTGGGCCAAAATGTATAAATTTGAAAGTTACTGTTGCTAAAGGTGGTTCTACATGTTACTGCATTATAGAGTGTACTTATTTTTTACACCTGGTTTATGAATGTTGGTTTACCTTTTTGGCAAAAAAAAATGACTACATTTTGAAATCGGTCATGTTTTTGTTGTCCCCTGAGGTTATGTGTTTGTGTATAGAGGTTGGTGAAGACCACACAATTGTTATTTAGGCCCTGATTACTAAAAACATAGAATTAAAGGAGTGTGTACTTTCTTTTTCCTATGACTGTAAGTTCAGAAAAATGTTCATACTCTGCTTGTGCTCTTGAGCATGTGTAAATTTTTGCTTAAGAATACTAATTGAAGATAATTTATTACATACATCCACTACGAATTACCTTGGGAACAGCTTGTTAAAATTTAAAAGACTTGCAAAAAGACTAAGAAAAGAGAAGTACAGTTTGGAAAAATAGTTTAGCATCATCTCTTAGTACAAAGAAGGCCACTCTATTTTAAAAGACTTGAATGAAAACAGACAACTTACAGGCAGACCCAGAAAGATCACCAGCAGACTCGGCAGGATAATTGTGAATAAAATCAAGAAGTCTTGAGGTGAGAAACAGCAAGGATTGCTTCAGACATAATTAAAAATTACCAAATACAATTACAACACAAACTATTCAAAACAGGATCAACAAGCATGGACACAGAAGGACAGTAACGTGGCTGAAACCATTCATCAGGCTGGATCTGATGGTAGTGAGGAAAGATCTGAGTGTTTGTGCCTTTATTTTATTCATCCTTGTCTATATCTACGTCTTTGTTATACTGAGTAAAGTCCTAAAAGCAAGGGAAATATGTTTATGACCAGCAGTTTCTTCTGGAAATAAGAAACAATGACTATTGCTATGAGAGGCTGGCTGGGAGACCTAAATCAACTTAGTGAAGTGTAGTTTGCTACGCTCAGCAGTATCTAAGGAGACCACGGCCTTGCCTGGAACTATGCCTAAAAGGAAACATCAAAAATGGTGTGAAAGGATGTGGGGCAAGAGTGGAGTGCAGGCTAGGCTAACAGCTAACCCAAACAAGCCAGCAATTCCAAATATCACACTGGTTAATGTTCTTTCACTGGACAATAAACCGGACCATATCAGATTTTCAAGAGCATCTCAGCGCAGCTTGAGGGAGTCCTGTATCTTTGTGTTTACTGAGACGTGGCTCAATGAAAACATTACAGACACTGCAATTGAGCTGGATGGGCTAACACTCCACAGAGCAGACAAAGTGCTCCTCACTCAAGCTAATATCACACAAGAAAAATGCTCTCAAGTTCAAGGTCAGAATCACACAAATGAGACACGTCTCTGTTTTAGACCAAATCCACTCCCATGTGTGTAACTCTCACATAACTTCTTAATAGAGCTTGAGTCTGTAGTTACGTCTGAGATCTGAATACTGATGTGCTGAATTTCAGTATTAAACCCAAGCAGGGAAGCCCAACTCTGGCCTGTGTATTTGTGTTGGGAGAGTCCAGCTAAGCTCAGTAGAGTAGAGTTATGGTGAGGGAGAACACTAGCTAGCACATACTAGCTGCACATATTCACAGGCCTGTAGGTCATCAGACGGTGGGCGATGTAAAAAGATGGTGGCCGACTGCCAAGGGAAACCACTCATTTACAGATTAATACGTAAGTGCTGTAGTGAGCAGCACAACAGTTCATAGCTATCTTCCAGACAGAGCAATAGTGATGATAAGGCTGGTAATGTAGGTACAAGAGGTCTGACATGGTACAAGGTAAGTTAAGCAAAAGGAACAGAGAAATGATGAGAATATAGTTACAACAAATACTGTCACCTTAATTTCATGACTTTGACAGTGAAACTATCACATTGTAATAACCCTAATGTGAAATATTTTTTAAACCATTTTAAACCAAACCTTTATTAAACCATCAATGTTATGGTTTTAATTTGTCTCTGTGACCTTCGGAGACTACTTTGCTTTTTGTGATAAACTGAGCTGCTAATTATTCTTCCTTCAGGCAAAATGGCTTGTGTAAACCACTTCGTCCCTTTGTCCTACATTACATAAACTCTACTTACCAGGGGATCCTTCATTAACTGACAATAGGTCAAATGATTAAAACACAAACTAGATAGAGCTACATTTTCCTTTTTTCCCTCAGAGCACAGGGAGATGCAGAGGTCAGTGTGGGTATTTCTGCTGCATGATCTGCAAATAACACATGTTCCACAAAAATGAAATGTAAATCCACCAATAAATCAAAACAGAGCTCCAATGGCTCCAAAAGTAGAAGACTACACTCACTGCAACCATGAGGAGAAGACAGGAGTCTATTGCCAGCTTTAGAGGAAAGGTTACCCATAGCTCTGCCCATAGGTCACAAGAGGTGCGACATTGTTCGAGGCGGGTAGAGAAATGTGATGAAAAGGTATCTATAATAAATACTGTGTCTTTGTCACTGTTTGACTTTGTTAAAGGTCTTGGCACAGTACACACACACTCAGTAGAGGACATCCAGGTGTTATACTCCACCCATGGCAGTTTAGAAGGGGTGAAATAGAACACACTCAGACACTTGGCAGTGTCTGTGTGTATGTTAATCAATAAATAGATTAATTAATTAGTGAAACTGTGGATTTATAATTTATAATGGTTCTCTCGGTGTGTTTGGTGCAGGCCATGATGCTCCTTAAGCAGACCACACACACACACACACACACACATGGTCGATGGAGGTTGTAGCAGGAAAAAGTCCTTAGATGTCTAAGTCAAGTCAAGTCAAGTCAAGTGGCTTTATTGTCATTTCAACCATATACAGCTAGCTAGTACACAGTGAAATGAAACAACGTTCCTCCAGGACCAAGGTGCTACATAAAACAAACACAGAACTACAGGAGACTACATATATTTACATAAAGTGCACAGTGCAAACATGTGCAGACAGCACAAGACAGTACAAAACTACCAAAACAAGACAATGGGCGCAGTAATTTACAGTGTAGCACCGACTAGTACACAGTTCCAGTAGAAAGTGAATCAGATGATGTACAGTATGTCAGTATGTCTGAGTATGTAAGTATGTCTGAGACCATGCCCTGATGGAGGCCATCTGGCGACTCCAACAGGCCACTTGATTTGCAAATGATCTGAGGAGTAAACTAATACAATATAGTTCTTTAGGATACATGTAAATACATGAAGATTTTTAAAAAATTATTTCATATATATATATATATATATATATATATATATATATATATATATATATATATATATATATATATATATATATATATATAGTGTGTGTGTGTGTGTGTGTTAACAAGTTCAAGCAAAAAGCATCACTCTGGAAAGCCAAACATTCAAACCAGCAAACAAAAACTATGTATAGCTGTTTAAAATTATTTATAAAAATAATTACCAAATCACGCTATGTACAGCTATAATAATAAAACAAAAACAAATAAATATTTACATATTTACACTTTATAATAGATCTGTCAGCACATTACAGAATATGCTCTGAATGCCAGGCATTGAAACAGTTCCATTTTGGCTGAAAACACGGAGGAACATGCAAGATCTGGCAAATTATGGCAGTTTTGTGTTTGCAGAATTTGCACTTTTGCAACCTTGTGAGTGTCAGATGGAGCTGTGCTCATAAGACCTGAAATAGGCGTCTCACTTGGAGACAGCCAATCAGCAAGTTCCAGAATGAGAGTCTCATGGAATGCCCTATGTGACAGTGCCCTTTGGTTCTGCATTTTGGCCATCTGCTTGTGCAGGATGTAAGCATTCACAATGGCAATGTCCAGAAAGTGGTGAACGATGGTGCAGTACCTCTTTCTGGTCTTGTGAAGCACTGAGTAGTAACCAGTGAGGGCGTCTGACACATCAACTCCTGTATGTGCCTGAATGGAGAAAAAAACATTGAATGTGCCAACATCTAAAAATCAAATCTAAATGAATGTCCCAAAATTAAAAAAAAAAAAAAAAAATCTAAAATACACCCTGACATATTTTTTTATGCAACACCATTGAATACATTCTGATGTTGCTTTAGTGAAATTTTTGCCTTTGATGCCACCATCCTTTCATCTATTGCAATGTTCTGGAATGGATGATAAATGGCTTTGCATGCATCCCTATTGTACTGATGCACTGGCTTTATTTTTGAGATGTGGTCATAGGCAGATCTTCTTCTTCTTTCGGCTTTTCCCTTCAGGGGTCACCACAGCGAATCAACACTCTCCACCTATCCCTATCTTCTGCATCCTCAACACTTGCACCCACTAGCTTCATATCCTCATTTATTACCTCCATATACCTCCTCTTTGGCCTTCTTTTCACCTCCTGCCTGGCAGCTCCATGTCCAACATTCTCCTACCAATATACTCACTCTCCCTCCTCTGAACATGTCCAAACCATCTTAATCTGGCCTCCCTAACTTTGTCCCCCAAACGTCCGACATGAGCTGTCCCTCTGATGTACTCGCTCCTGATCCTGTCCAACCTCGTCACTCCCAAAGAGAACCTCAACATCTTCAGCTCTGCTACCTCTAGCTCTGACTCCTGTCTCTTCCTCAGTGCCACTGTCTCTAAACCATACAGCATGGCCGGTCTGACCACTGTCTTGTACACCTTCCCCTTGATTCTCACTGATATTTTTCTATCACACAGAACTCCTGACACCTTTCTCCACCCATTCCAACCTGCCTGCACTCGCTTCTTTACCTCTTTCTCACACTCACCATTACTCTGGACTGTTGACCCCAAGTACTTAAAGTCCTGTACCTTCTTCACCTCTTCACCATGTAATCTTACTGTTCCACTTCCCTCCCTTTCATTCACACACATGTACTCAGTCTTACTATGACTGACTTTCATTCCTCTTCTCTCCAGCGCAAACCTCCACCTCTCCAGGCTTTCCGCCACCTGCTCCCTGCTCTCACTACAGACCACAAGGTCATCCGCAAACATCATTGTGCAAGGAGACTCCTGTCTGACCTCCTCTGAGAACTGGTCCATCACCATAGCCAACAGGAAGGGGCTCAGAGCTGATCCCTGATGCAGTCCCACCTCCACTTTGAACTCCTCTGTCTGACCTACAGCACACCTCACCACTGTCCCGCTCCTCTCATACATGTCCTGCACCACTCTGACATACTTCTCTGCTACTCCTGACTTCCTCATACAGTACCACAGCTCTTCTCTTGGCACCCTGTCATACGCAACTCCCTCTGACCATCCCTATACTTCTCCATCAAAATTCTCAGAGCACAAATTGCATCTGTTGTGCTCTTTCTAGGCATGAAGCCATACTGCTGCTCACAAATTTCCACTACCTTCCTTAACCTAGCCTCCCCTACTCATTCCCATAGTTTCATTGTATGGCTTGTCAACTTCATCCCCCTATAGTTGCTGCAACTCTGCACGTCACCCTTATTCTTAAAGATCGGCACTAATACACTACTTCTTCATTCCTCAGGCATCTTCTCACTCTCTAAAACCCTGTTAAACAAACTAGTTAAAAATTCCACTGCTGCCTCTCTTGGACACTTCCAGACCTCCGCCGGGATGTCGTCAGGACCAACTGCCTTTGCACTTTTCATCCTCTTCAAAGCCTTCCTGACTTCATCCTTTCTAATCTTATCTACTTTCTGTTCCACAGAGGTCACCCCTTCTACTATTTTTTCCCTCTCATTTTCCTCATTCATCAGTTCTTCAAAGTACTCCTTCCATCTCCTCTGTACACTCTCCTCGCTTGTGAGCACCCTTCCATCTCTATCCTTAATAACTCTAACTTGCTGCACATCCTTCCCATCTCAATCCCTCTGCCTAGATAACCTGTATAAGTCTTTCTGTCCTTCTGTAGTGTCTAACCTAGTGTACAACTCGTCATATGCCTCCTGCTTGGCCTTAGACACCTCCCTCTTCACTCTGCGCTGTACCTTTCTTCCTGTCACCCTTCCTGGCACTACCTGACCACCCAGAGCCTGCCTCAACTTCTGTCTAAAGTCCTCACAGCATTCCTCCTTTTTCAGCTTCCACCACTTGGTTTTCTTCTCTATCTCTATCTTTGACCTCTTCTTCTTACAGACCATCAAAGTCATCCTCATCTAATTCACTCCAGAATCTCTCTTTCTCCTCTAACTCACAACCTACCTGTGGGGCATAACCACTAACAACATTCAACATCACCCCTTCAATCTCTAACTTCAAACTCATCACCCTGTCTGACACTCTCTTCACCTCCAGAACATTCCTCCCAAACTCCTCCTTCAAGACCACACCTACCCCATTTCTCTTACTATCCACACCATAATAAAACAGCTTGAATCCTGCTCCTATACTACGAGCCTTGCTACCCTTCCACCTGGTCTCCTGTACACACAGTATATCCACCTTCCTTCTCTCCATC
>CM040993.1:433274-448029 GCA_022985145.1 Pangasius djambal | reverse complement strand
CTTTTGTTACCTCTAGGTTGGATTATTGTAATGCCTTACTGTCTGGATGTTCCAGTAGATGCATAAACAAGCTCCAGTTAGTCCAGAATGCAGCAGCAAGAATCCTTACTAGAACCAGAAGATATGACCACATCACCCCTATCTTATCCACACTGCATTGGCTCCCAATCAAATTTCGTATTGATTATAAAATACTACTTTTTCATGCTGCCATACCTGAGCAAAACTTGGTCTTTTATGATCCACCACGCCTACTTCAATAAGAAGGTGCAGGCTATTCTTTTCTATGTAATGCAATACCTAGAAGCCATGCCTCTCCACAACATCTCAGCATGCAGCATTGTGGAGGCACTTTTCCATATTACCTCCCGAGTCAGGATCACTGAATGACCAAGGCATTACATTCCTTTCATGAACACTTTGCGAACTGTACAAATTATTGGTGATTCGCACCAGTGTCTACTATCTGCAGATGGATGGACTGGTCAAATTGTTTCATCAAATGCTTAAAAATATGATTTGTAAGTTAGTTAACAATGATGATCAGAATTGGAATAAGTGGCTCGAACCTCTTTTGTTTGAAGTACAAGAAATCTCACAAGCCTCCACTGGGTTTTCCCAATCTGAATTATTATACAGGCACATGCCTTGTGGCGTCTTAGATGTCATTAGTGAAAATTGGGAGGAGGGACCTTCTAACAGCAAAAAGAAATTCAGTATGTTAAGGACATGAGCGAAAAACTCCACGTCAAGTCACCTAAGACAGGGGAACTTGCATCAGGCCCAAGAACGACAGTCCCAACTGTTTGGCAGGGGTACTCAGCTAGAGGAATTTGCACTGGGAGACAAAGTACTCGTTTTACTACCTACGTCGATCTCTAAATTACTCGCAAAGTGGTAAGGACCCTTTGAGGTCATACAGCAAATCATAGAAGATGACTATGAGATCAGGAAAACAGATTGAGATGATGCTCTTTAAAATATACCTTCTCAATCTCCTGATACCATGGATAGAGGCGGCTCCTGTGGCTCTGGCGACAGTGGTTTCTGAGAGGAAGGAGATGGGACTAGAGGTAAATATAAAAGGTGTGGCCCAATTAACTCAATTCAATATGAATGTTAATATTAAATCAAAAGCGTGACCACCATAAGTAGGTCCTATTATTCTGATTAACCCCTACTGAATCTAGAATTGATACAACCGCTGTTCTTAGGGGGTCTTCTGAATTATCAAAATGAATATTAAAGTTTCCAACAATTAATGCTTTTTCTAAAGAAACAACCAGGTTAGAGATGAAATCTGCAAATTCACATAGGAATTCAAAATATGTCCCTGGGGGTCTGTAAATAATAATAATTAGCGGAATCAACTGTTTAGACTTCTTTTTTTGTGGTTACATATGTTATGTTAGTATAAAGAACTTCAAATGCATTCTATTTATGTTCAGTTTTTTTTCGTGATGCCTAGATTATCATTATAGATGACTGCGACGCCTCCTCCTTTGCCAGTTAGACGGGGCTGATGTATGTAACTGTGCCCGGGAGGACTAGCTTCATTTAATGCTACATACTCATTTAGTTGAATCCAAGTTTCTGTTAAACACAGTACTTTGAACGCCTGATCAGTAAAAGTTTCATTAACAATAAGCACTTTAGACATAAGAGATCTAATATTTAACAGTTCTAGCTTCAGATCAAAGGTGCTGGCTACGCATTCAATTTGATTTAATTTTATGTTAATTAGGTTACTAAGACAAACTGTCTGAGTATGTCTATAATTTTGTTTAGCTTGGGGAACAGACACAGTCTCAATATGGTGGAACCTAAGTGACGACTCAGTGCAGCTAGCAGACGGTCGGTTTAGTCTGTTTGTCTGCTCCCTGGCCTTGGCTCTGGACTGTCACCGATTAACTAGGCCTGTTCTGAGGCTATGTGCTATGCTACAAGAAATGAGGGCAGCACTTTCCCAAGTGGGATGCACACCGTCCCACCCTAACAGGCCAGCCTTGTCCTCAACACTGCTCCAATTATCTATAAAGCCCACATTGTTTTCGGAGCACCACCTGGATATCCAGCAGTTCAGCGACCATAACCTGCTGTAAGTTACTTCGCCACTCCGCATTGGGATGGGGCCAGAGCATACTACAGCATCGGACATCGCCTTTGCTAATTTACACACCTCTACCATGTTACTAAACTCTGACTGATATATATGCATATATATAGGCATATATGATTAGCTTCTACGTGAATAACTACCTTTGAGAACCTGTGCTTGCCTTAGACCCTAAGATTACCTGCTATGTCTGGCGCCCTGGCTTCCGGTATACACCTAACTTGTGCTGCTGGTGGCCCTAAAGGCCTAGCTAATTTCATATGCAGTTATATAATCAGAGGAGAGCAAACCTATTTGACAGCAGAGAGAAGTGATGCTCCCCTGGGTAAGCCTTTGGCTCTTCGATTATACTGCTGAGTCATCACCAATTTGCCTTTCCCCTACAGAAACTATGCTGCTCTCACAGTTGCTGAGCCTCTCTAATGTCTGGATGCGCAGATCCGATGTGAATGACCTCTGCTTTGCTGTCTTTAGATGAAAGAGCAAAAGCGTTCTTTGAGAAAATGAAAATGCGACAAGTGGAAAGTGAAAAATACAATAAAGGAAAATGATATCACAAAATTATTAATGAATAAGAAAAAAAAACGGTATAGTTTAAACACCAACACAGGTGAGAAATTTCAGGGAGAATTTCTTTTCACCAGGGGCTCTTCTTGTCATGTGGAACAGCATTAGAAATATTGTAGCTAATGTTACATTCAACTTGAGGTTGCAACTTGTAATTCCCAACCTCCAACCAGTAAAATCCAAAGAAAATGCCACCTTAAGCCCCTGGGTTTGTTGGATATTCAACAAGCTCAAATAGGTGTGATGGGAGGTATGTAGGTGCATTTACACAAGGAATTTGGTATTCATGAAAATCCCAATATTCAAAGTCACCAAAAATAAAGGCTTTTAAATAAAGGGGGCATAATCATAATCATAATCTTCACAGAAGCTTATCTAGTCCAGTAACCCTACTACCTGCCCTCTGGATTCCATCCATTCCACAATGGCCAGCCATCTTTCAGGACTTGCGAGGATTGGGTTATACCGATCATAAAAAAAATGAACATTCTATATACTACAGACATCAGTAAATACAGACTTTTCTCTTTTCATTGTAAAATTCTAGAAAGTGCTGTATACAATTAGTTTCAAAGTAGCACACTGCACAAAAATTTCCCTTGTGGCTGTTACTGAGAAGCTTCATGCTGCTAATACCAAACTAATGCCAAACTGACATTAGTCCTCATCATCCTTGCCCTTTCACCAGCCTTCGACATGAGCAATACAAGATTTTCCTGTCTATCCTCACAAGTCTTAGAGGGCACAGAATGTTGATGGTTTGCCTCTTACATAGAGGAATGGTCAAATCAGGTGACATAGAGAATCCAAGTCTGCTCCATATGGACTCTCCACTGGTGTTTCACAAGGCTAAATGCTTGGAACCTCTTGTTTTCCCCAGCTGTGGTACTCTCCCACATGTTTTTAACACTACTGCTCTGCTGATGACACTCAACTCATCCACTTCTTTCCTCCCTCAGACACTACACATTTCTGCTCAGATCTCTGTATGTATGTCAGACATTTTATCATGACAGCTTGACAGCTGAAACTAAATCCCAGCTCCTTGCAGGTCTGCCCCTGCATGCAACCTGACTTCTTGCAACTGATCCAGAATGCATATCAACAAATCGTTTTCTCACCAAGTTCTTGCACGCCACCCCGTTTCTGTGCTCTTTCTGTAGATCACTAAATAAGTCAGAAAAGAAAAATAACTCAGTCAAAGAATTCATTCTTCATCTTAGTCAAGTCAAGTGGAGTTTATTGTCATTTCAACCACAGACAGCCAGTTAGTACTTAGTGAAGTACTTAGTTTCTCCAGGACCAAGGTGCTACATAAACACAGAACAACACAGAACTACAAGGGACTACATAAATTTATACATAAAGTAGACAAGTGCAAACATGTGCAGACAGCACAAGACAGTACAGTGACTACTGAAATAGACAATGGGCACAGTAAGTCCCAGTGCAACGCCGACCAGTACACAGTTATATTAGAAAGTGAATCCAGTGACAATAGTGCAAAAAGAGTACAATATAAGTTGCTGAAATAGTGTAAACATAAGAAGTAGCAGCCTATGTACAGTATAATAAATATTTGTAGCAGCATAACGTAATGTGCAAAAAATTGCAAAGAGGATGGAGGATGCACAGTTTTGTGTGTGTGTGTGTATTCTTTCAGTCCAGTCTCTGAGTATTGAGGAGTCTGATGGCTTGGGGGAATAAACTGTTGCACAATCTGGTCATAAGGCCCGAATGCTTCGGTACCGTTTACCAGACGGCAGGAGGGTGAAGAGTGTGTGAGAGGCGTGTGTGGTGGCTTTGCGGATGCAGCGTGAGGTGTAAATGTCTGTGATGGAGGGAAGAGAGACCCCGATGATTTTCTCAGCTGTCCTCACTTTCCGCTGAAGGGTCTTATGATCTGAGACGGTGCAATTCCCAAACCAGGCAGTGATGCAGCTGCACAGGATGCTCTCAATAGTCCCTCTGTAGAACATGGTGAGGACAGCTGAGAAGATCATCGGGGTTTCTCTTCCCTCCATCACAGACATTTACACCTCACGCTGCATCCGCAAAGCCACCAGCATTGTGGATGGCCCCACACACCCCTCTCACACACTCTTTACCCTCCTTGCCGTGTGGTAAACGGTACCGAAGCATTCGGGCCCTCACGACCAGACTGTGCAATAGTTTCTTCCCCCAAGCCATCAGACTCCTAAACACTCAGAAACTGGACTGAAGGAACACCCACACACATACATATATACACACACAACTGAGCATCCTCCATCCTCTCTGCAATTTTTTTTGCAAGTTTTTGCACATGTTTGTGCTGCTACAATACTTATTATACTGTACATAGACTGCTACTCTTATGTTTACACTTATGTTTACACTATTTCAGCTACTTGTAATGTACTCTTGTACTCTTTGCACTATTATCACTAGATTGACTTTTAAACAGAACTGTGTACTGGTCGGCGCTGCACTGGGACTTACTGCGCCCATTGTCTGTCCCAGTAGTCATTGTATTGTCTTGTACTGTCTTGTACTATCCTGTGCTGTCTGCATATGTTTGCACTTGTGCACTTTATGTATAAATTATTTAGTCTCTTGTAGTTCTGTGTTGTTCTGTGTTTGTCTTATGTAGCACCTTGGTCCTGGAGAAACATTATTTCGTTTCACTATGTACTTGTATATGGTTGAAATGACAATAAACTCCACTTGAACTTGAACTTGAATAAGGTGAAGAAATGTTGAAGTATCTGGCAGGTTATGGTTCATTTCAAAGGTTCGTTCATATTGATGAAATTTGAATTACACACATAACCCATGGCACACAGCTGCCCAGCACCTCACCTCTCTTACAAACAACTCTGTCACCGCAACTTTCTTTGCCGCAACCTAGCTCATCTGCTCCCAGGCCCTAACATGCATATACAATTAAAATTAATAAATGTAACTCCAGCTAAAGTACAGATACTAGTTTTGGAGCATATCATGAGAAGTGGACCCCCTCAGACTCTGTTTCACCCCTACATCTGAGGCCATTCCCATGTATATCCCTATTTCCTGGCAATGAGTTAGATTATGACACTTGGCACTCTAACACTGAGCTACTTTTGACTGATCCAACACTTTCTGACCTTCTGTGTTCAAGGAGAATCTTGGACAGACTCCTTTGACCTGCAGCGGATCTTGTAAAAAAATTGAGTCCTCTTTCTCCCCCATTTGATTATTTGGAGCACTGAGATCAGCTTTCAGCACTGTGGAAGATGGAGATGATACATTGGCTGCAAAGATCCGTGAGTGCAGCCATAAACTGAGGTGGAGCTTCTGTTGTAGAGTGGGATTGGCACTTGTTAAAACAATTTTGTTGTGGCTGCTGGGATAATGGTTTGATAACTGAACTCCAGCTAGAGCCACTTCTACTGAATGGCCTGGTGAACTAGAAGAGTTAAAGTGACAGGTAGCTGAACTATAAAGTCAAGTTGCATGTAATGAGTAACAATACAAGAAACCTAAGGAAACAACCTCAAAGGTGTCAAATGTGCAAGCAGGGTCAGCCAAGTCATTTGTTCAAAAGTCAAGTAAAGAGACGAGTCCTCATCACAAAAATTCAAATAAACCAAGACCCTGGTATTGTTTTTGTTGTGGGGAGGGTGGCCATATAGCATCCCACTGTGAAGGTGATCTCAACTCCTCTGTAGTCAATACAAAGAACAGTCAGCTGAGAGAGAAGCAATTGCAGTGGGACAGCTGAAATAAAACTCCTGACTCTAAAGATTTAAACTAAGATTTAATCTAAGATTTAATCTCCCTGAACTAAGATTTAAAATCCAGTTCCTGTTAAGGGACAAAGAGAAACTGGAGAAGCCAACCATTGTCAAACAGAATCAGGCACAACACTTATGTCTGCTCATGATGATCCTGTCCATGAAGGTAAATGCATCTCAAGGCTTCTGCCTGGTCTCACTGGAACTAAGTGAACTGAAAATGTAGTAAATGCTGATAAGGAGACAATTTGCCTTCTTGACACTGGGTCTCTATTAACCACATTGGTATGGGTAAGCCTAAACTGTAAAGACCCCTAAGTTATTTCTGCTGGGAGGACTGTTGTCCTTGAAGGTTTGGTTGAAAGCTTGCACAATGACAGATGGGCCATTGTAGAGCCCCTGCTCAAATCTCCATTGCCTGGTGGAATACTAGTGTCAAACTGTCTACTCTCCCTCCCTGCTAAAAGTGGTTGCTTACCTATTGTGCTGAAGAACGAGTCCAAGCATGATGTGACTATTTCACCAAAGATGCTATTGGCTGAGGTGAACTCCATCCAATGTGTCATACAGAAATGGCAGATAATTAAGACAACACTCCCTTCTGCTAATCAGCCAGAGTCACCCCAAGACCTTAAACACAGCTTTAACTTTGATGACTCACCATTGACTCCTGAGTGGAGAGACAGAGAGTGGCGGAAAAGCTCAGTTCCATGTCAGAGGTTTTTGCACATAATGATCTTGGCTTTGGGCATACCAATAAGACAAAGCATTACATCAAATTAAGTGATGAGACACCTTTCAAACACAAAGCCAGACCCTAAGGACATCCAAGGTGTTCGTAAGCATCTTCAGGAATCGTTAGGTGCAGGGGGTCATCAGGGAATCAGAGTCTTCATTCTCTTCCCCGATTGTGGTTGTGAGGAAGAAGAATGGTGATGTGAGCCTTTGTGTAGATTATAGAAAACTGAACCTTCAGACTATTAAAGACCCTTTTGCCCTTCCCAACCTGGAAGAAACATTCTCTGCCTTAACTGTGTATAGATGATTCTCAGGTTTAGACCTTAAGTCTAGGTACTACCAGATTGTGGAAGAAGAGCCCAATAAGCCAAAAAAGTATTTTTCGCCCTGCCCACCAGGGTTTTGGGAATTTAACAGAATGCCTCAGGGAGTTACAAATACCCACAGTACGTTCCAACGGATGATGGAATGTTGCATGGGGGACATTAACCTGGAAGAAGTACTATTCTTCATAGCTGATCTGATTGGAAGGGAAGATGAGGGTGATTGCCTTTGCCAGTGGGGGTTTGTCACTCAGCAGAAATCGTTACCGAGTGCATAAGCTTGAGTTTCTTGCCCTATTGTGGGCTGTGATGGAAAAGTTTAATGATCACCTTTATGGGAACCAGTTCACAGTAGTCACTGATAGCAACCACCAATCAACAATGCACCATATTCTACTCACGTGAGGAGCTCCCCCAGTACTGGAATCTAACAGCTGCATGTCCATAGGAGATCCTGGTGGAGTTATGGATATGGAGGTGATGGTGAGGAACAAGAAGATCGAGAGGAGGTGGAGACACAAGCCTTGCTTTCCCTCTGTTGTTATGGGGAATATACGCTCACTATGAATGAGCTCTCGGCTCTGGGTAGTGGACAGTGTGAGTACCGGGATTGCAGATTGGACAGGGAGAAACAGAGGGTTAAGAAGTTGGGTGGAGGACTTGCTGTCTTTGTTAACTCCAAATGGTGTAACCCAGGGCATGTTATTAAGGCAACAATTTGTACACCTGATATTGAGCTGCTGGCTGTGGAGTTGAGGCCATACTATCTACCCCAGGAGTTAAAATCTCAAAGATCCTAAGCATATTTACCCAGTATGTAACCTGCAACACTAGAGGGGATAAGACCTTGGACTTACTGTATGCCAATATTAAGGAGGTGTACATTGCCACTGCCATTACGCCTCTCAGCAAATCAGACCACTGTTTGATACAGCTTACTCCTACATACAAGCCTGTTGTTAGGAGACAGCCTATAATCACCAGGACTGTGCAGCTGTGGTCTGTGGAGGCTGAGGAGGCCCTGAACAGGACAACTGACTGGTAGCTGTTTCAGGAAGATCATGAAGATGACATTGAGAGTCTCACTCAGTGTGTTACTGACTACATCAGGTTCCGTGAGGCGAGTGTTGTTCCCACCAAGAAGGTCTGCTGCCTCCCCAAAAAGCTGCAACAGAACAATCCAAGAGAAGGGTAGGGGGGGAGAGAGAGGCAACACTGGAATGTGTTCTTTGACTTCTCAAGTTTTTTTAACATGGTCCATCAAGTCCTGCTGTCACCATTCTTGTTGACTCTCTACACCTCTGGCTTCAATTCAGGAATGTGCCAGCTACAGAAGTTGTCAGCTGCATCACAGATGATAAGGAGGAGGAGTGCTGAAACAACAACCACCTTCAGCTCAACATCAGGAAAACCAAGGAGTTGGTGGTGGACTTCTGGCACAGCAAGAGGCCCCCACCCCTGTTATTAGAAAGGGGGAGGGAGTGGAGATTGTGGACATCTACAAGTTCCTAGGTGTGCAACTCATCAACAAACTGGACTGGTCAGAAAACAGTGAGGCCTTCTATAGGAAAGGACAGAGCAGGATGTTCTTTCTGAGGCTCAGGAGGCTTGAGAAGAGGATGAGAAAGTGATCATGGACAATACTTCTTATCCACTCTGTTCTGAGCTGAGGCAGCTTAGGAGCATGTTCAGCCACAGATTCATCCAGCCACATGCCTCAAGACATCTGGAGGGCTCTTTTGTGCCATCAGATTCCACAATGCAACAGTACCCAATACCTCCTACTCCACTGACTGAGTTTGATTACTGAGCAGGTGACAAGGTGGCCCTAAGAACAGCGAGGGCCAAACTGTCCCATGCCATCAGAGAGGCAAAGCGCACACACGCACAGAGAATCCACAACCATTTCAAGGCCAGCAGAGACACGCGGTGCATGTGGCAGAGCATCTAGACCATCACCAACTACAGGACAACATCACCTGCCTGAGACAGTGATGCCTCCCTCCCAGACATGCTGAATAACTTCGACGCTCGGTTTGAGGCACAGAATGGCATGACAGTGAGGAAGATCACCCCTCCTCCCAATGACCAGGTACTGTGTCTAACCACGGCCGAGATGAGGAAGACTCTACACAGAGTCAATCCGTGGAAGGCTGCTGGACCAGAAAACCCTGGCAGGGTGCTCAGAGGATGTGCAGACCAGCTGACGGATGTTTTCATGGACATCTTCAACACCTCCCTGAACAGCACCGTTGTTCCGACATGCTTCAAGGCCACCACCATTGTCCCCATGCCAAAGAATTCTCCAGTGTCCTGCCTCAATGACTACCGTCCCGTTGCACTCACACCCATCATCATGAAGTGCTTCAATAGGCTCATCATGAGGCACATCAAGACCCTGCTGCCCCTCTCACTGGACCCAATGCAATTTGCTTACCGCCCCAACCGCTCAACAGATAATGCCATCATCACCACCCTCCATCTGGACCTCATCCACCTGGACAAAAAGGACTCCACTTTGCTGTTCATAGACTTCAGTTCAGCATTCAACACAATCATTCCTCAGCACCTGATAGGAAAGCTGAACCTGCTTGGTCTTAACACCTCCCTCTCTAACTGGATCCTGGACTTCCTGACTGGGAGACCTCAGTCAGTCCGGATCGGGAACAGCATCTCCAACACCACCACACTGAGCACTGGGGCCCCACAGGGCTGTATGCTCAGTCCACGGCTGTTCACTCTGCTGACTCACTCACTGGGTAGCAACGCACAGCTCGAATCACATCATCAAGTTCCCCGATGACACGACCATGGTGGGTCTCATCAGCAAGAACAACGAGTCAGCATACAGAGAGGCGGTGCAGCGGCTAACTAACTGGTGCAGAGCCAACAACCTGTCTCTGAACATGGACAACACTAAAGAGATGGTTGTTGTCTTCAGGAGGGCACAGAGTGACCACTCTCCGCTGAACATCGGCGGCTCCTCCGTGGAGAACCTCGCCTGGTCCCTCAACACCAGCTCCATAACAAAGAAAGCCCAGTACTGTACTGTACCCACCCCCCATCCTCACCATGTACTACAGAGGGACTATCGAGAGCATCCTGTGCAGCTGCATCACTGCCTGGTTTGGGAATTGCATTGTCTCGGATCGCAAGACCCTTCAGCGGCCCCTCTCACACACTCTTCACCCTCCTGCCATCTGGTAAACGGTACCGGAGCATTCGGGCCTCACGACCAGACTATGCAACAGTTTCCTCCCCCATGCCATCAGACTCCTCAATACTCATAAACTCGACTGAAAGAACACACACACATACACACACTCACACACAAATGTACATCCTCCACTTTGCAGTTTTTTTGCACATTCCCACATTACATTATGCTGCTACAAATATTTATTATGCTGTATGTATCTTATACTCTCATATAGTCTATACTGCTACTTCTTATGTTCACACCTTTCAGCAGCTTATATTGTACTCTTTTTGCACTATTTTTACTAATAGAACTGTATACTGGTTGGCGTTGCACTGGGACTTACTGTGCCCATTGTCTATGCCAGTAGTCATTGTACTGTCTTGTGCTGTCTGCACATGTTTGCACTTGTGCACTTTATGTATAAATTTATGTAGTCCCTTGTAGTTCTGTGTTGTGTTTGGCTTATGTAGCACCTTGGTCCTGGAGGAACGTTGTTTCATTTCACTGTGTACTAACTGGCTGTATATGGTTGAAATGACAATAAACGTCTCCAGGTTACGTATGTAACCATGGTTCCCCGAGGGAACGAGACGCTGCGTTGAAACGCTATGGGAACGCCTTCAACGTGACCACGCTTTGAACCACATGTGTAATCAGTCCAATGAATGGCCGAGACGTCACGGGCGGGGTGACGTAGTGACCGGGAAGCTTAAAAGCACGCGTGGTGGATACAGCGGCAGCTTCGAGAATGAAGCAGGCACTCGCAGGGATGCCGGAAGTATGGCACTGAGAGCTGCGTCGAAACGCTATGGGAACGAATATGCCCACACCACCAGACTTACAAATCCCTGCCCAGTGTGGAAGAGCACAGCTAGGGTGAGAGAACAAAAGAGCCCAGAGTGGCTCGCATGTCGAGGCCATAGAACCCGACAAAAGTCAGGGGCACGGACCAACCCGCAGCATTGCAGATGTCCTGCATAGGGACACCTGCCAGAAAGGCCTTGGAGGCCGTCACACTTCTAGTGGAGTGAGCCTTGACTCCCAAGGGCGAGGGGAGATCAGAGGACTCATAGGCCAGACAGATGGCATCCACGATCCACCGGGCAGCTCTGAGGACGTATGCATCCAGTGCTCACACTGGACACATACAGTTAAGCCTCTGCTGGTCAGGCTCCCGAAAGGGAGGAGGACAGAAGGCCTGGAGTAGAGGAGGTGTAGAGGAGGGAACTTTTAGGAATATACCCTGCTTGAGGGTAGAGAAATGCTTTGGCCAGACCGGGCGCAAAGTCTAAAAAGAGAGGGCCACTGAGAGGGCCTGTAGATCCCCAACTCTCTTGAGAGAAGGAGGTTTACAGAAAGCCTCAGCACCACAGCCAGGTCCCACGGAGGGACACGAGATCATACCGGAGGCCTTAGCCTCAGCGCACCACGGAGGAAACATGTAACTAGAGGGTGTCTGTCCATAGACTGACCACCGTGAGGGGCATGATAGGCCACAAAGGCCGCCACATAGACCCTCAAGGTGGAGAGGGTCAACCCTGTGGAGAATCGGACCTGCAGGAACTCCAGCACTGTACCAACTGGGCAGTTAACTGGGTCGAGCTGTCGGTCTCCACACCAAGAAGTGAAAAATTTCCACTCAGGGCGTACAGTTTCATTGTTGAGGGAGCTCTGGAATGGAGAATGGTCTCAACAACCTCGGTAGAGAGACAGGAAGCTACGAGTTGTGCCCCCCCAGAGGTCACACCCACAGCCTCCACAACTCCCTGTGAGAGAGGTCCCTCCAGACGGGGATCTCCCATGGAGAGCCGTCTAGAAGTGAAATCAGGTCCGAGAACCATACTCGGCCCGGCCAGATGTCCAGGGATGTAAACTGCTCTCAGCGAGAGGAGTTTCCCCTGGGACCACACAAGGATCTGGTGCGCCAGCCTGTAAAGGGGGCGCGAATGCAGACCTCCCTGGTGGTTGATGTAAAAGACCACCGCTGTATTGTCGGTGTGCACCAACACGTGGCGATCTCTTAGGTCCGGGAGAAAGTGTTTCAATGCTAGAAACACGGCCAGCATCTCCAGGCAGTTGATGTGCCAGGTGAGATAGCGGCCACTCCACACACCGCAGGCTGAGCGGCCACTCATGACCGCTCCCCATCCGGTGAGAGATGCGTCCGTTGCTAGCGTTACGCAGCGACAAGGAGCTCCAAGCACCGGGCCCTGGGACAAGAACCAAGGTTTCCTCCACATGTCTAAGGCACGTAGGCACCGCCGCGTGACCTTGATCATGCGGAGCAGGCTTTCCCTCGGGGAGAACCCCTTGGTCTTGAGCCACCACTGTAGGGGTCTCATGTACAGCAGGCCAAAAGGTATCACGTTGGACACAGCTGCCATCAGACCCAGCAGTTTCTGGAACTGCTTTACAGTGAGTGACCGGCCTTGTCTTACTCTCACGACTGCTGTGAGGATCGACTCGATCCGAGCAGGAGACAGACATGCCTGCATCGTGGTCAAATCCTACACCACACCCAGATAAGTGGTTCTCTGTACTAGAGAAAGCAAATTTTTCTCTGCATTTAGTCTTAACTCCAGCTCTTTCATGTGGGCAAGAACGACATCTCGGTGCCGAACCGCCGCCTGCTCCGATTGAGCTAATATCAACCAATCGTTGATATAATTCAGTATGTGGATGCCCTGGAGTCGCAGAGGAGCCAGAGCAGCATCCACACACTTCGTGAAAGTGCAGGGTGAGAGTGCCAGGTCGAACGGCAGAACCCGATATTGGTAAGCTTCGCCCCCAAAAGCAAACCTCAGGAACTTCCTGTGTTGTGGAAGGATGGAGATATGGAAGTATTTCTTTTAGATCGATCGTGACAAACCAGTCCTCAGAGCTGATCTGAGACACGACCTGTTTGATCGTGAGCATCTTGAACTTCAGTCGTATGACTGAATGGTTCAAATGATGCAGATCCAAAATGAGACCCAGCCCTCCACCCGGAACAATCAAGTACTGGCTGTAGAACCCAGACTCTCTGTCATGAGGAAGGACCACCTCGATGGCCTCCTTCCTCAGGAGAGTGTGCACTTCCTGTTCCATTACCAGAGCCTGCTCGGGGCCCACTAGAGTGGGAAGAACCCCGGAAAAATGAGGCACTAGGAGAACCGAATTGGATTCGGTAGCCTCTTTCTACAGTATGCAGGACCCACTGAGACACATTCGGCAGAAGTTCCATGCTGCCAAATAGTCTACTAAGGGAATCAGTCTCTCAAGACTGACCTCTGGTGTAATGAGAGCGGCTAGCTCGGTGCCCTGAAGCGGCGGACCGGCAGGGGACGGCCGAACTATCTGCTCTGGAAACCTCCAAAGAGGTAGCGAGCCTCCCAGTACCGCTACGTTCCCGGGCGGAAACTGAGAGAAGTGCTTACCGGAGACCACTGCACCCTGAAGCACCATGGGTGGCAGGGTTGGCAGAACGATCTCCTGAATCTAGAAAGGCCTCCCCCATGACCTCGACACCTCGGTGTGGAGGTCAGGGAAGAAAGGTAGGCTCCGGCGTGGAGGTGGCGACTCCTCAAAGAGAGCCTTCCGGGAGCGAAGCACACGCAGCGGCAAACACATGCAATGCGTGCTCCGCTCCTAAACAGACAACGCACAGACCATGTGTATCCCCACCCGTAATATAGCGCAGGCAGGGAGAAACACACCCCCTAAAATGCTGTCTATTTACGCCTCATGTTTCATCTTTTCGCGAACTTTAGGCATGCCGTGGCGAAAGCAAAACCACATAAAAGTTCCAGTGGATCTGGCGAATGAGGAAGAAGAAAGGGACTCGCCCGTCTCCATTCCCTCCACCAAATCCATTTCAATTCAATTCAATTCAGTTTTATTTGTATAGCGCTTTTAACAATGGACATTGTCACAAAGCAGCTTTACAGAAATAAATGGATTAACAAAAAATATATTATAAATATTTGAATTTATCACTGTGAATTTATCCCTAATGAGCAAGCCAGTGGCGACGGTGGCGACGGTGGCAAGGAAAAACTCCCTGAGATGATAT